>CM042150.1:88304158-88309158 GCA_023376005.1 Doryteuthis pealeii
TCAATACCTGAAAAAGATAACAGATCTGAGACACGTGTCGCATATGTAAGTTAATAATAAATGTTTTTAAAGACATAATCTTTTTTGCAAACCTTTTTTATAGAATATCTAATTTTCTACCGTTGGACCCATAACAACACTTTATATATATATATATATATATATATATATATATATATATATTCATTAGTGTTTTTTAAGTATTTTCGTGTGTTACTTGCGCATATATATATATATATATATATATATATATATATATATATATATCAGTCATTCACAGACTCGTGCTTCAAAGTTAACTTCTCATCAGTGCGGCTAGACTTTTTAACAGCTACCTCTAGCCGGGATCGAAACCCGACAGACTTTTCGTCTGCCAAGTCCCTTACCCTTGCGGTTATTTGCGGCTATCAGTCTGAAGTGAACAATTAACTGATACATCCCTCCGCGGAATGTTTTACAATCACCAGAGAACTCAAGAACTGTAAACAGCGGACAGACGAGTAACGGCTAGTAACGCACGCAAATACTTAAAGAAAACTAATATATATATATATATATATATATATATTATATATATATATATATATATAAAATGCTGTTCTGGTTCCAACGGGAGAAAATTCAATATTTTATAATAAAAAAAGAAGGTCCGCAAAATGTATTTTGTTCTCAGAAATTTTTTTTTAATTCTTTTTGTTTTACATATGCAACACGTGTTTCAGATCTTCTGGTATCTTCTTCAGGCTTTGATTGATAATATGAAAATGAATTATATATATATATAGTCATCCATAGACACCGTGTCTTGACGTAACACGTCTCTTCAGTGTGGCTAGACATTTGCAGTTTTCCTCCAACCAGGATGTAAATCCGATCGATTCATCATCGTTACGTACAAACTAGAAGGAGGATTCTAACTTATAAATACACACATATGTATATATGTACGCCAGGGAGTGTTCCATCCCTTTTACAGGAAAGCAATGTACGGCGTGGGTAGGCGTCGTCTACTTTTTTGTCTGGCTTAATCAGAAGGCCAAGTAACAGGGCAAGCCTTTGTGCTGAGAATTTAGAATCTTTTTTATTTTATTTTCTAAGTTGGAAAACAAAATGCATTCGTCTCTGTCCAAATCGCACGTTGCTGACGTCATACATGTGACCTGAGATGGGTGTAAGATTGTTATAGTCTTTGATATTAAATAAATACAGGCTTTTCAAATTCTAGCATTCATCAAATGGGTGTGAGATGCGATATATATACATATATATATATATATACACACACCTATATATATATATATATATATATATATATATATATATATAAGTGTGAGAAATAGATACACAAGCGATGTATTTATGATATGGCTTTTTTTAGCCGACAATTTTTGGGAGAATATGTGCTTAATTGAAGTCGTACCTAATTTTGAAAGTTAATTAATTAATTAATTAATTAATTAATTAATTAATTAATCAGGCGGGCATACCTATTAAATGTAAGGCTAAACAAATCGAGAAAAATCAATCTCTGTATGTACATTTCGGTCGCTTTCGAATCACGCACAAGGCGGTCTTTCTATCTATAGCTCTGCTGATGAGGCCTAATAGGCCGAAATGTACATATATATGATTTTTTATATTAAACCGGAATATTTAAACGTCGACTTCACCATCTACAAATAAATCTATCTTTTGGAATACTTTGCTTTTTTGTCTTTTTACATGCACACACACACACATCATCATCATCATTCATCATCATTGGCAATTCAGTCTCGAAAGACTATGATAAAAGCTTTTGTGTGCTCCTGATGTTGCAGCGCCTCCTGTGACTATGAAGTCCTATGTTTGAGAAACATTCTCGACCACAGATTTTGCATTTGTAGGTTGTCCCTGTAGATGATGATGTTCCGATGCTTTGTTGCCGTTGCTTTCTTATGGACCTCTTAGCTTCATGATGTTGTATCAAGGTGACTTCTGACATGTACAGTCCTCTATGGAGATTCTGCCGCCACCGAGGGTGTCCTGAGCCAAATTTTCCCAGCTGGAAGGAACAATGCCAAAGCACCTGAGATCATTTTTGCAGACATCCTTGAATCGCAGTAGGGGGTGACCAATCTGTCTTTTACCAAATGTTAGCTCTCCATGCAGAATGTCTTTCGGGATTCGTCCATCATCCATCCGACGCACATGACCCAACCATCGGAGACGACGTTGTCTCAGTAGAGAGTACAGGCTGGGGAGTTGAGCTCTCTCTAGGACTGCTGTGTTAGTGATCCTGTCCCTCTAGGTGATACCCAGTACACGTCTAAGGCAGCGAAGGTAGAAGTTATTTAGCCGCCGCTCTTGGTGGGAGTATAAGGTCCATGTTTCACTTCCATACATGAGGGTGCTGATAACACAAGCCCTATACACTTGTACCTTTGTACGGATAGTGAGCTTGCTGTTGTCCCACACTCTTGTTGTGAGCTTCCCAAAAGTTGAGGCAGCTTTTCCGATCCGGCAACTGAGTTTAGCATCAAGTGACAGGTTGTCAGTGATGGTGGATCCAAGGTAGGTGAAGGTGTTTACGGCTTCCAGGGTGTAGCTGTTGATGGTGATGGAGGGAGGATTTCCAGTTCCCTGACCCATCGTCTTGATTTCCTTTATACTAATGGTCAGGCTGAAGTCCTGGCAGGCTTGGGTGAACTGGTCCATGAGTGTTTGCAGGTGCCCCTGAGAGTGTCCTACCACTGCTGCATCATCAGCAAATAGCATGTCCCGAATGACAAATTGCTTGACCTTTGTTTTGGCTTTTAGACGGCTGAGATTGAACAGATTTCCATCTGTCCTTGTGTGAAATTTACACGCACACATACACACACACAGACATATATATATATATATATATATATATATATATATATATATATATTGTTATTGTTATATATATGTGTGTGTGTGTGTGTGTGTGTGTGTGTGTGTGTAAGAGCATGACTTACCGATAAAAAATATTGGGTTGGTCTCAATATTTGGTTGGTATAAGTGTTACTCGGATAAGTCAGCGTTATAACAAATATAAAGTGTTCAATACGTAAGTAGAGCTGATTTACTATTATAGAGTATACAGAAATAACCTACTCTAGTTTCACCATAAGGATCTTCGATAAACTGCGGTAGTTAACTGTAATTAATCAATATATTGATTAATTCAGTGGATTTAACCCTGAAGATCCTTATTGTGAAACACGAGTAGGCTATCTCTGTACACACTATAATACTATATATATATATACATCTAAATATATCGTCTAAAGTATATATTATACACAAGAAATATTTTTCAACATAATCTCCTACTTTGTCAAGGCACTTAATTCCCTGAATATGTACTAGGTAACCCAACAACCCTTCACTGACAGGATAATAAATTAAGAGAACAGATTATTGGTTCAAACAATTTCAAGCCATAGAATTTATTTGGCGACATCATCATCATCATCATCATCATCAAGATGTACCGACAGCACGGATTCCTTAGAATCCCGTAATTATCTGCCATCGCTGTTGGTGTATCGTCTCGACGGCATCCAATATCCGTGCAGAGCTGATGAATGTGAATTGTAGCCGGTCGACCAAACACTGGTGTGTCCATGAGTAGGATTCCACAGGAGAGCGGTCGCGTGTGAGTTCATCCGGACTTCGCCAGCAGTGCTAAGCGTGTCTTCTTCACTTGGATGGTTTGGAAGTAAGTGGCCGTAAAGCTGCTGTTTTGTAGGCTGCTGCCGCTTCTATGAGTTGTTCAAAAGAGCACATAGCATTCTTTCTTCTCGAGAGGTTTTGTTTCAGAGGTGCAGCCCTGCATTAGTAATGACACTGCTACAGCTGTCATAAACAAAGTTCTGCAAATCTAGCTTGCTAACCATTACACCACGTGAGGTGCCCGTTTATATATATATATATATATATATATATATAGTATATATAATGATTTGAAGGCAATTACAATGCGTATAAAAAATAAAAACAAAAGATGCTATTTTTGTCTTATCGATTTCAAAGTAGAAACTTCATCTTCAGAGGTGAATATCAGAAATGTTTCAAATGGCTACATCACATTTCTGATATTCACCTCTGAAGATGAAGTTTCTACTTTGAAATCGATAAGACAAAAATAACATCTTTTTGGCTTATTTCTTATTCGCATTGTAATTGCCTTCAAATCATTAATGTATTATAACATACTTAACAATGCTTCAAGCAAATTACCAATTACTTATATATATATATATATATATATATATATATATATATATATATATATATATATGGGGGGGGAGAAATGTAAGGAGGTTAATCCGACAGTATGTGGAGAGAGGTAGACAAACACGGGATGTTATGGAAACTGGATGTTTATTGTCGACGTGCAACGTTTCGGTCTATTAGACCTTCTTCAGGACTTGGATATAGTTCTTGCTTCAATGAGAATGTCCATCATTGAAGCAAGAACTATATCCAAGTCCTGAAGAAGGTCTAATAGACCGAAACGTTGCATCGTCGACAATAAACATCCAGTTTCCATAAAATCCCGTGTTTGTCTACCTTTCTCCACATATATATATATATATATATAGGTGTGTGTGTGTGTGTATGTGTGTGTATGTACATATATACATATATAAATGTATATATATACATACATACATTATACATACATATATATAAATATATTATATATATATTATTTATAATGAATGCAATTACAATGCGTATATCGTATAAAATTCGATAATTATTGAAAATAATCATGACAAGCAAACTCGGCGAATAACGCGCGCGACGTGGGACACCGTAAAGCTGTTTCAACTTTATTAAGTCTCATCAGCAGTGTATACCTACGACAGAGATCGAACCGACAACCCAGCAAGCAATATATATATATAGAGTATATATATATATATATATATATATATATATATATATATATATATATATACCAACTTCTCTGCACAAACAGGATG
>CM042150.1:88319158-88374158 GCA_023376005.1 Doryteuthis pealeii
AAGTTCAAGTGTTTTTGTGGGTTTAACATGCTGTTAAAATCCGGGTAGGCGAGTGTGTTTAATAGTAGCATGTCCATTTGTTCCGTGAAGAACCTCTATGAGGTAGGTTATTTTTTTGATGCTCTTATATATGTAAGGGAGGGGTTCATGGGAGTTGTGTGTATGACTGTATGTGACTATATATATATATATATATATATATATATATAAGAGAGTTTCATAATTTGCTTGAAGCATTGTGTATGTATTGGTTAGGAGGTTGATTTAGAAGGCCATCACAATGCAGTTTGGAATAAATAAAAAATAATAATACGGTAACAATGGTGGTGTGTGTTGACCTGTATTTTTTTTATTATTTCTTGAATTTTCGAGGTAATACCTCTTTATCAAAAGAATTGAACTGAAGCAGTACAGCTATGGCATTTCTTCCTAAAAATGAAATGCTATAGCTGTACTGCTTCAGTTCAATTCTTTTTGATAAAGAGGTATTACCTCGAAAATTCAAGAAATAATAAAAAAAAATACAGGTCAACACACAACCACCATTGTTACCGTATTATTATTTTTATTTATTCCAAACTGCATTGTGATGGCCTTCTAAATCAACCTCCTAACCAATATTATATATATATATATATATAATATATATATTATATATATGCCCAAATCTAGGATGTACCAAAATATTGCAAAACTTTTGACTCGCCCTAGTATTTCTTACTCTCGTTGTAATTAGTGATTATGAGAACAGACTCGTGCCCGTCGAGTCAGTGAAAGTCAGGGTCAAGTTGTCGACGCCATCTTTATATATAGTAGACATTTTAATTGCAAAAGCATTGCCGCCTTAAAAAGGTTTAGCGAATGTATGACTGATTATGTGCTTACGGCATCTGTTCGGGCAATTAGAACTTTAAAAAAAAGAAATAAAATAACCTTCTGCTAATCGTAAAGGAAAAAGCATAGACAAAGAAAGAAAGAAAGAAAGAAAAACAAAAGAAAGAAAGAAGAAAGAAAGAAAGAAAGAAAGAAAGCGAGAAAGAAATTTATAGGAAGAAAGCGAAAAAGAAAAAGAAATGTACATAAAAGAAAGAAAAAGAGAGGAAGAAAAAGAACGAAAGAACAATAAAGTTTAAAATAAAGGGGGGAAGAAAATAACTTATAGAAAATAAGAAAAAGATAGTTCATAGGAGAGAGAGGGGGAGAGAAAGAGAGGGAGGAGAAAGAGAGGGGGTGAAAGAGAGGGGGAGAGAAAGAGAGGGAGAGAGAAAGAGAGGGGGAGAGAAAGAGAGGTGGCGTTAATAAGAAAGAAAGAAATTCATAGAAAAGAAAGAAAAAATAATAGTTTACATGTAAGAAAGAAAGAAAGAAAGAAAGAAAGAAAGAAATAATATTTTATTGAAAAGAAAAAGATGTATTTAAATAAAAGAAAGAAAAGCGAAGGAAAGATGGCATGACTCAAGCAAGATAATATTCCATACAAATGACAAAAGAAAAATATATTGGAATAAAAGAATGAGGGAGAGGTGGGATGAAGGAAGGAATGATGGAAGGAAAGAAGAAAGGAACATAATATTCCATTAAAAAAAAGAAATATATATTTAAAGAAAGAAAGAAAGAAAGGAATGAATGGAAGAAGATAACATTCCATAGAAATAAGAAAGAAAAATATATTTAAGTAAAAGAAAGAAAGGAAAGAAGAAAAGAAGGAAGAGACTGTTCCATAGAAAAGAAAGAAATATTTTAGATAAAATAAAGGAATAAAAGAAAGAGGCAGAAAAGAAGGAAAAAAAGAATGAAGAAAGGAAGGTAAGAATTTTAAAAAAGACAATAAACAATAGAAATGAGAAAGAAAAATAGTGTTACATAATTATTAGATACCTAATATTTATGTGCAGTAGTGTAGAAATCAAAAATGGCTGTTATAAGTTGCAGCCCACGGCCTTGAAGGTGAATGACAAGGCTTGACCTCAGTCCTAACCTTCCGGTGGATACCGTAAGAATCGGTGGAGAAGACCCTCTTCCGGTTTAGATTAGAAATAGATTTTAGTCAGTCGGCCAAAACCCACGACGGTGGTGAGTCGTGTTATACACGCTCCGACTGCGCAGGTAGTCTGGTGGGGGTTTCGAAATAAAATGTGATCTAAGTAAATCGAAGTCTTGTGTTATTATCTAAAAACTACCAATGACACAGGGCTTCTGATAAAGAGAAATCCCCAATGAAAGACCAGACACGAAGTCCCCAAGAGAAGTCCAGACGAAGAAGAGATGTTAGAAGAGACCTAGAAGAAGACGTAAGATAGAAAAGACGAACAGAAAAGAATAGAAGTATAGAAGTAAGTAAAGTAAAGAGGTATACAACAATAGGACCATATCACCTTTAGGCACCCCTTTTGCGATCTCGATTTGTGGGGACATTTTTTGCATTTACACCGTTAAAATCCTGTTAATTGTTAACAGACGATTTTTAGAGGGTTTTTTTTTCATTATAAAACTAACCCTAACCCCTAACAAACAACCGGATTTTGACGGTGTCCCCACGAATCGAGATCGCAAAAGGGGTGCCTAAAGGTCATATGGTCCGAAAAATATATTTAAGTAAAAGGAAGGAAAGAAAAGAGAAAATCAGAAAGATAATGTTCCATAGAAAAGAAAGAAAAATATTTTTAGATGAAAGAAAGGAATGAATGAATAAATGGTGGAAAGAGGGAAAGAAGGGGAAATATAATTTCCCATAGAAAAGAAAGAAAAATATATTTAAATGAAAGTAGGAAAGAAAGAAAGAAAAGAAGAAAGAATATATGAACATAAAATAACGGAATGGAAAATAAAAGATGGTGATTGATAGAAAAGAAAAAGTGATGTCAAAAAAGTAAACAAAGAAAGAATATAGAATAACAAAATGCGGTAATTATGAATTTTTGTTTAGTAAATTAGAGTAACCCAGAAAAAACAGAATCCACAAATTTTGTAATAAAACTGTTAATTTTAACTAGGGGGTTTAGGGTTAGGGTTTAGGGTTGGGATTGGGATTGGTGTTAGGGTTAGGGTTTGGGTTCTGTTTTTTGGGGGTCACCCTATACAGGGTGACCCAGAAAAAAACGGAGCCCAAATGATTTATTTTCCCATTAAACTAACCCTAAACCCAAACCCTAACCCTAAACCGGCGAGTACTACTAACAAACCCTCTGACCGGTGGCGGTAGTTGGGGAACGGCTAAACCTGCATATCGGTCAGAAAATTAAAACATATTACAGGGTGACCGAGAAAAAACAGAACCCAAATTATTTATTTATTTTCCCATTAAACTAATTCTAAAGCCCAACCCTAACCTTAATCCTGACCCTAACCCTAACCCTAATCCTAACTCCCTAACACCTAACCCTAACCCTAAACCCCCTAAGTTAAAATTAACAGTTTTATTACAATATTTGTGGGTTCTGTTTTTCTGGGACACCCTAATTTACTAAACAAAAGTTCATAATTACCAGAAATCATTATTTGATCATAAGTAAAAAAAATCTGGATTCTGAATGTTGATTTTTAGAGATACTAGCAAGTCTGCAGACTGGCTATTTCTACTTGGAATACTGACGCAACACAGTCTTCCTTCCTTATTTTCCTCTCGCATCTCGCCTTGTAGATCACTTCTTTCGCCGCCATTTAGTCAATTTGATGGAATATATAGGAGAGAATTTCCTGTCGGCCCTGGTGGTTAGTGTCCGAGCTCGGGTACATATCCAGAATTTGTCTGACAGCTTCGACATGAAATATTAACGTAACAAAAACTCTGGTTTCGACCCGAGGGTCCAGTGGCTTCGGCCCTGGACCGCATAAGCTAACAACGTTGATCCCAAGGGGCCATCTCCTTAGGCAACGATTTAAGGGAACAAGGCTGGGTTTATTGCCTGGTGGCTGAGGCGCCGCCTTGAGGGGGAATGCCGACGGTATCAACGCATTTTTTGCACCCGCATCTCATGAGCTTCGGTTCGTGGGTGGTCCCACATTAATAGGGCCTTGTGCCTAACCCGTACACGTAGGGTACGTGGTAAATATCCAAAGCTCCTTACCTTTATTCCTCTCTGTTTACTCTCATGCTATACTAGTTTAGGAGGCGCATTTAATGTCACGGTTATCGTCGTACGAAATGGAATCGGTGATCAGAGTTCAAAATTTGAACGAGGCTTGTTTGCGTTTCACTTCTGTTCTCTTCATCTCCAGCTATGGGTAAATAGCAGGAGAGAGAGTGGGATATTTAGCTTTGGTATGGCAACCAGTTTAGGAGAAGGAAAACTCTGAATTCAAACCAGCTGTACTCCGCCCAGAAATTGATTCTGTGTCTCAAGTTTGTTTTTGTTTTTTGTTTAATAGCATATCAACCTTTGTGGATTAGATAATTTCATCCTTGTAGAAGAACAGTATTGGTACTGAGGGGATGAGGCTGTTCATACATTTCCCAATGGTATTAGTCTAAAAGTGAACATAATAACATGTGTGGAGTTCGAACTCGCTTTCTATGATGCCGCAGCCAAACATATTAGCCACTAAACCACGGGAGGGGGTCTCTCAGTTAGATTGCCTGGCTCAAAGACTCTAACTGCCCCCCTCCTATTTGCCGATAGCTGACGAGTCGGTGAGGGACAGAAAAGGATTCCAGTCATTCCGAAGAGAACATTAGTGTAAAGTGAATTTAAATGGATTTGGCCGGGTATTGAACTCGGTTAGCCGATTTCACTTTTCGTGCAGAAAACTGTTACGCCACGGTACACCTTCGTTTTTCTTTTCTTTTCTTTTCCCTTTTTTCCCTTTTTTCTTTTTCTTTTACTTTTTTAATTATTTTACTTTATTTTTCATTTCTGTTTAAATCATAATTCCCAGTCTGGCGTGTAAAACATGCGAAAAATTGCCGGAACCGGAAGTCGGGTACTCCACTTCATTGGAAGTTTATTAAGGACCTATTTTAAGAGCCAAAAACTTAAATATCCGTTTTACACACACACACACACACACACACACACACACATATATATATATATATATATATATACACACACACACATACACACATATATATATACATATATATATATATATATATATATATATATATATATAAACAGCTGTTGTTTTGGCCAAGAAATGTGGTTTGCTCGCAACTGTTCTGGGATTTGTCGTCAACAAACCTCAGGCCGTTCACTAATTTTTTTTTTTTTTTTTTTTTTTGCAGAGCGTGGAAGGTCGGAAACCCGATGTGATCTCTATTACAAAAGATGAAAAAAAAAAAGATTGCCGTTAAACTTGTATTGCTTCTTAAAAACACGAGTGCGTCAGATAAATATTACGATGATTATATTATAGACCATCCTATAAATTCTGACCTTTGACTGACCTGGTATCTCGGGATGGTATTAAAAAAAACGATCTGTTGTATATTTTTGGCCTCTTCTTTTCACTTCAATCATTTCTATCAGAGTAAATTATATATACTAGCAAATATATGCACCCTCCGTGTGCAAGTATTTAAGTTTTAATATAATAAGATATCATATTAAATTAGTAAGGCTGATGAAACTGAATAAGAATGCAGATAAAAAGATTTGGAACAGAGGGGGTATGATTGAAAAATAGAACAACTTTGAAACTAACTCTTCCATCATTTTCCGTTACTCCCGCGTTTCATTGATACATTTTCCTAATTCAACTATTTAGTTAAAATAGGAATTAAAGAATAATATTACAGTCATTTCTTCTTGTTAATGGATTTCTTTTAAGATTTATCCCAGAGATTTTTGCTCATATTCAATAAGATAAAACCAAACAATTAGAAATCAATAATACTAAGCACATATTTATTAAAATCAAATTTCTAATATCAATATGCAAATTAGTCTTCCCATTCACACTGTAAACCGCTATTGTGTTGTATATATAAATATAATTACACGTTATTAATATGTAGATATGGGCAACAGTCTTAATGATGTAAAACAATTTTATTATTAATTGAAATTTAGATAAAAAATAAAATCACGGAGAATGTGATGTAAATAACAAAGAGAATTGTGACTTGTATAGTAATATAGTTTCGGTTACAGACAGACAAACCTACAATCTCCATTATAATAAGATATATATAATATATATATTATATGTATATATATATATATATATGTATATATATATATATATATATATATATATATATATATATATATATATGAATAATGAGGGTTGCATTAAGAATTTTGAAGTACTAAAAGTGCTCTCTCAAAATACGTCAATCTGATTTTACAAACTATCTATTCCTCCAGATTTCATTGCGAGCTTCATATTCGAACCTTATAAACTGATATAAACACACACACACAAATACGCACTCGCATGATATATATATATATATATATATGAAAGTACGTAAATAAACATTGAGTTTATTTGATATGGCTTTTAGCCGACAATCTTTGGAGGATATGTGCTTAATTGAAGTCATACCTAATTTTTGAAAATTAATTAGTTAATAATTAATGAATTTAGGCGGGCATATATGTTCAAATGTAAGGCTAAACAGATCGAGAAAATGTCAATCCTTGAATGTACATTTCGACCTATTAGGTCTCATCAGCAAGGTTATATATCTATATAGCATGCGCGCGCGTGTGTCTGTCATGACACAAACGGAAAATTTTGATGAAATGAAAAAGGTACGTGTAGTTTCACGCATGGGTGTGCGAAATCCTTTACTGGATATGAAGGAATGTAATGAGAAGGGCAGTATAATTCTAAGTCAAAACTTGCAAATCGGTCGGAAAATTAGGGAGACCAAGAAAAAACAGAACCCACAAATTTTGTAATAAAACTGTTAATTTTATCTAGGGGAGGGTTAGGGTTAGGGTTTAGGGTTAGGTTTAGAGTTAGGGTTGCGGTTGGGGTTTAGGGTTAGTTTAATGGGAAAATAAATAAATAATTTGAGTTCTGTTTTTCTGGGTCACTATGTATACAGGGTGACCCAGAAAAAAACAGAACCCGACAAATTCTGTAATAAAACTGTTAATTTTAACTAGAGGGGTTTAGGTTTAGGTTTAGGGGTTAGAGTTTAGGGTTAGTGATAGGGTTAGGGTTAGGATTGGGGTTGGGGTTTAGGGTTAGTTTAATGGGAAAATAAATAGATAAATTGGGTTCTGTTTTTCTCGGTCACCCTGTAAATAAAGTAAAGTCGACGGGGCGGCCTAAAGTCGGTATCAGCCAGTCAGCGAGGGAGTCTATCCCCTTTTCAATAGCGCTAGACCAAGGAGATTGTTTTTTTTAGCATCTGAGGTGGAGCGCCACACTTACCACCAGCTCCTTACTTGAGTTGGTGAGGACTGGTATCGAACTAGGAACCTTGTGGTTTCTAGCCGAACGCTCTACCGACTGAGCTAACCCTGTAATATGTTTTAATTTTCCGACCGATTTGCAAGTTCAGCCAATTCTAATTGGTCAGCTTCTTAAACTATTTTATTAATTAATCAAAGACATTTACAGATGACAAATATTTTCCGATAATTCTTTCTTTTTTTTTTTTTTTTTTTTTTTTTTTTTGATGGTGTGATGGTTAACATCATCAAACTAAACCCTAAACAAGCATTTTTATTTTAATAAAAATTCCACAAAGAACAGAATTCGCATCTGTTAGAAAGGTTTTTATGTTATTCTGTACTGGTACAAGGAATTTCAATCACGAAGGAATTTCCGGGATTTTATGAGCCGATGCTAAATAGGCATCTATAAACACGCGTTAGCGTACACGTTTCGCGTGCTCAAGGGGTGAGTTAGCAGCTGATATCCCCACCGGTACGAGGGGTTAGAGTTCGATCCCTATTAAATATAATTTTTAAAAAATTCACATGCTAATGAAAGTGTGACACAAATTTTGAAGTCTAATTCAAAAAGGTACGCAAAAATAACTATACGCTAAATTAATATCATCATCATCATCATCATCATCAGGTCGTGCTGTCAGTCCAGATTCCCATGAATCTCTCTCTCTCTCTCTCTCTCTCCTCTCTCTCTCTCTCTCTCTCTCTCTCTCTCTCTCTCTCTCTCTCTCGTCATCTGTCAGTCATCGCTTCTGGAATGCCTTCCTCACGGCATCCAGATTCCATACAGAGCTGACTGAAGTAGTTTTTTGCTCCTCGGCTTCCACTGGTCTATTACTTATGATGTAGATATGATGCCCTCAGACATTCATATAGATTTCATCATCATCATCATCATCATCATCATCATCAGGTGGTGCTGACAGGACGGATTCCCATAACTCGCTATCCGTCCCTATTGGCAGGTTTTCTACACGGCATCCAGAATCCATACAGAGCCTGATTGATATAGTTTTTTTGTTGGTCGGCTTACACTGGCGTGTCCATGTTTATGTGTCCACAGGAGAATGTAATTTATAACTTCATCCTTGTTTTTCTAGTAGTGTCCATCATGTCTTGTTCGTCTTACTTGGATGGTTTGTGTGATAGGAGACAAGTGGCCGTACAGCTGTGCGTACGCGGCATCATTATATAATTCCCATCTAACTAAGATACATCTCCTTGATCTAGCGCTAGTGAAAAGGAGGTAGACTCTTTCGCTGTCTGGTTGATACCGATATTAGGCCAGGCCACCCGATGACTTTAAACAGATGCGATCCCTAACTTCGTAGTAGATAGCGCGTATAGTGTAACGGTTATCGTTGTAAATAAATGGTATCGGTGAGCCGAGATCAAATCCTGTACGACGCTATTGGCGTTTCTCATCGTGCTAATGCCCCTGCGAAAGGCATAAATCCTTCTCCTGTCCACAGCTATGGGGAGAATAATAGGGACAGCCTATTTTTTTTTTTTTTTTTTGGTAAAGCAATCTGTTATTTCTCGGGTACCATGAACTCTTAATAAAAATTCCAATAACTATTCCTATTTAATAATAATAATAATAATAATAATAATAATAATAATAATAATAATAATAATAATAATTAGAGATGAGACTGTAAACCATATAATCTGCGAATGTAGCAAACTAGCACAACGAGAATACAAAACTAGACACGACTGGGTTGGGAAGGTGATCCACTGGGAATTATGTAAAAATTAAATTTTGACCATACAACAAAATGGTTTATGCATAAACCAGAATCTGTTCTTGAGAACGAAACGCATAAAATTCTCTGGGACTTTGAAATAAAAACGGATCACTTTATCCCATCAAGAAGACCAGACCTAGTGTTGATAAACAAAAAAGAAAGAACTTGTCAACTGGTGGATTTTGCAGTGCCAGCAGATCACAGGGTGAAGCTAAAGGAAAATGAAAAAATGGACAAATATCTGGACCTTGCCAGAGAACTGAAAAGTTATGGAATATGAAAGTGAAAGTGATACCAATTGTAGTTGGTGCACTTGGAACAGTCCCAAAAGGATTAGAAAAGGGTCTGGAAAGTTTGGAAATCAGAGGAAGGGTTGAAACCATTCAGAACACTGCACTGCTGCAATCTGCCAGAATACTCAGAAGAGTCCAGGAGACCTGAGGAGACTTGCTGTCACTCAGACTCCAGTGAAAGACCATCAGCTAATGCTGATGTGAAAACCTCAAAAGGAGCAAATAATAATAGTAATATTCAAGAGGGGGTGTCCCTGTGATGTAGTTACTAACGTGTGGCCTGTGACATCGTAGTATGCAAGTTCGAGCCAAGTCGCGCTATTACGTTCACTTTCAAACTAATACTTTGGGAAAGGTATAAACACCGGACCCCTCCCCAGTCTTGTGTTAAATAGTACCACTACTGTTCTTCTACAAGGATAGTTAAGGCATTAAATAACCCATGAACGTTGATATGTCATTAAACAAAGAAACCAAAGCAAACTAAATATTAGTCAATATGAATTTTCAGTTTAGAAAAAAACAAAATGGAGTATGGTGACCTTCTGTTTCGGCAATTTGTTGGCTGGTTGGTTGGTTGGTTTTACGGCATATTAACCCTTTTCGGGGCGACTGCAACAATTATCGGGGCATTTCCCTCCTCAGCATAGTTTGAAAAAGTCTTGCGCGTGTTACACTGGCGCGTCTGCAGACTTTTGCATCTTGCACCTACCCAGAACCACAGTGTGGCCTCCGGGCAACCGTGGATATGATATTCTCACTACGCCAGCTGCAGGAAAAGTGCCGGGGGAGCAGATGCTGCTCTACACCGCATTCATAGACCTACCGAAGGCATTCCATCTGGCCCCGCCAAAGTGTTCGCAGTCACTGCACCAGAGATTGCCTTTCAAAAATTGGGCTGTTCAGTCACTTACACAGCTGCAAAGAAGAAGAAAATTGGACGTTACGCCATCGTCTCTAGTAGACGCAAGGATGCCAACAACAACAACAACTTATATATATATATGTATCATTTTCATATCAAGTTTCAATCTCGAAGGAATTTCCGGGATTTTATGAGCCGATGCTAAATAGTAAATCAGTACCTACCATTGCTTAAATGGTCACCCATCTAAGTACTGAATAGTTATTTACTAAGCTTACCTTAGATATGGCTAAAGGCCAGAAGTATGGGGCACCCAATGAGAATCGCACTCACTAACAATGGTTTGTGAATCTAGCTTGCCAACCATTACACCACGTGAGGTGCCCATCTAAGTATTGAATAGACTTATTGTTGCTTAAATGTGTTTCGGCAAGAACTGAAGTTCAAAAAGTATCGAGACTGGCGCCATAAATTATTTTTCAATCAATTTCTTTTTGGAGAAGAAAAAAAAACTCTGAATTCAAAACTTCAAAACTGGGGAGGGTTATTTCACTGAATTTTTGAGATGAGGCTTGACTATTGTCATCATCTTTATCGTTATCTGCACAACGTTTCGGCCGATGTGCCCTCCGGTCTTCTACAGGTATTTCTTGTTGCTCTTCGAAATCTTCTCGAACTCGGGAACCTTATTTTCGAACTCGGTAGCCATCACGCAACTTCGAACCCAACCCTTTATTAAATCCACGGGGGAATCCTGATCTCATTCCGCTAACCATAACTGGGGTACAGGTGTTAATTATTATTCAACTGTTACTGTCGCCCTTGACCAGGATTGAACCAGCAGCCTAGAGATAAATGCCACTTAGATCTTAGAACTTTATCCAATATGCTATGTGTTCAATTGGACAATTCAGTGTGAATTTTGAGAACTTATAAAACTAATGTCTTGAGGAGGGTTGTTTGGAGAAACTGTGGCCCACAGGGGCACCAATCCTCTGTGATCCGCTCATCCAAAAACTACACAAGCCTTCAACCACTACAAACCAAATCATCTGTCAAAGCCATCGAGCGGTTCGCGTGTTTATTTCGGCACTCATAAATCGTGCGAAACGGAATGGCTACAACTTCTACAAGTAAGTAGTAATTCGGTATGAAAAGAATTAACGTTTAACCCAATAACTTTCGTCTGTTCTACTAATTTTAGACTGCGCCACAATGATACACGATGATATATACAAGTACAATGTGTACCCAAAAAAGTATCTAAATCAGAATGCATCTAGAAATGAGCAATGAATAAATTTCTCTGAATGTTTGAGATGAGGCTTGGTGATTAGTATTATCTGCGTTATTCGGACTATTGTCCCCATCTTCATTGTTATTTGTACAACGTTCAAAGTTCCGTGATGGCTCCCGATTACGACAAGAAAGTTCCCGAGTTCGAAAAGAAGGTTCCCGAGTCCGAGAAGGTTCCCGAGTCCGACAAGAAATACCTGAAGAAGGCCGGAAGGCATATCGGCCGAAACGTTGTACAAATAACAATGAAGATAGGGAAAATAGACCGAATAACGCGAATAAATTTCTTTAGAATAGTTTACATCGCTTTTAATACCTTTGTGGTACATAATTTATAAGTAGTCATAATTTATAAATGTACCTGTAGTTAGAATTTTAAATGAAGTTCGTTAGACATTAAAAGCGGGGGTGGGGAATTTTCCATACCCGTTTGGGATCATGATTGACATAACGATGATCCCAACTTCACCTTCCGGTATACAGACGCGTGAGAATAAGTTTTAGTTTAGTTAGTAAGATTCGACCCGGCTTTCAAGGAGCGTAGACGTTGTTGTCAGCTCCCGGGGTCCATCTCCTCCTGTGGTGGAATCAACCTGGGCTGGGGAAATAAAGCTTTATTATTAGGAACACCAACGTCTTGTTGTCAATTAAATGTTAAAACAAACAATGTCCAGTCCAGCACGAAGAAGAAGACCAACCCTTAAAAGAAGCCCAACAGATTGACAAGGGAAGATAGCAGCCGAGGTAAAAGCAGAATATAAAGACCACCTATTCTCTCTCTCTCCTCTCTCTCTCTCTCTCTCTCTCTCTCTTCTCTCTCTCTCTCTCTCTCTCTCTCTATATACCCGATGTTTTATAGGGATATATAACATTTGCTCCAGTAAGTCTTCCATTTGTCGAAGCATCTCTGAAATTCATCTTTTAACATGAAATAAAGCCATTTTACCGTTGAGATGAATTTTATATTTGAAGAAGAAGAAAATGTCCTACTAATCACCCATAGCTGGAGGGAGAATAATTGGATTCATGCTTTCCCTAAGGGTCTCAGCAGTATGTGATATGCAAACGGGATTTGAACTCGGATGATCGAGTTCACTTTCTACGACGATACCTGTTACACGACGAGCGCCTCCGCACAAGAAATGTATACGTACCGACAAAGTTTGTTTACCCCTGCGTGCTAGATTTGAAAGGCTGAAGTTTTGCATTCCAATTTACCGACACGACCGGCACCGTTTATTTATTTCTAAATACAGCCTCCATAAAGACGGGAGAACGGATGAAGAATACGCGAACTTGTGGAATAAAAAAATGAGAGCGCGAAGTACACACATCTACACATGTATACAGACAGGCAGACAGACACACACACACATACACACACATATATATATATGATCACACACATATGAAAAAAAGAAAGAAAGAATGAATTAGACTAGTCAGGTAAAATGAAAGAAAGAAAGAAAGAAAGAAAGAAAGAAAAAGGAAAGAATTTGATTAGTCAGGTAAAATGAAGAAAGAAAGAAAGAAAGAAAGAATTGACTAGTCACGTAAAATGAAAGAAAGAAGAAAAGAAAAGAAAAGAAAGAAAGAAAGAAAGGATTAGACTAGTCAGGTAAAATGAAAGAAAGAAAGAAAGAAAGAAAGAAAGAAAGAAAGAAAGAAAGAAAAAAAAATAAATAGAGTAGTTGTGTAAAATGAATGAAAGAAAAAAAAGAAAGAAAGAAAGAAAAAAAGAATAGTCGGATAAAAAGAAAGAAAGAAACAACAAACAAAAAAAAAGAATAGTCGGATAAAAGAAAGAAAGAAGAAGAAAGAAAGAAGAAAGAAGAAAGAAAAAAGAATAGTCGGATAAAAAGAAGAACAAACAAACAAACAAACAAAAAGAATAGTCGGATAAAAAGAAAGAAAGAAAGAAAGAAAAAAGAATAGTCGGATAAAAAGAAAGAAAGAAAAGAAAGAATAGTCGATAAAAAGAAAGAAAGAAAGAAGAAAGAAAAAAAGAATAGTCGGATAAAAGAAAGAAACAAACAAGACAAACAACAAAAAAGAATAGTCGGATAAAAAGAAAGAAAAGAAAAAAGAAAGAAAAAGAATAGTCTGATAAAAAAAGAAGAAACAAAAACAAACAACAAAAAAGAATAGTCGGATAAAAAGAAGAAAGAAAGAAAGAAAGAAAGAAAAAAAGAATAATCGGATAAAAAGAAAGAAAGAAACAAACAAAGCAAACAAAAAGAATAAGTCGGATAAAAAGAAAAGAAAGAAAGAAGAAAGAAAGAAAAAAAGAAGAAAAAAGAATAGTCGAGAAAAAAGAAAGAAACAAACAAACAAACAAACAAAAAAGAATAGTCGGATAAAAAAAAAGAAAGAAAGAAAGAAAAGAAAAAAAAAGAATAGTCGGATAAAAAGAAAGAAAACAAAACAAACAAACAAAAAAAAAGAATAGTCGGTAAAAAGAAAGAAAGAACAAGAAACAAAAAAAACAAAAAGAATAAGTCGGAATAAAAAGAAGAAACAAACAAACAAACAAAAAAGAAATAGTCGGATAAAAGAAAGAAAGAAAGAAAGAAAGAAAGAAAAAAAGAATAGTCGGATAAAAAGAAAGAAAGAAACAAACAAACAAAAAAGAATAGTCGGAAAAAGAAAGAAAGAAGAAAAAGAAAAAAAGAAAAAAAGAATAGTCTGATAAAAAGAAAGAAAACAAACAAACAAACAAACAAAAAAGAATAGTCGGATAAAAAGAAAGAAAAAGAAAGAAAGAAAGAAAGAAAAAAGAATAGTCGGATAAAAAGAAAGAACAAACAAACAAACAAAAAAGAATAGTCGGATAAAAAGAAAGAAAGAAAGAAAGAAAGAAAGAAAGAAAAAAAGAATAGTCGATAAAAAAGAAAGAAAAACAAACAAACAAAAAGAATAAGTCGATAAAAGAAAGAAAGAAAGAAAGAAGAAAAAAAGAAAGAAAAAAAGATAGTCGGATAAAAGAAAGAAAGAAACAAACAAACAAAAAAAGAATGTCGGATAAAAAGAAAGAAGAAAGAAAGAAAGAAAGAAAGAAAAAAAAGAAAGAAAAAAAGAATAGTCGGATAAAAAGAAAGAAACAAACAAACAAACAAAAAAGAATAGTCGGATAAAAAAAGAAAAAAGAAAGAAAGAAAGAAAGAAGAAAGAAAAAAGAATAGTCGATAAAAAGAAAAGAAGAACAAACAAACAAAAAAGAATAGTCGGATAAAAAGAAAGAAAGAAGAAAGAAGAAAAAAAAAAGAAAAAAGAATAGTCTGATAAAAAGAAAGAAACAACAAACAAACAAACAAGAAAGAAAAGTCGAAAAAAGAAAGAAAGAAAGAAGAAAGAAAGAAAGAAAAAAGAATAGTCGGCTAAAAAGAAAGAAACAAAACAAACAAACAAAAAAGAATAGTCGGATAAAAAGAAAGAAAGAAACAAACAAACAAACAAAAGAATAGTCGGATAAAAAGAAGAAAGAAACAAACAAACAAACAAAAAGAAATAGTCGGATTAGAAAAGAAAGAAAGAAAGAAAGAAGAAGAAAAGAAGAAAGAAAAAAAGAATAGTCGGATAAAAAGAAGAAGAAACAAACAAACAAACAAAAAGAATAGTCCGGATAAAAAGAAAGAAAGAAACAAACAAACAAACAAAAAGAATAGTCGGATAAAAAGAAAGAAAGAAACAAACAAACAAACAAAAAAGAATAGTCGGGATAAAAAAGAAAGAAAGAAAAAGAAAGAAAGAAAGAAAGAAAGAAAGAAAAAAGAATAGTCGATAAAAGAAAGAAAGAAACAACAAACAACAAAAAAGAATAGTCGGATAAAAGAAAGAAACAAACAAACAAATCAACAAAAAGAATAGTCGAATAAAAAGAAAGAAAGAAACAACAAACAAACAAAAGAATAGTAGCGGATAAAAAAGAAAAAAGAAAGAAAAGAAAGAAAGAAAAGAAAAAAAGAAATAGTCGGAAAAAGAAAGAGAAGAAACAAACACAAATCAAAAAGATAGTCGGATAAAAAGAAAGAAAGAAAGAAAGAAAGAAAAAAAAGAAATAGTCGGATAAAAAGAAAGAACACAAAACAACAAACAAACAAAAAAGAATAGTCGGATAAAAAGAAAGAAAGAAAGAAAGAAAGAAAGAAAGAAAAAAAGAATAGTCGATAAAAAGAAAGAAAGAAACAAACAAACAAAAAAGAAATAGTCGGATAAAAAGAAAGAAAGAAAAGAAAGAAAGAAGAAAGAATAGTCTGATAAAAAAGAAAGAAAGAAACAAACAAACAACAAAAAAGAATAGTCGGGGATAAAAGAGAAAGAAAGAAAGAAAGAGAAAGAAAGAAAAAAAAGAATAGTCGGATAAAAAGAAAGAAACAAACAAAACAAACAAAAAAAAGAATAGTCGGAATAAAAAGAAAGAAAGAAAGAAAAGAAAAAGAAGAAAGAAAAAAAAGAATAGTCGGATAAAAAGAAAGAAAAAACAAACAAACAACAAAAAAGAATAGTCGGATAAAAGAGAAAGAAAGAGAAGAAAGAAGAAGAAAGAAAAAAAGAAAAAAAAAAAAATAGTCGGATAAAAAGAAAGAAAGAAACAAACAAACAAACAAAAAAGAATAGTCGATAAAAAGAAAGAAAGAAAGAAAGAAAGAAAGAAGAAAGAAAAAAAGAATAGTCGGATAAAAAGAAAGAAAGAAAAAAACAAACAACAAAAAAGAATAGATAAAAAGAAAGAAAGAAAGAAAGAAAGAAAGAAAAAAAGAATAGTCGGATAAAAAAGAAGAAAGAAAGAAAGAAAGAAAGAAAGAAAGAAGAAATGAAAAGAAAAAGAAATAGTCCAAACAAACAAGCAAAAAAAGAAATAGTCGGATAAAAAGAAAGAAAGAAAGAAGAAGAAAAAAGAATAGTCGATTAAAAAAGAAAGAAAGAAAGAAAGAAAGAAAGAAAAGAAAAAAGAATAGTCGGATTAAAAAGAAAGAAAGAAAGAAAGAAAGAAAGAAAAAAAAGAATAGTCTGATAAAAGAAAGAAAGAACAAACACAAACAAAAAAAATAGTCGGGATAAAAAGAAAGAAAGAAAGAAAGAAAGAAAGAAAGAAAGAAAAAAAGAATAGTCGGATAAAAAGAAAGAAACAAAACAAACAAAAAAATAGTCGGATAAAAGAAAGAAAGAAAGAAAAGAAAAAGAAAAGAAAAAAAGAATAGTGGATAAAAAGAAAGAAAACAAACAAACAAACAAAAAAAAAGAATAGTCGGATAAAAAAGAAAGAAAGAAGAAAGAAAGAAAGAAGAAAAAAGAAAGAAAAAAAAAGAAAGAAAAAAGAATAGTCGGATAAAAAGAAAGAAAGAAACAAACAAACAAACAAAAAAAAGAATATCGGATAAAAAAGAGAAAGAAAGAAAGAAAGAAAAAAAGAAATAGTCGGATAAAAAGAAAGAAAGAAAGAAAGAAAGAAAGAAAAAAAAGAATAGGATAAAAGAAAGAAAGAAAGAAAGAAAGAAAAAAAAAGAATAGTCGGATAAAAAGAAGAAAGAAAGAAGAAGAAGAAAAAAAAGATAGTCTGATAAAAAGAAAGAAACAAACAAACAAACAAACAAAAAGAATAGTCGGATAAAAAGAAAGAAAGAAAGAAAGAAAGAAAGAAAGAAAAAAAAGAATAGTCGATAAAAAGAAAGAAACAAACAAACAAAAAAGAATAGTCGGATAAAAAGAAAAGAAAGAAAGAAAGAAAAAGAAAGAAAAAAAGAATAGTCGGATAAAAAAGAAACAAACAACAAACAAACAAAAAAGAATAGTCGGATAAAAAGAAGAAAGAAAGAAAGAAAGAAAGAAAGAAAAAAGAAAGAAAAAAAGAAAGAAAAAAAAGAATAGTCGGATAAAAAGAAAGAAAGACAAACAAACAAACAAAAAAGAATAGTCGGATAAAAAGAAAGAAGAAAGAAAGAAAGAAAGAAAGAAAAAAGAATAGTCGGATAAAAAGAAAGAAAGAAACAAACAACAAACAAAAAGAATAGTCGGATAAAAAGAAGAAAGAAAGAAAGAAAGAAAGAAAGAAAAGAAGAACGAATAGTCGGATAAAATGAAAGAAAGATTAGTAAAAAGGTAAATATATATTACACATTCAAATAAATCCACAAACCCAAGTATACGCCACCCAAATAACCAACTAAAAACAACAAAAACCGCGCAACAACACGCACTAGGTTACATATGCCCGAACATACAGGGTGTTTCAAATAAAAATTTACAACATTTCGTAATCTAATAACTTGACCAATTCCCGTTCAAAGATCTCAAATTTTAACAGCATGTGTAGAAACAACTCAAATTTCTATGTTTAATGTATTTCCTTTTCCAGTAAAAGGCATAACTGAAAAGAAAATTAAAGAAAAAACAGTATTTTGATATTCTTCTACACATGCTGTTAAAATTTGAGATCATTTGAACAAGAATTGGTCAAGTTATTAGATTACGAAATTATGTACATTTTTCTGAAACACCCAGTAATATATATATATATATATATATATATATATATATATAGATAATGTGTGTGTGTGTGTGTGTGTGTGTATTTAGGGCAGCATTTTTCTTGTAGGCATATATTTGTTAAATAATGCAGCCATTTTCTGTTCTGCAAGTTTTGTCCTTTGTTTTTTCGTATTGCCCGGATTATTTTTTTTTGTAATATCTGTTGAAAATTGACCATATGGCAAATACATCAGCAATTTTCGCCAAATATTACAAAAATAATCGCGCAATACGAAAAACAAAGGACAAAACTTGCAGACACAAAATGGCTGCATTATTTAACAATATATATATATATATATATATATAATATATATATATATATATATATATATATAAGATTGATTGACTTGGTCTCCTAGAGAATTTGAAATCCTATATAGTTTAGCCATAATGCCTTCAGAAATAGACGAAATCTTTCCTCATTAATGCTGTATGAAGCTGTGGTCATCTGCATAAATAATGTCTGGATATTTTTCTATGAGTGTATAAAAAAACTATGGTTACTTTGTTTATTTATCGATTCAAATGAATTATTATATTAATACAGTCCTGCTCGATTCATATCTTAAGTTGGAAAAATCAATATGCGTAATGTCATAGATATATAGAAATGATATAGAAGATTAATAATAGATAGATAAAGATTGATGGAATAGTCCGAGATAGATACATAATTATTAAATAGTTCATAGATAGTTCATAGAAAGATTATATTACTATAATTATATATATAGTATACTAGTATAATATTATTATTTATAATATATAGCTAAGAGAGAGAGAGAGAGAGATGAGAAAGAAGTTAGACTTTGAACATACTGAAAGGCTGTAATAGATAGATAGATAGGATAGATAGAAGATAGATTTGAACATTACGAAATAGATAAGAAGATTTGAAACATACTGAAAATAGATAGATAGATAGATAGAAGCATAGATTTGGAAACATACTGAAATAGATAGACTAGATAGCATAGATAGATGATAGATAGATAGATTGGAACATACTGAAACAGATAGATAATAATAGATAGAGAGATCAGATTTAGATTTGAACTATACTGAATAGGATTAAGATAGATAGATAGATAGATTGGAACATACTGAAACATATAGATATATAGCATAGTAGAGATAGATTTGAACATTACTGAAATAGATAGATAGATAAGATTTGAACAACTGAAATAGATATGCATAGACTAAACTAGATAGATTGAATATTATAACAATAGAAGACACGATAGATAGATAGATAGATTAGAGAATACTGAATATGTTCATAAGATAAGATTAGAATTTGAACAATATAGACTATATGATAGATATAGATTTGTTACTGAAAGAATATAATAAGATAGATAGACTTGAACACAGCTGAAACAGATAGATAGATATGGATAGATAGATAGCATAGTTCTGAAATTTCTGAATATAATAGAAGGATGAATCAGATAGATAGAAGATAGATAGATAGATTTTGAAACATTCTGAAATACGATAGATAGCATAGATAGATAGATAGATCTTGAACATTCTGAAAATGAAGATAGATAGAGAAGTTAGTTTGAATTGTGTTAGATGCGTTGTTATTGATCGGTTTTACGTTAGTGTCTAACTCTGATGGATATTAATCACTGCCAGTCTTTATTATTTTATTTTGTTTTGCAAACAATTATAAGTGATTTCAAGTACCAAAAATCATTTGCCAATCATTTGTAAGAAAGTTATAGCTTCAATAACTATTCTTAATACATAATGAACCTGCATAAGTCATAGGTTCTCAACGTATTCCCATCTTTTTCAAGCATATTCTCATTGAGTCCATTACTCAATCATCGTTTCAAGTAACACAATTTAGTTCTTCAATTCCTATTTCATTAATAAATAACAATTGATAATTTGTTTGCGATATATTTCATCATCATCTCATCATCAGTTCGCGCTGTTAGCACGATATCCATGACAATCTTTCTCCAATCCTCTCTATACTCATCATTCTCGAGAGTTCCTCATGGCAGCATCTGTATCCGCACAGAGCTGGTCAACATGTACGTCTTTGCTGGTCGGCCCACGCGCTGCCCATGCTGCAGGCTTCAAAGGAGGATGTCACTTATGAGTTCGTCCGGCTTCTCCAGCAGGTCCTGCGGTTCCTGTCCGTCCTATCGGTATGGTTGGGTGTATTATGGCAGGTCCGTACAGCTGCTTTTCTCTGGGTGGTTGTTTCCACTCTCTTGGTCAGATCACTCCGCCAGGCATTTCTTTGTGCAGCTCCCCATCTAGTTTATTCTCTAGTTTCGTTAGAGTCACCAATACTGATCAATTCGCCAAAACAGATACTATTTGACTCCAATAATGATCCCTAAGTAAGTACGACCACTCCGGTCAGAGTGACCCTGGGATTTGTGGCACCAGGCTGGATTTCACCACTCTCCAGAGCTCAAGAATTGAAGACTCATCACTGATGCAGCTCAGTCCATACCCAGGATTCCCACTTAGCCTCTGCAAAGGAAGTGCCAGTTAAGCATATGCATAACCCTCGTCAAAACAAGTCGAGTAGAATAATCGATTAGATAGATACAATAATAGTACTAAATAAATAGGAAGCTAAACATATTTAGCATTATTCTGTATTCATTCGCGACTGATTGTCATCTTATCCTTTCATTTGTTATCTGTATACAAACCTTTTCGTTGATGGCTTTCCGCGATTACGCTACCTAGCATGTCTTCCCGATTTACTTACAAGAAGGTTCCTCGAGCTGAATTGGTTCCGAGTCCAGATGTTCCGAATGTCCCAGATGTCCGATCTCCTCTAGTCGACATGAAATACATGAAGAAGGCCGGATTAGTCCCACACTCGGACCGGAATCATTTGTACAGATAACAATGAACGATGAGTGTTACGTACTTCTCCTCTGCAACTTGACTTTATCATCTATCTTCTAATGGTCCTGGTATATCTTCTACAGTCTCGTCTGGTACTTTCTATCGGTCCCGGGTGTCTTGGTTTGCTGGGGACCATTTCTTATCAGAAGCCTTGTGTTATTGTTAGCTTTTAGTAATAAACACAAGACTTCGATTTTACTTTGGTGTTAGTTTATTCATGGAACCCCAAACCAGACAAATGCGCGCGGAGAGTCACATCTCTGCCTAGCTTCAGTCCTAATCTCAACTGACTAACTGCAACTATACTACTTGCAACTGACTTACTGCAACTCTGCAGTTGCTTACTCCTTAAACCGAAGGGCTTTTCTATCACTTCCGATTCTCACGATCATCCCAGAACGCAAGAGTGAGAGTGAGGTCAAGTTATTGCACTCACCTCAAGACCATCAGCGTGTACTGAATCGCATAAGGAATTTCTATACTACCTTAAAAAGTAATAGGGATCCAATTAATATGTAACATGAGCACAATAGTCCGAATAATCCTAACAATACAAAGAAAAAGTCATAATATGTACATAGATTATTGTGTAGATAATGTTGTTATTAAAAGAAGAAAGTTAACAAGTTAATTTATAAACATGTGTTCTCGTGTGCTGTGTGACACGAGGTTGCTGGGGACGATAAGATAGATAAAAAAAAATATGTTCCGGTGGTATGCAGACACCAAAAATGATATTCCAATTGCAAGTGGAAATTGCTCTATTTTCTAAGTTGTATTTTACGTATTTTATGGACTTCGAAACTAGTTGAAAATAAATAACATATAAGAAATATTCTTGTTTGTCTTATTACTTTTTATTCATACTATATATATATATATATATATATATATATATATATAAGTAAAAAATATAACAAAAGACTTAGAGATTTGCTTTATAATCTATATATATATATATATATTTGTGTGTATGTATGCATGTGTATACCCACGTCTTAGCTATATATATATATATATTCACATATGTATAATCTTAAAAAATATATAGATATACACAGATTTATATATATATACATATATAAATACATTTAGCTTTGTACATATTTATATTTGCGTATATTTATTTATTTATTTATTAAGCTACACACACACACACACACACACACACACACACACATATATATATATATATATATATATATATATATATATATATATATATTGTTAGCTTAGACGTTATTCTTCTTTCATCTGTGTGTTTGTTTTACCCACAGGAGATGAGAATTGACTCTTGTGTTCGTCAATGATCCGCTCGTGGCTCTCAGATTTCCTGCATGGCCAACTGAGTGTGTAATGGTGTCACGTGCAAAGAATATTAAGATTTCATACACCTTCTCGCCGAAACAATCTTTCCTCCCTACCCCCCTCTCTCTCTCTCTCTCTCTCTCTCTCTCTCTCTCTCTCTCTCTCTCTCTCTCTCTCTCTCTCTCTCTCTCTCTCTCCTCACGCGCGCGTATATTTCATCCCCTGTCTTTTCCGGGATATTTATCTTCCATTCGCTCTATATCACCTGCTGGCTCTTCTCTATCCCCTCTATGTCTGTCTGTCTGTCTCTGTCTCTCTCTCTCCCTCTCTCTTTCTCAAAATCTTTCCGG
Organism: Doryteuthis pealeii; assembly: GCA_023376005.1. Classification (NCBI taxonomy): domain Eukaryota; kingdom Metazoa; phylum Mollusca; class Cephalopoda; order Myopsida; family Loliginidae; genus Doryteuthis; species Doryteuthis pealeii. The sequence goes on from CM042150.1 coordinate 88,341,794, forward strand.
CGATCCCTTTCTTATCCATTGTCTTTCCTTTCATTCGCACAGCCCCTTTCTATATTTTCAAGTCCCCTTCTTCTTCTTCTTCTTCTTCTCTCTCTCTCTCTCTCTCTCTCTCTCTCTCTCTCTCTCTCTCTCTCTCTCTCTTATCCCCTTCTTTCTCTCTTTCTCCGTCTTTCTCTCTCTCTGTATATATCTATCTATCTCGTTCCTCCTGTTTTCTCATTCTTTATCCTCATCTTATTGTCTCTCTTTCTCACCTCTATTCGTCCCTCTCCTTCTCTCTCTCTCTATCTCTCTCTCTCTCTCTCTCTCTCTCTCTTTCTTATCATCCCTCTCTCTCTCTCTCTCTCTCTCTCTCTCTCTCTCTCTCTCTCTCTCTCTCTCTCTCTGTATATATCTATCTATCTCATTCCTCCTGTTTTCTCATTCTTTATCCTCATCATATTGTCTCTCTTTCTCACCTCTATTCGTCCTCTTCTTTCTCTCTCTCTCTCTCTCTCTCTCTCTCTCTCTCTCTCACACACACACACACACAACACACACACACATATATACATATATATATATATATATATATATATATATATATATATATATATATATGCGATGTCTTTTCATCACTCTTAACCTTTAACTCCAAGATATCTACACCATATCTCGCCTTTTCTTGCTCTATATTTCTCTACCTCATTCATACCTTTCCACCCCCTCCACCCCCTCTCTCTCTCTCTCTCTCTCTCTCTCTCTCTCTCCCTCTCTCTCTCTCCCTCTCTCTCATATCTTTGTCAGTTCCCAGTAGTCTACTCGGCACCATCTGAGCCTCACAAACAAAAATTGAAAAAAAATAAAATGTTTATATTTTTTGTTTGCATTTGTATCACCCAATTATTTCTATATATATTTATATTTATTACTTTTTTTATTATCAACTCTACATGAAACCTATGAATTCTATGTTTAGAATTAGACATGGATATCAAATACCGATTGGATGCCAGCTTTCTAGGGTGAAGTCCGTGTGGCGTAGTGGCTAAAGTGCTGGACTGCGACATCGTAGTATACAACTAGTAAGCGAGTTCGAACTCCATTTGTGCTATAACGTTCACTTTCGGGCAAAAGTCCTCGGGAAAAGTACGAACCCTCTCACTACCCTTGCTATTGGCTAAATAATACCACTTACTCTTCTTCTACAATAGTGGCTCTGGCATTAAATAACCCACGAAGATATGCCGTTAAACGAAAGAAACCATGCCGAACTGTTGCATTAATAAATCAACATTTCCTAACAAATAAGATTCATACATTTTTCCACAGACAAGCAGTCTGTGATAAGGAGTACAAAAGTGATGAAAAGTTCTTACTTGTCTTGGTTTTCCTGCTTAGATAAAATAACCTATCTCGCCGAAGCTGGAGACTATGCTCCAACAAACAGAGGTGTAAGTGAATTCGAAAATCAACATTTCCTAACAAATAAAATGCATACATTTCCACAAGCAGGCAGTGTGTGATAAGGAGTACAAGGGTGATGAAAAGTCTTACTTGTCTTCTATCATGCTGAGATGAAATAACCTACGAAGCTGGAGAATATGCTTCAACGAACAGAGGTGTAAGTGAATTCGAAAATCAACATTTCCTAACAAATAAAATGCATACATTTTTCCACAAGCAAGCAGTGTGTGATAAGGAGTACAAGGGTGATGAAAAAGTCTTACTTGTCTTCTATGGTTTTCATGCTTAGATAAAATAACCTATCTCGCCGAAGCTGGAGACTATGCTCCAACGAACAGAGGTGTAAGTGAATTCGAAAATCAACATGTCCTAACAAATAAAATGCATACATTTTTCCACAGACAAGCAGTGTGTGATAAGGAGGACAAGGGTGATGAAAAAGTCTTACTTGTCTTCTATGGTTTTCATGCTGAGATGAAATAACCTATCTCGCCGAAGCTGGAGAATATGCTTCAACGAACAGAGGTGTTAGCGAATTCGAAATTCAGTCGCGCTGTTTCGTTCACTTTCGGTCTAGTACCTTTAGGAAAGGTATTAATCCTTTATCCGCCTTAAATAGTACCACAACTGCTCTTCTACAAAGATGACTTTGGAATTGTCAATGGTCAGGAATTAAAACAAAGATTACTGACAAAATTAAGTTATGTATAATGTAATTACATTGCTAAAAATTTTACAATAGAAATGCATTAAATAATTGTTACTATAGAAATGCATTATATATTATCTCACTATAGAAATGGTTTATATATTATCTAACAATAGATATGCATTGTATATCTCAGCCACAAAGAACCCGTCCTTAAGAATCACGGGTTGCCACCCACGACCAACAGGTGGTTCTATGAGGGTTTTTTTTTTATCCCTCCCCAGGGGCATAATCGGTGTATTCTTCTACCCCAACCGACAGAGTGGTTTGATAAAATTCTTGCAATTGATGTGTCACTTTTCTTTCTGGGTTGACTTTTTTATGATTTACTATTCTGCGGCTGTCAAACATATGGAAATCCGATCTCACTAACAAGTTAAAGCGACAATTCTTCCAGGCTGTGGTTGTATCAGTGCAGCTGTACGGCTGCACCACTTGGACCCTAACAAGACGCCTTGAGAATAAGCTAGATGGGAGCTGCACCAAAATGTTGCGTGTGGTTTTGAACAAATCATGGAAACAACACCCAAAAGGAAACAGCTGTATGGCCACCTGCCCCCATCTCACAAACCATCCGAGTGAAATGGACGAGGCATGCTGGACACTGCTGGAGAAGCAAGGACGAGCTCATAAGCGACATTCTCCTGTGGAAGCCAACACATGGGTTGCTAGTGTGGGCTGCCACTAAGGACCTACATTGACCAACTCTGCGAGGATGCTGAATGCTGCGTGGAGGATCTTCCTGGGTCAATGAGTGATAGGGAAGGCTGCCGAGAGATTGTCATGGATATCCGTGCTTATTGCGCGACACGATGAGGATGAGGATTCTGCGGCTGTAGTAGTTTGAATATCCTACAGCAGCATTCAGTCCTTCCTCATTTGAAATCACTCTGTCGTTTCCTTTACGAAGGTCCTTAGCTCCCTCAGTCGCTTGAAAGATATTAGAGCTCATAGTTCTGCATTCTGGAGGTCCCCTCACAGCTCAACAAGCAAGATTATGCCCGGTAGTTTTTTTATCCTATTACGGGCTTAGCTCAGTCGGTAGAGCGTGCGACTAGGAACCGCAAGGTTCCTGGTTCGATACTGGCCCTCGCGAACTCAGCGTTGAGAAGCACAGGTATATGTGCGGTAAAGAGAAGAGTTGATGGCAGGTGTGGCGCTCCACCTCAGACGTTAAAACAATCTCCTTGGTCTAGCACTATTGAAAAGGGGATAAACTCTTTCGTTGTCTGGCTGATACCGACTTTAGACCGCCCCGTTGACTTTTACTTACTTTACGGCAAATTACAAATTTTGTGCAGGTGCTTCATCGGGCATCCATATCGCATGACCAGACATGAATCACCGTAGTTACGACACTCTTAGTGCCACATGGAATAGTCTTGCACATCTTCTTGTTGGATATGAGGCAATTTGGCCATCGGTAATAGGCTTCAACCTTTAAAAAAATTATAACAAAAAAAATAGCGAAATAGATCACTAATTAGGATTGAGTTTATTCTAGTAGTGACCACCCAAAGCAGAAGTTAACAGGTTTGAATTCAGAGTTTTCTTCTCCTAGACTGGTTGCTTAACCAAGGTTAAAGAGCCCAGTCTGTTCTACTATTTACTCATAGCTGGAGGGAGGGTAGTTGGATTCATTTTCCCAATGGTATTAGTACTACATGAACTGTAGCTTAGCCCAGGATTTGAACTCGGGTCGACGAATCCATTTCCTACAACTCTAACCATTACACCACGCGCCTCTTATCCATAGTTGTCTTTGGAGATGCCTGGCCTACTACATAAAATAGATAAAGATGACTACTACAAAAATTATCACAGTTACCAGATGGACTGAAAATTACTTTATTCTCTATGCTAGAGCACTTTAAGTGTATCTCTCAAATTAAAAAAAAATCCATGATATGCCGTTTTTGGTAATTTTCACCTTTAGTTAGCTAAATTCCAAGCAAATAAGGCAATTAGAGTAACCTTCCTTGACTTTCACTTTGAAACAAGCCGGTAGCCATTTTGAAAGTCTCCGTGCGAAATAAACAAATCTTAGAAGAAAATTTTTCGAAAACAATACAACTGCATGCTTTAACACAAAAATATCATAAAATGTGTTCTTAATAACAATTAAGTTCATTTCAGATAATGTGCACGCACAATTTATGGCTAAATTTATGCTAGGAATTTAGCCAACTAAAGTTTTTGTTTGGAATATTAGTACATAGAAGCAAAATGAAAATTCTTTTGATAATTCATCAAATGTTTGTCAGTCTATATGTAGCGATGGCGAGCTATGGTTTCGACGTGGGAAGGTTGTCTTCGTAAGTTTGTTGGTTTTGGCAACCACAACTCGTCGCTAGTATGTTTAGTTTTGATTGAACAAACCCAGACGCTTTCAATGCATTTCTACAGTGAAATAATTTACAATGCATTTCTACTGTAAAGACGCGTGTTGTAGGGACATATCGCCGTGTGGATATATATACAAAACAATTCCCGACGAATTCACACGAACAATATTTATTCATTAGGCAAACTTAATAAAAGAAATACAAAACATATAGAAGATTCAAAGGAGCCTATATATATATAGCTATATAAAGAAAAAAATATTTTTTAGATGAGGCTTGATTCTTAGTATTATTTGGACTATTGTTTATAAATCGGCGTCGGGGCGGCCTAATATCGGTATCAGCCAGACAGCGAGGGAGCCTATCCCCTTTTCACTAGCGCTAGACCAAGAAGTTTTTAGCATTTGAGGTGGAGCGCCACACCTACCACCAGCTCCTGACTTTACCGCACAGATCTCTGTGCTACTCCTACGCTGAGTTGGCGAGGGCCGGTATCGAACCAAGGACCTTGTCATTCCGAGCCGAATGTGCTAAACCGGCCCTATTATTTATAAGTTCCCAAAATTCACACTGAATTGTCCAATTGAACACATAGCCTAGAGGAGTCAAGGGGTTTTAAAGGAGTTAGGTTAAGACAGTTCTAAGTGACAGTTATCTCTAGACTGCAGGTTCAATCCTGGTCAGGACAGCAGTAACATAGAATAATAATTAACACAGCTTAACACCTGTACCCCAGCTATGGTTAACGGAACGAGAACAGGGGACCACCGTGGACTGAATAGAGGGTTAGGTTCAAAGTTCCGTGATGGCTCCCGATTACGACAAGGTTCCCGAGTTCGAAAAGAAGGTTCCCGAAGTCCGAGATGGCCCCCGAGTCCGACAAGAAATACATGAAGAAGGCCGGAGGTCACATCGGCCGAAACGCTGTACAGATAACAATGAAGATGAGCTCAAGGGTCCGAATAATCCAAACAATACAAAGAAAAATCTTAATATGCACATAGATTATTGTGTAGATAATGTTATTATTAAAAGAAGAAAGTTAACAACTTAATTTATAAACATGTTCTCGTGTGCTGTGCGACACGAGGTTGCTGGGACGAGAAGATAGATAAAAAAATATGTTCTGGTGGTATGCAGACACCAAAAATGATATTCCAATTGCAAGTGGAAATTGTTCTATTTTCTAAGTTGTATTTTACGTATTATGGACCTCACACTAAAAAGGAAAGAAGCGATACCTCGCACTGACTATTTCTTAAAAGAAATCCATTAACAAGAAGAAATAACTGTAGTTTTATTATTTACTTCCTATTTTAACTAAATTTAAATTAGGAAAATTTAGCAATGAAAGACGGGAGTAATGGAAGAGTAAGTTTCAGTTGTTCTATTGTGTTTATTATTACTCCCTCTGTTTCAAATGTGTTTATCTGCATTCTTATTTAGTTCCATTAGTATTCTAATTTATATAATACTAGAAGTGGCTACCCGGCGTCGCCTGAGTAGAAGGGGGATTTTTTCTTTTAAGTTAGTCTCGCAAATCCATTATTACTTATCGCGAGTGAGATCCTCGCTGGTTGCTCCATAAAAATCCCCACCGAAAAATATAACAATATAGTAAGAAATTTCCATTCAATGATTTACAATTTTTTTTTTTAAATTTGAATTTTTAAATATCTTCCCAAATATAAATCAAATCTTTATTATTTTTTGCTCAAAAATCAAGCTCTGGTGATATTTAATGTGTATATATATATTACATTAAAGATAAAATACTAGTTTCTCCAATAAAAGATTGCTATGATTTACCATTCTTGCTGGTTTACGATTACATACAAGAATGCTAGAACTATGAATAGATCTTTTTTTGTTTTCTTTTTATTTTTATGGTTTTAAACATCTCATGAAAATGCCATCCATCATGTGTTCCAGTTTTCGCTCAACCGGCCTAAAATTGATTTTATGGCGAATTTTTCTCAGATTAAAGAAAACAAAGATGCCCGGATGAGCGCCCTTGGGACGTGATAGACTCGGTGTGTCAGACTCCAACGTGAAAAGTGAATATCATAGGAATGGTATGTCTTTAAGCAAGGAAGCTATTTGGAAAATGAAGATAACTTCGTCTTTTGAATTGCTTATGAAAATTCCAATCTTCGGTTCCTTTGGCACGTATCGCCATTATTTTATTTTTTTGTTTACCCTGATGTCTTGTACCATTCCAATTGCTCGAGTTAACAAAAGAACTTTTTAAAACATATATTTTGAGTACTACCAATCTGTGTATTGGTTTTTGATTCGAAGGTGATACTAGTTCTGATTGCTTCTTCTTTTTACTAAAACTACAGTGGTACCTTGACTAACGAGTTTAATTCGTACCGCTCGAAACCCTTCCTCGCATATCGAATCATTTTTTTTCCATTGAAATAAATTGAAATGCCATTAATCCGTTCCAGTCCCCCCCCCAAAAAAAAAATACCCTAGTTTTTTGTTACGTTTTTATAAAGGAGAAAAATATCGTATTTAGAATGTGGTCAAGGCCGCAGGTATGGAGCATCCATGCGAGAGTCGTAGTGGATCTGCGAGACAAGCTTGCAAACCATAACATCATGAAGAGACACCCTCTTACCCGACCCATTTGCCATGGTTAGGATGTGACACAATGTCGCAAGTATGGAGCATCCATCGTGGATCGAACTCTCTATTCGGTAGTAATGGATCTGTGAAACTAGCTTGCTAACCATTACACCGCTATTGAACGCCTTTAGACTCTAAATTCGTCTATATATTATATATATATATATATATATATATATATATATATATATATATATAGATATATAGATGAGAGAGAGAGAGAGAGAGAAGAGAGAAGAGAAGCTGAAAATTTTGAATTCAAAACGAAAACATTGATGTTCCAAAAAGCGTACAAGTCATGCGATCTTTAACTTAACTATATATATATATATATATATATATATATATATATATATATATATATATACAAACCCTCCGCACGAGCAGGATGCAACACAAGGTCAATTTCTTAAGCGGAGTTTAACAGTTTTCCTTCTCCTAGTGTGGTTACCTAGCCACGGTTAAAGAGCCCAATCTGTCCTACATGACAAAGGGGGCATTTCGTATCGCATGGCACACGGGGAATGCTCAACATCTAAGTGTTTATAGTTTTCTTTCCAGCAGCTTTAAGACTTTAACTACTAAAAGACTATTTTCCTATGAGGACATTTCTCTTATACAACTATGTAGACTGGTTAGCGTTAGAGAGAGAGAGAGAGAGAGAGAGAGAGAGAGAGAGAGAGAGAGAGTTAAGTGGCTGGAGGGAGAGTAGTAGGATGCATACTTTTCCCAAGAGTATTAGCGCTATGTGAAATGCAAACAGCCTCGTTCAAGATTCCCATCTATGGGTTAAATAGAAAAATGTATTTATAAAAGAATTGTATTGTCCAAAGAATTGATTTATTTCAAAACTTTATCGGCATTAAATGACCCACTGAGGTTGATATGCCGTTAACCAAACCAAACCAAACCGAAACCGAATTGTTCAAGATTTTGATGTGTCCATTTTATACGAATCTAAGTATTACACCACGCGCCTCCAATACGTTCATATAAGTACATTTAAAAAAAAAATGATTAAAGTGTTAACATATGAAATTTGTTTAATAAATATTATCATTACGGCCTTCTATTTATTTGGGGGAAGGCTAACAAATTCATCGTTTTCAATACAAATAGATCCTGGGAGTTCGTTTATCCGACAGTTTATACAAACGTGCCGACTGCTACTAATCCCTGTATCATCTTCCGCTCAAAGGTTAATGGAACCGGAAGTTATGATTGAACATGAAAATGTTGTCTGATCTCTTTCAGACGAATCGTTCACCATATTTTCCAGATCTGGAAAATCCTTCTTTTTTATAAAATGAAACCATAGACAAAAGTAAATAATACGAAGGAATGTCAAAAAGTAATGCCATTTTAGTTTGGGTATAATTACAAACACAGGAACATGTATCATACATCAAAATGACGCTGGTCCTCTGTGGATCACATCCCTACTTCTCCATATAGTCTCCGTTTCTCTCAGTAGCAATGTTCCACCTTCGAATGAGAGCAGGTATTCATGTCCCGTAAAATTCTGTTTACTGTTCTTTGAGCCACATCTTCCTCGTGACTGAAAATGTTTGCCTCTTTTCGGCCCCTTAAAAGAGGGTTAGAGGGACAAACATTATTCCAGTGACGAGGAAGTGAAAATGTTAACGTGAAATGTTAAGTACATACGCTGTTCGTTTGTGTTTAATATTTCACGTTAACATTCACGTTCATGATCCGACATCGCGTTTGACATTCAACTTTCGAAATGACGCAATAGCGTTCATTTATTGGTCATAATTGCAATATTCACTTCCGCAATTAGCTGCAATTAATCAATATCTTGATTAATTCATTGGAATTAACACTGAAGATCCTTATAGTGAAACTCGAGTAGGTTATTTCAATACACACTGTAATACTAGACTGAAAGACAACTGTAGAGAGACCCAGTCGGGATGCGGCTCGTTCAGCCTCCCCTATTCCCTTATTCATTGATCCAAATACTAAGAGCCCACTTCATCCCCAAACACAAAGACTGACAAGAAGAAGAAGAAGAAGAAGAAGAAGAAGAAGAAGAAGAAGAAGAAGAAGAAGAAATGGAAGAAGAAGAAGAAGACAAGAACAAGAACAAGAAGAACAACAACAAGAATAAGAAGTTAGAGAATTCATTTTGATTTATTATAAAAATAAAGACTTGTCTAATGAGCTGTTCATCTCTTATTGTTTGTAAACAGAAAATTTCGACCGACTGAGCACATTCCTTTTTTCTTTCGCCCTCCTAACACTATCACTCGTATTCCACTCCTCCTAATTCCTCTTCTCCATCCTTATGCGAGAGGCTGGGGACGGGCGGAGTGTGCCAGCAACAAACGGACTGATCAACCAATGAGGAATAAGAACAAACAAAAACAAAACAAATTCTGCTTCTTTAAGTGTGAAGAAGAGGGGGTCGACGTGGCATTGCTAGCGTGACAAACACAGGATGCGTTTCCAGAGTAAAGGGGCGAAGGTTTCCGGTGTGCGGGCGCACATCCGGTCGAGAAGTCTGGCCTTCTCTCACCTCACCCCGAACACCAGGGGGGTCATGGCTCCTGTGTGTGGGGGGGGGGGAACTGAAGAGTGCGCCCGTACCAAGTGTACCTCCCAACTATGGGTTAAATAGAACCCAATGAGTTTCGAAAATGTATTTTTTAAAATTGACTTTAAAAAATTCCTTATCAAGAATAAATAAAACAAAACGTCTTCGGCATGAAATAACCTTAATGGGTTGTCATGCCCTGAAATCTAACCAACCAACCAACCAACCAACCAACTGTACTACCAAGCAAGCCGGTTAAACCTTGTGGATAGTTCCCCGACAAAAACTTGCAAATCGGTCGGAAAATTAGGGTGACCCAGAAAAAACAGAACTCACAAATTTTGTAATAAAACTGTTAATTTTAACTTTGGGGGGTTAGGGTTAGGGTAGGGTTAGTGTTAGGTTAGGCTTAGGGTTGGGGTTTAGGGTTAGTTTAATGGGAAAATAAATAAATAAGTGAATTGGGTTCTGTTTTTTCTGGTGATCCAGACTGGAAGCTAATACAACTGTGGTCAGAATGGAGAATTATTTTTAACATACATATATTTACCAATCCCTCCGTACGAGCAGGTATCCTATGCTGGTTGCCTAACTAAGGTTGAAGAGCCCAGACTACCCTATTATTTATCCATAGCTGGGGGGATAGCCTTGTCCATGATTTGAACTCGCCTCGGCGTGTCCATTTCCTACGACGGTAATCATTATGCCACGCACCTCCGCATTTTTAATATACAGGTAGCTGATCCAGTGGGTGGAGACAACTACGGTTGGCTTCGCCGCGTAGAGTATCTAATTATTTTGATAAAAAATTATAAAAGGGGGAAAATATATGGGGCGAAATAGACCTTCGAATCAACAAGTTCCCGCCGAGGGGGAACCCAAAAAACAAGCGAGTTCTCACAACTAGTCCCTCTCTTGGTCAACACATTCTTCGTCTAGCAGCTGGAAAAATCTGTCGTCGTAGTCGAAATAATCTTTAGCAGTTCAAATCACATTTCCTATTTAGTTTTGTTTCTGTTCGACTAAAATCCATTTCTTTACTGAAAAGCGCTTCGTCGTCGACTGCTTCTGCTGACTGCTGACTGCCCAGCGCTCGACTCACTTGTTATTTTATGGGCATATTAGCCAAACATCCAGGCACATCAGTCGAACCTCGCGTCCGTCCAGTGCCCAAAAACGCATTTGTTTTTGCATACGGGAAGACGCGAGTTCGATCCCGGCAGGCAAGACAATGTCTTGCTCTTTTTCCTTTCTCGTTCTCCGTCACAAAATTACTGAACATGCGGGTAATATTCTGTATGTACATATGTATGTTTTAGAATTTATCTTTAATGATGACCATCTTACAATCCATATCCATATGTAATTTAATTCTCATCCATGTAGTGGTAGAGATTTGTTGCCAATCCACGGTAGTGTGAGATACACAGGACACTTCTCAGGTCCAAGTCTAGGATTCAACCTGCGTGCACTTGTGTTTAATTGTAGTGGTGATTAGGTCCTCGGGATATCCATTTTTAAATAAAGTGGTCCTAATGTAGCCGAGCTCGACCGTGAGTTTAAGTTTGGAACAGATCAGTATGGTACACAAAATTTATCTTGCCTCAGGTCAGTGATGTTTCAACGTTGTGATTCGGGGGTGGGGGTCAGAGCTCGACCTGGCGCTTTCCCTAGCGGCGCGTGGTGTATAGTGGTAATGAATCTGCGAGACTTGATTTGCTACATTTCCGATTTTGTCAACAATTTTTTTTTAACTAAGACTTACAGATCAGCCGGTGTTGAGAAGCAATGAAACTTTTTTCTTTTTCTTTTTCTTTTCTTTCTTTTTCTTTTCTTTCTTTTTTTATCTTTCTTTCTTTTTTATTCCTTTTTCTTTTTTTTCTGACCGCCATCCTTGGTCAGTTGAAAAGGACTTAAAGTAAGTAAGTCCCGAGTTATAGAATCCTTTGGTAAGTGAATAAATCCTGTTATGGAATCCTACGTAGTGTCAAAGGTGCAGTGATATAATCCTATGTTCCGTCGTCCACGGAGGTTCAAGTAGTTATCAGTAGGTATGACCAGAACAGCCGGTATAAATATCAATATCAGCAGCAGAGTACTGCCAGTGATTGGCCAAGAATATGGTCACATGATTATCACCGAGTCTATAAATAAGAGTGGGCATCTGGCACACATCTTATATCCAAAAAATCTCAACACATGATACACAAAATGTATCTTACCTCGGGTCAGTGTTATACCAGCATCGTGATCTAGGGGAGGTGAAAGAGCTCGGCCTGGCACTCCCTCCGGTGTCCAATAAATAATGTTGGTGGTGCGTGGTGTATAGTGGTAATGAATCTGCGATTTTGTCGACAGATTTCACTGTTGAGATAAAAAAAACTTGTAATCACTTTTCTTTTTCTTTTCTTTTTTTTTCATTCTATTTTAGAGAGGGTCCCTCCGATCAATTGGCTGGTCATGTCAAGCCCTAGCACCTATACGATTGCTCCAACCCTACCAAACTCTATGTCTAATCTTCAGTCTGCAGGTAAAGTATATTCTTAAGTTTTCCTTCTCTAGACTGGTTGCCTAACCAAGGCTAAAGAACCCTATCTATCCAATTAGTTTGCACATAATTGGCTGTTAGACAAGTTACCGACCACCATGCCTACACCTCAATTTGCACGTTTTAATCAGATTGATTTTGTGTCTTAGGGCAGCGGTCCCCAACCACCGGGTCGCGACCCGGTACCGGTCCACGAGCCATTAGGTACCGGGCCGCACAGAACGTTTGAATTTTTTTAATTGTTTTTTTTTTTATTGATTATCAGTCTAAATTTTGAAGTTTTATTTTGAAAAGTGACTTCTGTGCCTCATTATTATTATTTGATTACTTGTCCACTCTTTTATATAGAAATGATCAGTATTGTCACTTGAATCGCCTTTTTTTATTATAATTATTTCTTATTAGAAAGGATTTTCGTTCTAAAATATTTTCGTTTACAGAGATGTTGTTGCTTGTTAATTTATGAACAAAAGGTTGTTTATTCTCTGTTGATGTTTGCATTTGACCTGCGAGACTAACTTTAAAAAAACAAACTTACCCATCTACCCAGGCGACGCTGAGTAGCCGCTTCTAGTATTTTTATAAAACTTCCTCATAGCATTCACGAATATCAATGTTTCTCTTTATTTATCGCAATGTTTCTCTTTAGTTATAATTGGTTTTAAAAAAAAACAATAACTGCAAGGTTGACTAGGGTATATAAGGAGGGGGTCCGCAATAGGTCAATCAACTTTTTGTAAGGATCTACGGACGTAAAAGTTTAAGCGAAGGGTTGGTCACCAAACTACGGTCTGCAGGCTGGATCCGGACGGCGAAGACATTTTATCAGGCCTGCCGATGCTACTTGAATTTGTCGTTACGGAACGCGAGACGTCCTGATACCATTTGAATTTAAATATCATGTTAAGCTTACTAAATCATCATGGACTTGACTACTGTAGGTATATTTGTCTCATACCCCACTTGTATGGACTGGGCACAAGGCCTCGTTTTAACGTGAGCCCACTCACAAGCCGAAGCTCATGGGTGGGAAAGATCAAAAATTGTGTCGATCCCGTCGCTATTCCCCCTCAAGGGGGCGCCTCAGGCGCCGGGCAATAAACCCAGCCTGCCCCCAAGAGGACATGTACTGCTTGGGGGGAAAGCCCCCTGGGATCGACGCTATTATTTGTACTTTACCGGTCCAGTGGCCGAAGCACACTGGACCCCCGAAGGTCAGGCAAGTATACTGTAGGTAGGTTATAAAATTTCATGCGTGTGAGCATTTCAGTTGTTACTTACGCGATCCCGAATTTTCACTTGTTACAAATAATAATGTGGTCCGCGCTCTTTGTTTTTTCAGTTATCCGACCCACCGTGAAAAAGTTTGGTGATCCCTGCTCTAGAGTATTAGCGTGAAGTGGAACGCAAACAGCTTCGACCAGGATTTGAACTTATCACACCAAATCCATTTTCAACTACGGTAGCCGTTACACCACACTAAGATCTATGAGACTTTAATATGTTTGTAGAAAAGCACAGAGAAAACTAAGAATATTTGACACCTACCTTGTGTCGTATCGCGCAGATGGGGGTGGTTGACAAAGTACATTAAAACCCGGTTCCAAGTTCATGCACCTATGGCTACGGTAATTTCAGGTTGCATAGATCTACAAACAGGGACACTCCTTTGCTTTTGAAGACCGGGTTGAAGTCAGGGTTGAAAAGGAGAACGAAGGGTTGGATGGTGCCAAAAGATGAAATTATAGAAAACAAACTCTTGGAGCATATTGCTGATCAAAAGCGAAGGGATTGTGATGACATTTTGTCAGAGGTGTACTTTACATGTTTGCATTGGGAACAGGTACGGTCTCGGGATTTGCTAAATTACTTTTTATCTACAGATGTATCTCATTCCTCTAGGGGGTAGAGTACCCCGTGGCGCAGTGGCTAACGTACTGGACTGTGACATAACAGTAAGTTCAAGCTCCAGTTTTGCTATTACGTTCCCTTTCGGACTAATACCCTTGGGAAAGGTATGACCCCCTCACACACCCCAGTTAGGGTTTAAAATAATACCACTATTGTTGTTTCGGACCATATTACCTTTAGGCACCCATTTTTGATCTCGATGACGTTAAACTCTATATGATGGTGAGGTTCCAGTTCTGGAGGTTTGGGGAATGTGGAGCACCCCTTTATCACCATTGCTCCCTGGTCGCTCTGACCCGGAGTGGTAGTACCTGTTAGGGTCCCATCTATGGGTTAAATAGACAAATGTGTTTATAAAATAAATTGAGTATCCATTATTGTAGAATAACGGGTGCAAGAAAAATAAAACGTATTGCAAAAACACGGACATAAAATGAGGGTTCAGTTTATTTTATGGTAGGAATTTACGAGAAAAAAGTTAAGGATTACCAGCAGACTTACAAAATTGTGTCTCTGCGGAAGAGAATTGACGCATAACATCTGATTAAATAAATAAGAAAAATTAAAGAAACCAAAATTCAATTTATAACCAATCAAAATATTTGTAGTAATTATTTACCAATAAGAATTGGTAAATAATTAGAAGTGACACAAAGGTCAGAAGTATGGGGCACCCAGTGAGAATCGAACTCACAAGTAATGGTTTGCTGAGCTAGCTTGCTAACCATTAGTCTACATATATAGCGTCCGACTGCCGCTTTAGCATTCCAGTTGCAGTGGCATTAGTAACTTATCCAAGAGTGCTCAATATATCTCCTCGATTTCATTTTATTCATATGGAGTCCACAAGATTTCATTTTATTCATATGGAGGTCCACGAGATTTCATTTTTATTCATATGGAGGTCCACGAGATTTCATTTTTATTCATATGGAGGTCCACGAGATTTCATTTTATTCATATGGAGGTCCACGAGATTCATTTTTATTCATATGGAGGTCCACGAGATTTCATTTTATTCATATGGAGGTCCACGAGATTTCATTTTTATTCATATGGAGGAGATTTCATTTTTATTCATATGGAGGTCACGAGATTTCATTCGTCATATGGAGGTCCACAAGATTCATTTTTATTCATATGGAGGTCCACGAGATTTCATTTTATTCTTATGGAGGTTCGCGAGAATTCATTTTTATTCATATTTGAGTCCACGAAATTTCATTTTCACTCATATGGGGTTCCAGGAGATTTCATGTTCATTCATATGAGGGTCCAACATATAGTCACTGAAATAGAGAAGTTTGAAAACCAATGTTCTAAATTGTCGGACCATATAACCTTTAGGCACCCCTTTTGCTTTGCTGATTCATAAGTACATTTTTTCATATACACCGGTTGTTTGTTAACAGACGATTTTTAGATTTTTTTAATTATAAAACTAACCCCTAAACCTAACCCTAACCCTAACCCCTAATCCTAATCCCTAATAAACAACCGGATGTTGACGGTGTAAATGAAAAAAATGTACTCATGAATCAGCAAAGAAAAAGGGGTGCCTAAATGTCATATGGTCCAAATTGTCGAACGTTACCCTTAATTCTATCCACTAAGCTATCTCCGTTGGATTCCTATACTTTTGTCTGCTTTATTTCCGGGGGAAAAGGTTAAAAGTAAGACTGGATGCTTATTCAGAATAGCGTGCCGATGAAAATTCATGATATTTCTGCAGTAATGTACAAAAAAATACAGAGATACCTTGATTTACGAGTACCCTGAATTACGAGTTTTCCGAATTAAGAGTTGTCAGTCGGTCGATGTAGAAAGCATTATGGGTCTACCACGGTTTCGATCTAACATAGTTCTCATTAGGACAATGAATTGCATTATTGCTATTGGACCATATTACCTTTAGGCACCACTATTTGATCTCAATTAAGAAAGGACATGTTTTTCATTTACACCGTCAATATCCGGTTGTTTGTTAGGGGTTAGGGTTAGAGTTAGGGGTTAGGCTTAGGCTTAGGGGTTAGAGTTAGGGGTTAGTTTTATAAAAAAAAACTTAAATATCTAAAAATCGTCTGTTAAAACAACCGGATATTGACGGTGTAAATAAAAAACATGTCCTTTCTTAATCGAGATCAAAAAGAGGTGCCTAAAGATCATATGATCCTTGCTATTTATCGATGTGGATTGCTAAACAATGGCAGACCCCAAATTTCTTTTTACAATTATTATAGCTCTATGTTTACAATATATTGAGCACTCTTGGATAAGTTACTAATGTCATTGCAACAGAAATGCTTAAGCGGCAATCGGACACTATATATGTAGCCTAATAGTTAGCAAGCCAGCTTAGTAGGCCATTGTTTGTGAGTTCGATTCTCACTGGGTGCACCATACCCCTGGGCTTGTGTCACATTTAAACTAAGCATAGTAAATAACTGGGTACCTCATCTGGTGTAATGGTTATCAAGCGAGATTCGCAGACCATTGTTAGTTCGTTTCTCATTGGGCGCCCATACTTCTGATCTTGTGCCACATCTAAGCAAAACTTAGTAAATATATATATTTCTCATCCCAGACAAGTCGGCTTAATAAGACCAATGCAGTATACAGATTCAAGTGTCCCCTAGGAGATTGCAGTCTTCCAGAAAATGAAAATACATACATTGGATTCACCTCAACCACATTGTCACGTCGTCTAACCCTCCATTTAATAGATAATAGCTCCATTTCACAACACCTAAAATTACATTCATGCCCCCACTCTAATTAGAGAAATATTCTAACGGAAAATACACATATTCTGCGCAAAGAAAAAATAAACTAAAACTCCAAATACTAGAAGCTCTATACATAAAACAATACAAACCATCCTTAAACAAAATTAATTTCCAATGCAGTACACACATTTTAAAATGCCTATAACTCCTTTCTAATCAATTCTTCTCCTTCCAGCCTCCACATTAATATAATTTTTAAAAATTTTTTTTAAACTGGAATACATCATCCCTGATGATGGCACTTCGAAGTGCCGAAAGTACTCGGGACCTGAACTTTGGTGGACTTATCCACGAATTCCACCCAAATATTAAAAAGTTGGCCAGAAAACTCGAAAAGATCAAAAATAAAATTGTTAAACAGATGTGTCTTTTGTTAAATTCTACATATATATATATATATATATATATATATATATATATATATATATATATATATATATATATGGAAAAATATTCAAAGAAAACAAACACAGGATGTCATGAACGATGGAAACTCTTTATGTCGATACTTAAGTATTTCCGGTTTTTTTTAAATAAAACCTTCTTCAGAACATTCAGGACATCGGCTTACATCTATAAACGACAAATAAATAATGGTAAATAACCTTTTATCACACATTCAACATACACTGAACATATTTCATCTTTTACTCATACAAATTTTGAATGTCCTGAAGAAGGTTTTATTTTTTAAAAAACAAAATACTTAAGTATCGGCATAAAAAGTTTCCATCGTCCATGACATCCTGTGTTTGTTTTCTTTAAATATTTTCTCCACATACTGTCGGATTAATTTCCTCGTCTTACTACCATATATATATATATATATATATATATATATATATATTTAATACAAAGACATATAATGCAAAGATATATAATACAATATATATATATATATATATATATATATATATATATATGTGTGAAGAAAATCAGATTGGAAACGTAATAGCATAATATACTATTTCAAATAGGCTATCATACTTTCAATCTAAATCTTAATCGTTATTTTTCCTATATATATATATAATATATATATATATATATATATATAAAGAAGGTCCGCAAAATGGATTATGTTTTTAGAAAAGATTTTTATTATTTTTATCTTACATATGCGACACGTGTTTCAGATCTTCTGGTATCTTCTTCAGGCTTTGATCAATAATAATATTATTGATAATAATATTATTGATCAAACCTAAAGAAGATACCAGAAGATCTGAAACACGTGTCGCATATGTAAGATAAAAATAATTTTTTAAAAATGTTCTTAAAACATAAATCCATTTTGCGGACCTTCTTTTTTATAAAATATTGAATTTTCTCCCGTTGGAACCAGAACAACACTTTATATATATATATATATATATATATAATATATATATATATTATATATATATATAATAATGAGGATTTTAGTAACATATAGATATAACATCTGTACTTTGCTTATGCAATACTTAATTGATAGATAATTTGTTACGACATGCATGATATGATATTATTCATGTGAAAAAATGTCAAGATTTCGGGTATAAATGTCGTTATTTTTGTAACCAAGCTGATAACCCAGACCTTGAGGCCATCAAGTTTATTTCCAATTTTTCCTCCACCCAGAAATCGTCAACTGCGTCATGTGATATCCTATTGCACACCTGTGCATAATGTGCAAACGTCTGCTTAGAATATTAGAAAACCACAGGTGGGACCAGAAGATCATAACATCAGGAGACGGTGCGCTCCAATCTGCACGTAACGACTTTAGTTCAGCAACCAATCCTCTGTCTGTCTGTCTGTCTGTCTGTCTGTATCTATCTATCTATCTATCTCACACACACACACACACACACACTCTCTCTCTCTCTCTCTCTCTCTCTCTCTCTCTCTCCTCTCTCTCTCTCTCTCTCTCTCTCTCTCTCTCTCTCTCACACACACACACACACACACACAACTGGCTGCCTCACTTTTCTAGATAGCAAGGCTAGATATGAATAGACTCTGATAGATTGATTGATACATAATGAACATATATATATATATATATATATATATATATATATATAAAGAGGAGAGAGAGAGAGAAAGAGAGAGAGAGTGAGAGAGAGAGAGAGACAAACAGACAGACAGAAAGAAAAGAGAGATTAGCAGATTGAAATAGATATGAACTAACATAGATATATCGTTGCTCTCTCTCTCTCTCTCTCTCTCTCTCTCTCTCTCTCTCTCTCTCTCTCTCTCTCTCTCTCCCTCTTTCTCTTTCTCTTTTCCTCTGTCTCTCTCTATATATCTATATATCTATATAGCTATCACACACACGCGCACACACACACACACACACACACACACATACATACATACCAACACACATCGACATACACACACTAACTAGATAGATATGTAAAGATTGCAATAGATAGATAGGCAATTAAAGACTGAGATAGATAGATAGATAGATAGATAGATAGATAGATAGATATTAACAGACTGAGACAGATAGATAGATAGATAGACAGATAGATAGATCAGAATAAGAATAGATTATTATAGATATGAATATACTAAGGTAGATAGATCCTTGTCCCTCCCCCACCAACGACCTCTCTCTCTCTCTTTCTCTCTCCTTCTCTTTCTCTTTTCCTCTGTCTCTCTCTATATATCTATCTATATAGCTATCACACACGCGCGCACACACACACATACACACACACACACACACATACACACCAACACACACCAACATACACACACTAACTAGATAGATATGTATAGATTGCAATAGATAGATAGGCAATTAAAGACTGAGATAGATAGATAGATAGATCTCTCTCTCTCTCTCTCTTTCTCTCTCCTTCTCTTTCTCTTTTCCTCTGTCTCTCTCTATATCTATCTATATAGCTATCACACACGCGCGCACACACACAAATACACACACACACACACACACACATACACACCAACACATACCAACATACACACACTAACTAGATAGATATGTATAGATTGCAATAGATAGATAGGCAATTAAAGACTGAGATAGATAGATAGATAGATAGATAGATAGATAGATAGATAGATCAGAATAAGAATAGATTATTATAGATATGAATATACTAAGGTAGATAGATCCCCCCCTCTCTCTCTCTCTCTCTCTCTCTCTCTCTCTCTCTCTCTCTCTCTCTCTCTCTCTCTCTCTCGCTTATTTCTTTAGATGATGAAAAGGCTGCGTTCGAAATCAAAGGAAAGTTTGCTGTCCAAACAAGAGTAGAAAATAGAAATTGCTCGACGGGCAACCAAAGATCTGTTTGTTGTGTTAGAGACATGAAGCCAACTCTAAAGAGAAAATAGATAATGCGCCTGAAGAGGCAACAATAACCATAACAACAACAACAACAACAACATGTCACTTGGCTCACTAATAAGACTAGTCGACTGGAGGACCGCGAGGCTAATACTTCTTAATTCGCACAGGGCTTTCGTTTGTGCATACATATTATATAAATTCTTCGGGGGGCGGGGAAGGGGGGTTTTTCGGTGTTTCAACTGTCCCTAATCAATTCCCAGAAATAATCTAATTCATAAGTTTTATTTAATAATCGTCCCCAAAGCGCATGCGTCCAGGTGCCAGAAATTTGGATATGCCATAAAGAGAAGGCATCAGAAGAATAATATACATTCAACATCATTATCATCATTGTCATTAGGTCAGGCTGATACTGATATGGATCTCTCTGTCTCTGTCTCTCTCTGTCTCCTCTCTCTCTCTCTCTCTCTCTCTCTCTCTCTCTCTCTCTCTCTCTCTCTCTCTTTCACACACACACGCGCACACACGCACACACCGGTTCACATACTTTCTCTAGATTGCAAGCAAGCTATGAATAGACTGTGATAGATTGATTGATACATAATGAACAGAGAAAGATAGATAGATAGACAGATACGAGCAGAATAAAGCAGATATGATCTAACATAGATATATGGATGTTCTCTCTCTCTCTCTCTCTCTCTCTCTCTCTCTCTCTCTCTCTCTCTCTCTCTCTATCTCTCTCTATCTCTCTCTCACACACACAGACACACACAACACACACACACTGGTTCACATTCTTTCTCTAGATTGCAGAGATAGATAGATAGATAAATAGATAGATAGGAGCAGAATAACATAGATATATGAATGCTCTCTCTCTCTCTCTCTCTCTCTCTCTCTCTCTCTCTCTCTCTCTCTCTCTCTCTCTCTCTATAACCATCCCTATCAGACAATGCCTCTGGTAAGAGTTGATTGATGTAGGTTTTTGCTGGTCGGCCTACACCGGTGTTTCCATGTGTAGGTGTCCATTGGAAAACGTCACATGAGTTTGTTCTTGCTTCTCCAGCAGTGTCCAGCATCATTTGTTCGGACCATGTGTCCTTTAGACACCCCTTCCGCGATCTCGACTCACAAGGATACTTTTCTGATTTACACCGTCAAAATTCGGTTGTTTGTTAGGAGTTGGGGTTAGGGGTTAGGGTTAGTTTTATAATTTTAAAAATACTCTAAAAATCGTCTGTTAGCAATTAACCGAATTTTGACGGTCTAAATGGAAAAATGTCCCCAAGAATCGAGATCGCCTAAAGGTCATATGGTCCATTTGTTCCACTTACTTGGATGGTTTGTGTGATGGGGGTAAGTGGCCGTTCTACTTTCCTCTGAGGTGCTGCTTTCAAGATTTGTTCAAGACAGCACACAGCATCCTTGTGTAGTTTCCCATCTAGCTTTTTTCTAAGTGTTTTGTTAGATCCCAAGTTGTGCAGCAATACAGTAGCACTGACACGATTTTTTTTCACTAAGAAGGAAAGCTCACATGATCAAAGCCTTACATTTGTAGCAACGAGAACTGCGTAACTTCGCGGCAATAAAACGGAGATATCAAACTCCGTACTAAAATAAACACACGACTTGCATAATAATTCAGTAATATTGTTCCGACACGTCACTGTTTATTAGATCAAGGGTGAGAGGCGTGTTATATGCGTGTAGCACTAGAAATCATAGGTAGCAGCATTGTGGATGTGAAGCAAGGCAGATGAGCCCAAAACCGGGTCAACAGTACACTTCACAATATGGCGTGGGGGAAGAAACTGATAGGTCAACGGCTCGGATCAGACAGTTCAATCAGGAAACTAAGTTCAATAACAGAACAGCCAAAGAAAGATAACCATGACCGAAAACTTTATATATATATATATATATATATATATATAGTGTGTAAAGAAATAACCTGTTCGAGTTTCACCATAAGGATCTTCAGGGTTAAATCCACTGAATTAATCAAGATATTGATTAATTACAGTTAACTGCGGGAGTTCATATTGTAATTGTGACCTCAAAAGTTTCGTAATTAATGAACACTGTTGCATCATTTTGAAAGGTTGAATGACAAACGCAATATTGATGTGTCGTAAATGTAGATATTAATATGGAGTATTTAGAAACATTTTTTTTAAATATATTTTTTTTTTTAAAAACTTTAAAATTTTCAAAAATCCTCTTTAAAAAAAAATTTCTTTAAAAAAATCTTATTTTTTTATGCAACTTATATTATTTTTATGCAACTTATATTATTTTTTATGCAACTTATATCATTTTCTATGCAATTTATATTTTTTTTATGCAATTTATATTATTCTTATGCAATTTATATTATTTTTTATGCAACTTATATTATTTTTAAGCAACTTATATTATTTTTATGCAATTTATATTATTTTTTATGCAACTTATATTATTTTTAAGCAACTTATATTTATTTTTATGCAACTTATATTATTTTTATGCAACTTATATTATTTTTTATGCAACTATATTATTTTCATACAACTTATATTATCTTTATACTACTTATATTTATTTTTATGCGATTTATATTATGTTTATTCAAATTTTAGTTTGTGGTAATATCTATTCTTTTCCATATGTTTCATTTTTTATTATATATCATTAAATCATTGATTATATATAAAAAAATGTTGGTGACCTTCACCTTTAGTCTTATTACTTTTAGGGGTGCGAAAACATATTAAAAGTTTTTTAAGGATGCGTGGCATAAAAAAGGTTGGGAATCACTGATATACAAGGTGTTTCAAAAAGTATCAAGATTTTCGGTAATTTTTGACACACCTTGTATTCTGAAAAATTAACGTTCCATTCATTTTTTTTTATTTCTATCTTGGTAAATACAGTTTTGAAATTTGTACTTTTGGACACACCTTGTATTCTGAAAAATTAACGTTCCATTCATTTTTTTATTTCTATCTTGGTAAATACAATTTTGAAATCTGTACTTTTGGACACACCTTGTATTCTGAAAAATTAACGTTTCATTCATTCTTTATTTCTATCTTGGTGAATACAGCTTTGAAATCTGTCCTTTTTTACACACCTTGTATTCTGAAAAGAATTAACGTTCCATTCATTCTTTATTTCTATCTTGGTAAATACAGCTATAAAATCTATACTTTTTTACACACCTTGTATTCTGAAAAAAATTAACGTTCCATTCATTCTTTATTTCTATCTTGGTGAATACAGCTTTGAAATCTGTACTTTTTTACACACCTTGTATTCTGAAAAAAATTAACGTTCCATTCATTCTTTATTTCTATCTTGGTGAATACAGCTTTGAAATCTGTACTTTTTACACACCTTGTATTCTGAAAAAAATTAACGTCACATTTATTGTTCATTCCTCTCTTGGTAAATACAGCTTCTATCTCGATACTTTTTTACACATCTTGTAAGGTAAACATGGCCTGGTTCCACTTCGGGTTAGATTGTTTACGTAAAGAACTAATTCAACCAATTCTGTCTTTATAAATGTCGTACAGTCTGTCTTAGTGAAATGGCATACAGCTGTGTTCTTTATTGGAAGAATGCCTTCGTTGATCTGGAGGCACAAGCCGTTAAAGCGATGAGCTGTGTAAAGTCATTGGGATTACCATAAACCTCATGATAATCAAAACTTTCTTTTGGGCTTTCTTTTTTTTCTATATTCATTTCACCTGTTTTCTTAACACCTACGCTTGGTTCAAGCCTTGCTCAACATTTTTCTAGGGGATGCGCCCACTTCGAATAGCATAGTAAATATCACTGTGTTAGATGTGTGCAAAAATCCCCAGACATTATTATTATCGAGGTTTTCACACCTGCCGTAGCCGTTGGTTCACTGGGGGTTGAGTGACAGCAAGTATCCTCAGGTATCCAGGACTCTTCTGAATATTCTAGCCGATCCTAACAGTGCTGTAGTTCGGATGGTCTCGGTTCTTCTGATTTCCAGTTCACCCAAATTCTTTTCCATGGCTTTGGGGACCGTACCAAGTGCACCAATTACGATTGGTACTACTTTCAACTTCATGTTCCACAGTTTCCTCAGTTGTCTAGCACGATTATTATGTAAATACTTCGTGATCACCAAGGCTCTTCTGAGTATCCAGCCATCGTTAAAAATTATTATTATTATTATTATTATTATTATTATTATTATTATTATGTCTTCACACCTACCGTAGCCGTTGGTTCCCTGAAGGCTGAGTGACAGCAAGTCTCCTCATGTATCCAGAACTCTTCTGAGTATTCTAGCCGATCTTAGCAGTGCTGTAGTTTGGGTGGTCTCGATTCTTCCTCTGATTTTCAATTCACCCAAATTCTTTTCCAGAATTATTTTCACTCCTTTTGGGTTTTTCACATCAGCTAACGCTGATGGTATTTCACTAGAGGCTGAGTGACAACAAGTCTCCTCAGGTCTCCATGACTCTTCTGAGTATTCTAGCCGATTGCAGCAATGCAGTAGTCTGGATGGTCTCAATTCTTCCTCTGATTTCCAGTTCCTCCAGTCTTTTTTCCAAGTTTATTGGGACCGTTCCAAGTGCACCAACTACAATTGGTATCACTTTCACTCTCATATTCCACAGCTTTTTCAATTCTCTGGCAAGGTCCAGGCATTTATCCATCTTTTCATTTTCCTTCAGCTTCACCCAGTGAGCTGCTGGCACCGATTATTATTATTATTATTATTATTATTATTATTATTATTTCACACCAGCGTTAACTGATGGTCTTTCACTGGAGTCTGAGAGTCAGCAAGTCTCCTCAGGTCTCCAGGACTCTTCTAAGTATTCTAGGCGATCTTAACTCTTTGTCTACCAAATTTCCCTCATAGTTGTACCAAATTTTCTTGATATTTTTTCCATTCAACAGGTTCCCTATTGCAAAAGGGTCAAGTACCAGTCTCAGGTTTGGTTCACAGACAAAACAGGCAGCGGTGTTTACGTTGGGATTTTCAGTGTAAAATAAATGACACTTATGGTAGTATCGCAATAGTGGGAGAGGCACTGTGAGCGGTTTAAAGTAGACAAAGAGTTAACAATGCTGTTATCTGGATAGGTGCCGATTCTTCCTCTGATTTCCATTCCATCCAGTATTTTTTTTAACCGTTGAGAGTCGCTCCAAGGGGACAAACTTCAATTTGTCTTACCTTTACCATCATGTTCCACAGTTTTTTCAGTTTTGTGACAGGGCCAAACTAACAAGTTCTTTTTTTCGTGTTAATTGTTAGATTTCTAGTGTGCTGCCTTCCTGTGCTAGTGAACCTGGTGCCTGGCTGTATGACTGACAAAAAAGGCAAAGATGCGAGAAATGATTATATAAAAGTTGTGGATTTTTGAAAAGGGTTAATCAGTAACAAAAGACCGAAGCGAAATATCATTTAAATTTAGTTGTGTTTTATCCGCATTTTTTTTTTTTTGTTGTGATCAATTATAGTGGATGGTGGGTGGAGGAAGACCCCAGTCTGATGGCTAACACAACAGTCACTGCCCGGGGCCACGGTTCATCAGTCCTTATCACTGCTTCTTTGAATATATGAGACCCTGGCTTTGAGAAAAGAAAACTACTCCCAAAAATAAAGTACTTAAAAGAATATCTATTAACTTCTGACCGTGCTCGCACTTAAACAATTGTTGGCCGGAATTAGATGATACCTTTGTATCTCAAAATCCCAAATAATTTTATGCGTCTCTCTCTCAATAATGGATTATGTTCTAATTAATTAATTCATTAATCAATTATAATAAAAATATACCTACAAGAAAATCTACGGCCTAGATATATATATATATATATATATATATATATATATATATATATATTATATATATATATATGGGAAAAATAAGAGGAAATTAATCCGACTATATGTGGAGAAAGTTAGACAAACACGGGATTTTGGAAAATGGATGTTTATTGTAGGTAGTGATGTCGACGTTGTAACGTTTCGGTCTATTTCAAAGTCCTGAAGAAGGTCCAAAACGTTACAACGTCGACATCACTACCTACAATAAACATCCATTTTCCACAACATCCCGTGTTTGTCAACCTTTCTCCACATATATATATATATTGTGTGTGTGTGTGTGGTGTGTGTGTGTGTGTGCGTGTGTGCGTGTGTGTGTCAGTTCGTTCAATTTCGAATTCAACCGCCACCTGTGCTTTGTCAACAATCCCCTATAACCGGTAAGATGATTCTTGAAACCCCTACAGCCAGCCGGACATTGCCGATCAATTTTCCCAAAGGAATATTAGACTAATTACTAATTGTAGACTATATATATATATATATATATATATATATAATATATATATATATATATATATATATATATATGGTTGTATATCAATATATAGTTCTTGTGAACGTTCTCGGTGATATTGGAAGTATATGAAATATATAAAAAGTGAAAAAACAGTTCTAATGTATAACCGTTGTTTTGTCTTTGGTCCGCTTTATTTTTCCAATATTTCGAATTGCCTTCACCCTCTGTCGAGATTTTTAACAATTGAATATATTATATATATATATATATATATATATATATATATATATTATATTCATCTTTTTCTTTGTTTCTTTCTTCATTTTTTTCTTTCAGTTTTTCTTTGTTCATTTTCTTCTTTCTTTCTTTCTTTCGTTCTTTCTTGTTTCTTGCGTTTTTTCTTTCACTTTCCTTTCTTCTCTTTATCTTTTTATCTTTGTTTTCTTCTTTCTTTCATTTTTTTCTTTATTTTTTCTTTCAACCGTTCCTTCCTTTTCTCTTTTTTTCTTCATTTTCTTTCTTTCTTTCATTCTTTCTTTCATATACACATTCTTTATCGCTATTGACATCTATCTCACACTCATCCTTTCCTACTCCCCCCCACCTTTCCTTCTTTAAAATGGCTGCCCGTTTCGTTCCTTCTATCTTTCTATTCTCTTGTTATCACCGCAATGTTTTGAAGGATTACACTTGTTTTTTCCCCATGGCATATCGTTGCAAAAACCGACGTTTATTTTCGGAATTTTCTTTCTCTTCCAATTAATTATCTGGGTCGCATATTTTCCAAATCTCATTTATGTTTGTTTTTTGTTTGTTTTGTTTGTTTGTTGTTTTTTGGGGTTTTTGGGGGGGGTTTTGGGGGGTTGTTCCCCCCCCAAAAAAAAAAAAAATAATAAAGTGATTAATTTTAGCGTTGTATGCCGAAAGCTGCCTACATTTCATAACACGTAAGACTTAAATGAACACTTGCGAGTTTCTGCCCAGTCCACTGATTGGATAAAAAGAACACATTGTTAAGATGGTAGGCATGTCTAATTGTTATATATATATATATATATATATATAATATATAGTCATTCACAGACACGTGTTTCGACTTATCAAGTCTCTTCAGTGTGGCTAGACACTTGAGAACTACCTACAGGCGAGATAGAAACCGGATTGATTCAGCAGCAGTCGGACAGCTTACCGCTCAGCTATCGTCACCCACA
Source organism: Doryteuthis pealeii (assembly GCA_023376005.1). Classification (NCBI taxonomy): domain Eukaryota; kingdom Metazoa; phylum Mollusca; class Cephalopoda; order Myopsida; family Loliginidae; genus Doryteuthis; species Doryteuthis pealeii. Next base: position 88,369,571 of record CM042150.1, read on the forward strand.
GAATGCAAAAGGGATTTTAATTGTTTTAATACACACATCTGTATGTATGTAAAGAACGCCATAGAGTGCTCCATCCCTTTTTATAGGAGAGCGTTGGGTTTACGCTTTAGTTGGCGGTCGTCAGCGAAATCCCCTCCAGAGTGCTCAACCCCATATATAAATGTAAGGTATCCAAAACTGGTAGTAAGGTATGATTCTATATGGGATCTTCAAAATCTCACTGTATAATATATTGCAAGTTTTAGTAGGTGCAAATACAAGGATTTTAATATCCCTAGAGAGAGCTCAATGCATAATAATCGATAATTTAGATTAAATACAGAGCAATATTTACCTTTGAAAGAAAGGAAAAACTCAATAAACTGTCATTCTGTAATAAATTTATTTCGACCAAAACTTAAGAGGCCTTTAGAAATTGAAAGAAATTTCCAAAACTCCCCAGTTAAATTTCTTTAAATTTCTAAAAGCCTTTTAAGTTTTGGTCGAAATAAATTTATTACAGAATGACGATTTATTGAGTTTTTCCTTTCTTTCAAAGGTATATATATATATATATATAATATATATATATATATATATATATATATATATTAGGAAAAAATAACAAAGAACATTTAGGCTGGAAGCATTATAGACTATTTCAGAGAACCTAGAGAAATTATTTTTCGGTTCCTAATTCAGTTGAAATCAGATTTTTTAAATCTGTTTTCAACTGACTTAAGAACCCTCATTTTTGCGTCTGATCATGGGAACCGAAAGATAATCTCTCTAGGTTCTCTGAAATAGTCTATAACGCTTCCAGCCTGAATCTTTCTTTAATTTTTTTATAATATAGTTTTGCCTTGTGACTCTGACATTGACCTCTGCAAACTACGACAATTAAAAAACTACTTCATCGTAGAGAAGATTTCTTCACACGATCTTTGGATTATATATACTAGCAAATATATGTATAAGTATTTAAGTTTTAATATAGTAAAATATCATATTAAATTAGAAAGGCTAATGAAACTGAATAAGAATGCAGATAGAAAGATTTGGGACAGAGGGGGTATGATTGAAAAATAGAATAACTTTGAAACTAACTCTTCCATCATCTTCCATTACTCCCGTCTTTCATTGGTAAATTTTCCTAATTTAACTATTTAGTTAAAATAGGAAGTAAAGGATAATATTACAGTTATTTCTTCTTGTTAAGGGATTTCTTTTAAGATTTATTGAAGAGATTTTTGCTCATATTCAATAAGATAAAACCAAACAATTAGAAATCAATAATACTAAGCACATATTTATTAAAATCAAATTTTAAAGATCAATATGCAAATTAGCCTTTCCATTCGCACTGTAAACCGCTATTTTGTTGTATATATAAATACAATTACCTGTTATTTGTATCGAGATATGGTCAATAGTATTAATGATGTATAACAATTTTATTAATAATAGAAGTTGAAATAAAAATAAAATCATGGAGAATGTGATGTAAATAACTAAGGGAATTGTGACTTGAGTAGTGATATAGTTTCGGTTACAGACAGAAAAACACACAATCTCCATTATAATAAGATATATATATAAGTTAAAATTAAAAATTTAACAAAAAAGGGGGGGAGAGACAAACTTACAACAACCGTTCTTCCTAGTATTGAGACCAAAGTCGAGTAATAAAACTAATGTAATATAAATAAGGAGAGCTCCATTGCCATTGGTTGGGGGTCAGATGACCAGTACAATAAAGCTATGGTCATCAACAGGTGGGGTCATTTGCTGAGGGGGGTGGCCAGTCGGCGTTTGATCAGCCCCGATTGATCCCCTGGGGGAGGAAATCCAGAAATTTCTAATGAACTTAAGTATATAACAATGCTTATGACTTCCCCCTCCATCATCTTATAGATGTATTTTACGATATATATATATATATATATATATATATAATATATATATATATAAATATATATATATATAAGAGGCTCATATATACAACAGTAAATAAAAACAAAGATGAACGCCTGGGCACCGCGCGATCACCGCGCGATCACCGCCGTACTTATAGGAATGGCCTTATTCTGTCAAGAAGTGGCAATCACCATATATATATATATATATATATATATATATAATGGGATACTTTGACTTACGAATTTAATTCTTTCCGCTTCGTAACTGAATTTCCTCGGATATCAAAGTATTTTTTCTCATTGAAATAAACAGAAATGCCATTAATCCTTTCTAGACCCCCGTAATAAAAAATCCTGTTTTTTTTTTGTTTTTTTTGGGGGGGGGGAAACAGGATTTTTTATTACGTTTATTTTTAATATGAAAAATAGCCCAGTCTGCCCTATTATTTTACCCTAGCTGGGGCGAGAATATATGGATTCATACCTTTCCCAAGGGTATTAGCGCTGGGTGAAATACAAACAACCTTGACTAGGATTTGAACTCGGGTCGACGAGTTCATTTCCCGCCACTCTAACCCTTATACCACGAGCCTCCATAAAGCCCTACTTTAAAATAGAATAGACTGGTAGGGATTGCCACATAAACATCTAGATAAACAAATGTCCAAGTTAGTTTGAATCATACCTTACCCACGTCAAACAAATATCTTCTAAGTTGTTGTAGAGTAGCTAGCACCCCTTCAGAACTCTACCAAATGGACTGGCTCATAGCCTTAAATAGTCTACGATTAAGGACTTCAAGTTGATTGATAAGGTTATTAATGTTTAGACTGATCTTACTTCGTTTGGATATACCGCATTTCACCCTCCTCTATTTATTGTATGTAGTCTCGTTAATTGTTTTGTAACTTTTTGTTCTGTGTTTTTATATGTATCCGTTGGCACCGGATACTGGTGCTGAATAAATATATTAAGCACTCAATTTCCTCTGTGTATCATTTCACTTCGACGATACAACACAAGTGTAGATCTGTCAGTTGTTCATGATAGCATATTTTTATCACTTTGTATGTATATTTACACGTTGTTATTGTTGTTGTTGTTGTTGTTGTTGTTGTTCTTCTTCTTCTTCTTCTTCTTCTTCTTCTTCTCTCTCTTCTTCTTCTCACTCTTACTTTTCTTCTCACTCTTTACTTCTTCTTCTCACTCTTTACTTCTTCTTCTTCTTCTTCTTCTTCTTCTTCTTCTTTTTTAATCCATCCTTCTTCTTCTCTTCTCTTCTTCTCTCTCTCTCTCTCTCTCTCTTCTCTCTCTCTCTCTCTCTCTCTCTCTCTAACCATCCCTATCAGACAATTCCTCTGGTATTTCTCTCTCTCCCCAACTCGGCGTCTTCTGTTCTTTCGTCCCCTCATTGCCTTGATTTTGCTTTCTAACTGATAAATTGCTCTATCCAACGACGTTATAGTGTTCCCTTTATCTATTGTAGATTCCATGGAAATGAATAGGTATTTTTTCGTATCAACCTCAAACCATTGCTTTGAAATAGACTAGACAGATGTGGGTTGCTACATAAACATCTAAATCTTTGGATCACAGCGTCAGTGTGGAGAGGTGGGATTTGCTGGTTGGGCTCATCCTCCATATGAACCCACCCAGGCTACGTAGTCCCCCTCCCCCCAAAAAAAATTGAACACTACTCCATCGTCTCTCGTAGACGGAAGAATGCCAAAGAAAGATTACTACTATCGTCTCAACATATACGAAGTTTGGAGGCGCGTGGTCTAATGGTTAGAGTTATAGGAAATGAACTCGTCGACCCGAGTTCAATTCCTAGACGAACCTGTTAGCATTTCACATGGCGCTAATACCCTTGGGAAAGGTATGAATCCTTCTCCCTCCAGCTATGGGTAAATAGCAGTGCAGACTGGGCTCTTTAACCATGACTAGGTAACCGGTCTAGGAGAAGGAAAACTCTGATTTCAAACCTGTTAAACCCCGCTTAAGAAATTGACATTGTGTCGCATCCTGCTCGTGCGGAGGGGTTGATATATATATATATACGAAGTTTGTCCAGAATATTAACGACAAAGTAGCCTTAGTAGCCTACCTAGGGAAATGGCACCTTAGCCAACTTCAAAATAATCTATTTGGACCTCACAGACTTATCAAATCTTACAACCCCCTTTTAAAAAAACAGTTTTAAAGTACTCTTTCGAGATCGCCATCAGTTACCTGGTCAAGATATAAAGTCACCTTTATTTTTTAAGTAATTTTAACTTTGTGAAAAGCCGGGTGCTACAGGGAGCTAAATCCTAGCAATAGAGCTCGATGCTGTGAGAACGTAGAAATTGATTTTTGAAAATAAGTTAGAAAAATTGAGTAAGGTGCGAATAAGGAACAGTCGAAATATTAAGAATAACTGAATACATCGTGTGTTATGGTGAACAAGCTAGTCTAGCAGATCCATTGATACTGATAGCGAGTTCGATTCTGACTGGATGCCCATAATTGCGACCTTGTGTCACATCCTACCCGTGGTGGATGGGTTGGGTAAATACCTACATCCTGGCGATTTTATGAACATATGATCATTGCGCCGCAGTTCTCTTGTCACTTCTACGCTCTTTTTCCCAGGCTACACTGGATTTAATAGATAATTACATGATGTTATTGATTGACCTCAAAACAGC
>CM042150.1:88376658-88404158 GCA_023376005.1 Doryteuthis pealeii
TGGTTTCTAGCCAAACACTCTACCGACTGAACTAAACCGGCCCCATCGTATCAGTATAAGAGAAGTAAAATAGGTGGAAACCACTTACTGTATGTGTGGCCGGTACCGTATGGTATGCACCATGTGTGCTGGAGAGAGGTGACCAGCACGTCCGTACTCGGCCAGTAGTTTCGGCAAAAGAGGGTGATCTTCTTGGGTTCCTGCGTCACGTGACCAACAAGGGACTTCTGACACAGGAGATTACCCAAACCTTGTGACAAGGGAGACTACTCCATTTAGTTCCTTACAGGTTTATAAACAGGTCGAAATAATTTTCATTAATTTACAAACAGATCTATCTGACCAGTTGATGGAACCCTAACAGGTACTACCACTCCGGGTCATATAGGACCTGGGTGTAATGGCAATAAAAGGGGCTCCACACAGCCGTAGCTCCAGAATTGGAACCTCACCACTAGATGCGGTTTAATGTCATACCTAGGACACTTCAAATTCCGACCAAGACTATTTACGTTCACTCCGCACTTGCAACCGTGGGAAAAGGCATGAATATTTTTCTCCTTCTAGCCAAGGATATTTTCAGGACATACTGGGCTCTCTAGCCTCGGTAAGGCAACCGAATAGCCAAATGACGGTTTGTTGAGTTTTTCTTTCTTATTGAAAGTGTATATATATATATATATAAAGATAGCGTAAACATAAAGTCAACGGTGCTTAGCTGCTGTCAGTTTCCCGCCTATGCGATTTTCAAACCAAGCGTTTGGTTTGGAAATCATATAAGTGAGAAACTGACTGTTACCAAGCGCTGTTGACTTTAAATCTTCGCTACTCTTAGATATATATGCTCTAATAATGGTTAAATGGCATATCAACATTTGTGAGTTATTTAATGCCAAACCCATCCTTGTAGAACAGTAATGGTATTATTTAACCCATAACCTCTGCCAAGACGTCATGGACCAGCGTGTAAAAGCCCAATACGCCACACTTCTTACATACCTCGAGCTAGGTCTGAGTCCCGTGAACTGAGAAAAATTGTGGTGGCACAGAATCGTACGAGATAGATAAGATATGATTTATTATCTGATTATTTTTGTTTTACGGCATGTCAACCCTTTTCGAGTCATTTAATTCCGAATAAAGTCATGTTCATATTCGGTTTCTTACAGTAACAGCTGTTGCTTAAATGGTCACCCACCTAAGTATTGAACAAGCATATCGCTGCTTAACTTCTGTGATCTATAGGGAACCGGTGCTATCAACGTGACTTGACCGTAAGCAGATATATATGAACAGTCAGAGATAGATAGATATAAACAGATCAATATAGCTAGATAGATAGATTGATAGATATGAATAGACGGCGATAAATAGGTAGATAAATGCAGAATGAGATATATATATTATATATATATATATATATATATATATATATATATAATATAGAGAGAGAGAGAGAGAGAGAGAGAGAGAGAGAGAGAGAGAGAGAGATATGAATATTCGGGGTTAAATAGCTAGATATATGCAGAATGAGATAGATAGATAGATAGATTATGCTGAATTAGATAGATAGATAGATAGATAGATAGATAGATATAAATATTCGGGGATAAATAGCTAGATATATGCAGAATGAGATAGATAGATAGATATTAAATATTTGGGGATAAATAGCTAGATATATGCAGAATGAGATAGGTAGGTAGGTAGATAAATAGATAGATAGATAGATAGATAGATATGATAGATTAGATAGATAGATAGATAGATAGATATGAATATTCGGGGATAAATAGCAAGATATATGCAGAATAAGATAGATAGATAGATAGATAGATAGATAGATAGATATGAATAGTCAGAGATAAATAGATAGATATATGCAGAATGAGATAGATAGATAGATAGATAGATAGATAGATAGATTACCACTAACTTGGAAAAAAAATGAAAAGTTCATAGTCAGAAGAGAGATGATTATTACTGTGTAAGAGCATTAATTTTTTTTTTACTTGATCCTGAACAGGACTCAAAAGCTGTTGATAGTTGACAAACACTGTTTTCTATTTTAATCTCCAACTTTTATTTGGCGTTTTCATTTTAAGATAATCATCTTTGTCGAAGGAAAAATTATTCATCCAAAGTCATGTTACAGCCCCAGCCCCCCGAGGTCCTGATGCCCTAGGGATGCGGTCTAAATGCGCATGCTCATCAATCACGTCTTGTGCTGCGTATTTTGTTGTTGTTGTTTTTTTTTGGGGGGGGGTATTGGGGGGGGGCTAAACATCGTATCCCCCCAGGTCTGTCATCTCCACATCCCTCAATGACAATTCCCAAAGAGGACAATGCAGAAGTGATGGGTACCGGAATATGTATTTAGGTCCCAAGAAGGGAATTGGAAAATGGAACTAGCGAACCGAGTTCAAATTCGTGGAAAGGCATGAATCCGCTTCTCCCTCGGATATGACTAAATAGCAGGACAGTTGGAGCCTTTTAAGCTTGAAAAAAAAAAAGAAACATTTTAGACGTTTGGTTATAGGTCAGATCAGGGATCATTCCTGACTACTGGTACCACGTGACCAAATAGAATATGTCACATGTTACTTGTAGAGAAGATGGGCGCTGCCAAGTAAACCCATTGTCCGAAAAGGCATCACGGAGCGGAATTACTCCGCTTGCACTTAGACAGACAAAGAGTTTATATATATATATATATATATATATATAATATATATATATATATATATATACTAGCAGCGGCTACCCGGCGAAGCCCGGTTAGAGGAGATAAAAACATGGTTTAATAATCGTTTGCAGATCTATTACTACTGAATAGCGAGGATGACCCATAAAAATCGCAGGATGACCCATAAAAATCACCACGTAAAAAAGATCTTAATTTAATCCGGCCAGGTGGGAGGTCAGGGAATTTTCTTTTCGTCAGATTTGAGGGAATGACATCACATGGCTAAACTTGTAAATCGGTCGGAAAATTAAAACATATTACAGGGTGATCCAGAAAAAAAACAGTACCCAAATTATTTATTTATTTTCCCATTAAACTAACCCTAAACCCTAACCTAACCCCCCTAGTTAAAATTAACAGTTTTATTACAAAATTTGTGGATTTTGTTTTTTTCTGTGTCACCCTAATTTTCCGACCGATTTGCAAGTTTAGCCCATCACATAATGATATAATAAGAAATTTTAATTCAATGGTTAATTATATTTTTTAAATAAAATATAAATGACGCGATTTGCTAAACTTAATTAATATTTGAAAAAAAAAAAGATTAAATAAAGTAATCAAATTTATGTAAAACGATAAATAATCTTTTAAAAAAATAACATTATTAATTCAAAGCGTAGCCGATCGAATGTCAAATTATTATAGTAAAGTATACTATACTATAAATTTGATAACAATTTGAGTTTTCAGGTATTTCCGTGAAATGTATTAGGTAATCTAATGGTATTATCTCTTGCGCACTATTCTGCATTAGTATCATGATTTGTATTTCTAATATTAAAATAAATAAATTAACGCGATTATGAAAAAATAAAAAAGGCTTTGTTTACAATTGACGAACGACGGGAATTAATTTTTTTTAAAGTTGAGTTATCGTTAAATGTTTTCGTTTGATTTGTTATTTAATTCGCTGTAAAAAATTATTCAATGTATGAAAAGACATACTAATTACATATTTAGAAAGATTTTTTTCTAACCAAATAAATATTTTTAAGATAGGAACAGAAATATGTGAAAAATAAGATTTGATTTTATGTTAAAATCTACTATGAAAAAAGTATGCTACGAATTCTAGGCTGACTGAAGCAAAATATTATTTTTTAATTCACTGTAAAAAATAATTCCATTGATAAAAACTCAATCGAATTATAAATTTAGTAACAGTACTATATTCTCTTTCTAACCATATAAATATCTTAAAGAAGATTGTACCGTAAATAGGCGAGAAAAAAGAATTTGTTTTTTCCTTAAAATTTAGTCTGAAAAAAAATCATACTTAACAGCTCACCGAAGCCATTTTTTTAACTCGCTGTAAAAAATAATTCAATCGATTAAAAGACATACAAATTACATATTTAGAATGATTATTTCCTTTTCTTTCCAACCATATAAATATTTTTAAGATTGGGCTAAAAATAGGCGATAAATTCCGAGCGGAACGGTTTAAACTGCGAAATTTATTCACTAAAATTAAACTTCACTGTTGTAAATCGCTGTAACAAAAAGTCAGGCAGGGGACAATATTTTATTATCAGCAGGTGCTGGTATACGGACAGTTTCGCAAATCGGGTTATTTTGGCTTAATTAATTAATTATATTCCTTAATTAGTAAAAATCAATAACCAAATTTGGCGTATTTCTTAGTTAGAAGGATATTAATCTATATGCAAGATTTCAAATCCGAGGGACTTCTCTTTTCTGAGTTATAGATCGACACGTACATACCAAAAACTTTATATATATATATATATATATATATATATATATATATATATATATATATAGAGAGAGAGAGAGAGAGAGAGAGAGAGAGGAGAGAGAGTGAGTGAGAGAGAGAGAGGAGAGAGACAGATAAACAGACAGACAGAGACAGGGACAGAGACATAGAGTGTGTGTTTTATGGGCGCTACGGTAGAAAATTAAATATTTTATTTAAAAAAAAGAAGGTCCTCGAAATGGATTATGTTTCTTAAAAGATTTTTTATTAATTCTACATTAGTAACACGTGTTTCAGATCTTCTGGCATCTTCTTTAGGCTATTAACCACATTCTGTGTACGTATATAAATATATATCACACACACACACACACACACACACACACACACAGGTGGCTATGCTAATTTCTACTCCAAACAGAAACGATATATATATATATATATATATATATATATAAGGAAGTTTGGTATGCACGTATCGACGTATAACTCATAAAAGAGAGGTCACTCAGATTCGAAATCTTGCATACACATTAATATTCCTATAACTAAGAAACACACTAAATTTGGTCATTGATTTCTACTGATTACGGGATATAATTAATTAGTTTTTAAAAAATCAAATGTATTTTTAGAAATAATATCTTAATTGTAAGCAAAATTTTTTTAAATCCTAAAACAAACATTCTATTATACAGATTCTCGGCGATTTTTTTAATTTGATTAATCATTTACCTCTTATTTTTCTCCCTAACTCCTGTTTACTCCTCACTCACTCTTTGGTGTTCCTATTTTTTTATAGTCCTGTCATGGACCGGCTACATTTGTAGTATATATATATAAGAAAAAGGTTTTTTTCTTTTTTCTCCATTCTAGTATATTTTCTGATTAATTTTGTAATGAAGTTATCGACCCAAATAAATTTATATGAGCCAAATGATGGTTTGTTGAGTTTTCTTTCTTATTGAAAGTATATAATATATATATATATATATATATATATATATATATATATATAAATAAAGGGAAAGATGACTTACCGGTGAATATGGACACGATGGTTGGGAAGTGCAGAATTTAGGGGGGTAAGTCAGCGATATAACAAATACAAAGTGCTCAATCCGAAGTAGAGCAAGTTTATTATAAAAATGGGTACAAGAGATAACCTACTCGAGTTTCACCATAAGGATCTTCAGGGTTAAATCCACTGAATTAATCGAGGAACCGATTAATTGCAGTCGATTACACGTGTGTGTTCATTGTACTATCTTTTATATATATATATATATATATATATATATATATATATATATATATATATATATATATATATGAGTAAAGAATAACAAAAGACTTAGAGATTTAGCTTTATAGTCTATTTCAGGGAGCTTAGACAAATAATCTATTAAGCTCCCTGAAATAGACTATAATGCTAAATCTCTAAGTCTTTTGTTATTTCTTTACTTATATATTTGCTCTGTGACTCTAACATTAAGAGCACACATTGAGCTCTCAAACTGCGACTTGTTTTTTAAATAAAACTCTTGTGTCGTAAGGAAGATTTCTTCTCTGAACTTTTGGATTATATATATATATATATATATATATATTATATATATATATATATATATATATATATAGCGTAAATAAAGTCAACGGCGCTTAGCTGCTGTCAGTTTCTCGCCTATGCGATTTTCAAACCAAATGTTTGGTTTGAAAATCATATAAGTGAGACACTGACTGTTACCAAGCGCTGTTGACTTTAAATCTTCGCTACTCTTAGATATATATGCTCTAATATTGATTAAATGGCATATCAACATGTGTGAGTTATTCAATGCCAAAACCATCCTTGTAGAACAGTAATAGTATTATTTAACCCATATCTTGGGCGTTCCATTGTGGTGTCATGTATAGCAAGTTATTTTTGAAAACCAATTACTAGTGAATAGTTCGATCCTCGCTGGACCTTATGTTGATAAGGTTGGGTAAATACGTATTTGACCCATAACTGGGCGAATAAGAAGATTCATACCTTTCCCAAGAGTGGTAGTCCGAAAGTGAAACGGTAATAGGCGGCGGCTAAGTTGAACCTGTATCTCTCTCTTAGAGAGAGGATTTTCTCTCTTCTTCTTCTTGATCCATCTTTTTTTCTTCGTTTCTTTCTTTCTTTTGATGCCTTCAACTGGCGCGTGTGTTGGATATGGATGAGTCGTGTGTTGTGTCGGTCGAAACGTAACAGCTTTATGAGGGAATGATTCATCGAGTTAGAGTGTTGCTTAGCGCAAGGATTATCTGATCGCATTGGTAGAGTGTGAAGAGGATAAACTTGCTACGTATTAATGTAGTGTTTTATTAACATTGAGATTGTTATTATTTTATTCAATTTCTTTTTCTTGCTATTTTTTTCTGTTCTCTTGATTTATTCATCATTTTCTTCTAATATTTTTGGCAAAGTAAATTCTTTGGTGCTTATCGTTGCAGGGCGCAGCTTGTTATCCGGGCCATGTTTCATGGGAAAATTTCTTGGAATAATGAAGCAGACCTGAAATAAGCAATAAGATTCTTCGGGAGAATGTGCTCAACAAATTTAAACATGAAGAAGTTTAATATTCAACGGGACCACCAAAATTTAGATATTAAACTAAATAACGCTAGAATTACACGCACACACACAGAAGACACACAACACTACACACACATCATGCTATTACACGACGGCGTGCAGGGAAAATAGAACTGGTGAGGGGCCGAGTTAGAATTCCTGTTGGTTGGTTGGTTGGTTGGGTTGGTTTGGTTGGTTGGGGGATGGTTGGTTGGTTGGTTGGTGGGATGGTGGGATGGTTGGGTTGGGTGGGATGGGTTGGTTTGGTTGGTGGGGTGTGGGATGGTGTTGGTTGGTTTGGTTGGTGGGATGGTGGATGCGTTGGGTTGGTGTATGGTGGTGGTGGTGGAGTGGGATTGGTTGGTTGGAGTGGATGGGGTTGTTTGGTTGGGGGATTGGTTGGTTGGTTGGTGGGGGGATGGTTGTGGAGTTCGGTTGGTTGTATTTTGACTTTAATGGCATAGAGTCAACTGTTATGGTTAGTTCAACTGCGAATGAGTTGCGATATATGATCGTGTAGCAGAATAGGTTGTAGGTAGTAGTGTGTTTGGGTTGTATAAAGAGGTTTACAGAGGTATGAACTTGCGGTTTATGAAAGCATTAGGTTTTAAAGGAAATACTACCGCAACGGGCGAATTTCAGTAGGAGGACAAACAAACCAGCGTTAGTTGTACATATACAACATTTATGTTTACAAATATAGAGGAATCGATACAAGTCACAGAGTGTTTAAACATTCGTATCCAGTAATAAAAAGGTAAAAAAGTAAAGTGCGGCCTAATGTCGGTATCAACGCAGACAGCGAGGGAGTTATCGTACTTTTTGCAATTGGCGCTAGACGCAGGAGATTATTTTTAGCATATGAGGTGGAGGCCAACCTAGCCGATCAGTCCTTATGTTACGCAACAGATCCTGGTGCTACTCGCATAAGCTGAGTTGGGGGAAGCCGATATCGAACTAGAGAACCTTGTGGGTTCTAGCCAATAAACTCTACCGACTGGAACTAAACCCGGCGCCCATCGTATCAGTATAAGGAGAAGTAAACATAGGTGGAAACCACTACTGTATTTGTGTGGCGTACAGTCGTATGGTAATGCACCAATGTGGCTGGTAGAAGAGGTGACCAGCAGTCTCGTATCGCATAGTTTCGGCAAAGAGGGTGATCTTCTTGGGTCTGCGTCAACGTTGACCACAGGGACTTCTGACACAGGAGATTACTCAATTGGTGACTAGGAAGACTATCATTTAAGTTCCTTAAGGTTTATAAACAGGTCGAAAGTAAATTTTTCAGTTAATTTAAAACAGATCTTCTGACCAGGTTTGATGGAACGCCTGCAGGTACTACCACTTCGGGTCATATAGACCTGGGTGTTGGCAATAAGGGGCTCCAGGCACACCGTAGCTCCAGAATTGGAACCTCACCACTAGATATGCGGTTTAATTGTCATACCTAGGACACTTCAATTCCGACCAAGGACTATTTACGTTCACTCCGGCTACTTGGAACCGTGGGAAAAAGGCATGAATATTTTTCCCTTCTTAGCGCAAGGATATTTTCAGGACATACTGGCTCTCTAGCCTCGTAAGGTAAGGCAACCGAATAGCCAAGATGACGGTTGTGAGTTTTGTCTTCTATTGAAAGTGTAGTATATTATTAGTATAGTAAGATAGCGTAAAACATTAAAGGTCAACGCGTGCTTGAGCTGCTGTCAGTTCCCGCCTATGCGATTTTAAACAAGGCCGGTTTTGGTTGTGAAATGCGCAGTATTAAGTTTGAGAAACTGGACTGTGTACCAAGCGGCTGTTGACCTTTAAATCTTCTGCTACTACTTAGATATAGTATGCTCTAATAATGGTTAAATGGCATAGTAACATGTGAGTTATTTGTAATGCGCAAACCTTCATCCTTGTAGAACAGTAATGGTTATTTTTGTAACGCCATAAACCTCTGCCAAGACGTCCATGACCAGCGTGTAAAGCCGCAATACGCCACACTTCTTAACATACGCTCGAGCTAGGTCTGAGTCCGTGACTGAGAAAAATTGTGTGGCACAGATCTGTACGAGAAGATGATGAATATATACTGATTGATGTTTGTTTTACGGCATGGTCAACGCCTTTTCGAAATGTCGATTAATTGGAATAAAGTCTGTTCATATTCGGTTTCTTACGAGTAACAGCTGTTGCCTTAATAGGTCACCTGCACTCTAAGTATTGAACAAGCATATGCTGCTTTAACTTCTTGTGTCTATAGGGAACGGTGCTAGTGCGAACTTGACTTGGACGGTAAGCAGTATATATAAAGTCAGAGACTGAGATAGATCTAGAACAGATCAGATAAGTGACTAGATGATAGATTTGATTAGATATGAAATGAGACGGCGACTAAAATAGGGTAGATAAATGCAGAATGAGATATATATATATATATCATATATTATATAGTATATATGAGTTAAGGTATATTATAATATAGTAGAGAGAGAGAGAGGAGAGGAGATGAGAAGAGTAGAGAGAGATGAGAGATATGAGATGATTCGGGTGGTTAAATAGCTAGATATATGCGAAATGAGATAGATAATGATAGATAGATTATGCTGAACTTAGAGGATAGATGATAGATGTAGATAGATTAAGATGATAATAATAATATTCGGGGAGTAAATAGCTAGGAATAATGCAGAATGAGATAGCAAGATAGATATAGAATATTTTGGGGATAAATAGCTAGATATATTGCAGAATGAGATAGGTAGGTTAGTAGATTAAAATAGAATAGATAGATAAGATATGAATATGATTGAATAGATAGATACATGATAGATAGATATGAATATTCGGGATAAGTATAGAAGATGATAATGCAGAATAGAGATTAGATAGATAGATAGAATAGATAGATAGATAGAATATGAAGTAGTCAGAGATAAACTAGATAGATATATGCAGAAGAGAGTATGATAGAAGATAGATAGATAGATAGATAGATTACCACTTAACTTGGAAAAAAATGAAAAGTTCATAGTCAGAGAAGAGAGATGATTATTACTGTGTAAGAGCAATTAATTTTTTTTACTTTGATCCCTGAACAGGATCAAAAGCTGTTGAGAGTTGACAATGCACGTTTTCTATTTAATCTCCAACTTTTATTTGGCTGTTTTCATTTTAAGATAATCATCGTTTTGTCGAGGAAAAATTATTCAATCCAAAGTCATGTTAAGCTACCAGCCCCCGAGGTCCTGATGCCTGCTAGGGATGCGGTTAAATGGCTGTGCATCAATCACGTCTTGTGCATGCGTAATTTTGTTGTTGTTTTTGTTTTTTGTTGGGGGGGGGGTTTTGGGGGGGGGCCTAAACATTCGTATCCTGCCCCAGGTCTGTCATCTCCACATCCTCAATGACAATTCCCAAAGAGGACAATGCAGAAGTTGATGGGGTAACCGGGAAATATGTATTTTAGGTCCCAGAAGGAATTGGAAAATGGAACTAGCGAACCGAGTTCAAAATTCGTGGAAAGGCATGAATCCGCTTCGTCTCGCTCGGATATGACGGTAAATAGCAGGACAGGTTGGAGCCTTTTAAGCTTTGAAAAAAAAAAAAGGAAGAATTTTAGACGTTGTTATAGGTAGATCAGGGGATCATTCGCTGACACTTGGGTACCACGTGACACAAGATAGAAATAGTCACATGTTGAACGTTGTAGAGAGATGAGCGGCTGCGCAAGTAAACCCATTGTCAAAAGAAGCAGATCACGGAGGGAGCGGAAATTATCCGCTTGCACTTAGACAGACAAGAGAGTTATATAGGTATATATAGATAGTAGTAATATAGTGATAGTATATATAGTATATATAAGTATATACTATACTGCGCGGTCTCGCGAAGCCCGGTTGAGAGGAGCATAGAAACATGGTTTTAATAATCGTTTGGCAGATCTATTACTACTTGGATAGCGAGATGACCCATAAAAATTCGCAGGATGACCATAAAAAGCTACCACGTAAAAAGTCTTATTTAAATCCGGCAGGTGGGAGGTCAGGGGAATTTTTCTTTTCGTCAGATTTTGAGGGAATGACATCACATGGCCTAACTTGTAAATCGGTCGGAAAATTAAAATCAATATTACAGGGTGATCCAGAAAAAAACAGTACCCAAATTATTTATTATTTTCCCATTAAACTAACCGCTAAAACCCTAACCCTAAGCCCCTAGTTAAAATTACAGTTTTATTACAAAATTTGTGCGGTTTTTGTTTTTTTCTGTGCACCCTAATTTTTCTCGACCGATTGGCAAGTTTTAGCCCTCACATAATGAATATAATAGAAATTTAATTCACTATGGTTAATTATATTTTTTTAAATAAAATTATAAATGACGCGATTATGCTAAACTTAATTAATATTGAAAAAAAAAAAGATTAAATAAAAGTAATCAAATTATGTAAAACGCATAAATAATCTTTTAAAAAAAATAACATTATAATTCAAAGGTAGCCGATCGAAATGTCAAATTATTATAGTAAAGTATACTATACCTATAATTTGATAACATTTGAGTTTTCAGGTATTTCCGTGAAATGTATTGGTAATCTAATGGTATTATCTCTTGCGCACTTATTCTGCATTAGTATGCATGATTTGTATTTCTAATTATTAAATAAATAAAATTAACGCGATTTGAAAAATAAAAAAGGCTTTGTTTTACCAATTGGACGAACGCGGAATAATTTTTTTTAAAGTTGAGTTATCGTTTAAATGTTTTCGTTTGATTTGTGTATTTAAATTCGCTGTAGAAAATTATTCAATGTACTGAAAGAATACTAATTACATATTTAGAAAGATTTTTTTCTAACAAATAATATTTTTAAGATAGGAAAGAAATAAGCTTGAAAAATATAGATTTGATTTTATGTTTAAAATCTACTATGAAAAAGTATGCTACGAATTCTAGCTGACTGATAAGCAAAATATTATTTTTTAATATCACTGTAAAAAATAATTCCATTGCAATAAAAACTCAATGAATTATAAATTTAGTAAGACAGTTAATATATTCTCTTTCTAACCATGATAAATGATCTTAAAGAAGCATTTGTAGTAAATAGGGCGGAAAAAGATTGTTGTTTTTCGACCTTTAAAATTTAGTCTGAAAAAAATTCATACTTAAAGCTACCGAGAGCATTTTTTTAACTGCTGTAAAAAATATCAATGTATTAAAGACTTACAAAATTTACATATTTAGAATGATTATTTCCTTTCTTGTCCAACCATATAAATATTTTTAAGATGGGGCTAAAATAGGCGATTAAATTCCGAAGCGGAACGGTTTTAAAACTGCGAAATTTATGTCACTAAAATTTAAACTTCACTTGTTTAAATCGCTGTAACAAAAAGTCAGGCAGGGACAATATTTTATTTATCGAAGGCAGTGCTGCGTATACGCGACAGTTTCGCAAATCGGGTTATTTTATGGGGCTTTAATTAATAATTATATTCCTTAAATAGTGAAAATCAATAAGAAATTTGGCGTATTTTCTTAGTTAGAAGGATATTAATCTATATGCAAAGATTTAAATCCGAGGACTTCTCTTTTCTGAGTTTTATAGCATCGACACGTAATACAAAAAACTTTATATATAATATATTATATATATATATATATATAGATATATATATATATATAGAGACGAGAGAGAGAGAGAGAGAGAGAGAGAGATGTGAGTGAGGAGCAGAGAGGACGGAGAGAGACAGATAAACAGACAGACAGAGACAGGACAGAGACATAGAGTGTGTGTTTTATGGGCGCTACGGTAGAAATTAAATATTTTATTTTAAAAAAAGAAGTCTCTGAAATGCGATCTATGTTTCTTAAAGATTTTTTATTAATTCTAGCATAGTAAACAACGTGTTTCAGATCTTCTGGCATCTTCCTTTAGGCTATTAACCACATTCTGGTGTACTATATAAATATCATTCACACCACACACACACCACACACACCACACACAAGGTGCTATGCTAATTTCTACTCGAACAGAAACGATATATATATATATATATATATATAATATAAGAAGTTTGGTATGCACGTTCGACGTATTAACTCATAAAAGAGAGGTCACTTCAGATTCGAAAATCTTGCTACGACATTATATTCCTATAACTAAGAAACACACTAAATTCTGGTCATTGATTTACTGATTACGGCGATATATTAATTAGTTTTTAAAAAAATCAAATTATTTTTAGAAATAATATCTTAATTGTAAGCAAAATTTTTTTTAAATCTCTAAAACAAACATTCTATTAACAGATTCTCGGTCGAATTTTTAATTTATTAATATCATTTACCTCTTATTTTTTCTCCCTAATTGTTTACTCTTCACTCACTCTTGTGTGTTCCTATTTTTTTATAGTCCTGTCATGGACCGGCTACAATTTGTAGTATATATATATAAGAAAAAGGTTTTTTTCTTTTTTCCATTCTTAGTATTTTTGATTAATTTTTAATGAAGTTATCGACGCCAAATAAGATTATTGAGCCAAATGATTGGTTTGTTGATTTCTTTCTTATTGAAAGTATATACTATATATATATAATATATATATAGATATATATATATATAAAATAAAGGGAAAGATGACTTACGGTGGAATCATGGACACGAATGGTTGGGAAGTGCAGGATTTAGGGGATAAGTTCAGCGATATAAAATAACAAAGTGCTCAATCCGAAGTAGAGCAAGTTTATTATAAAATGGCGTACAAGAGATAACCTACTTCGAGTTTCACCATAAGGAATCTTAAGGTTAATCAGCGTCTATAATCGAGACCGATTTAATTGGCAGTCGATTACACGTGTGTGTTCATTGTACTAATCTTTTATATATTTAATATATCTATATATATATATAATTATATATATATATATTATATATATATATGAGTAAAGAAATAACAAAAGACTTATAGAGATTTGCTTTAATAGTCTATTTCAGGGAGCTTTAGAAAATAATCTATTAAGCTCCCTGAATAGACTATAATGCTAAATCTCTAAGTCTTTTTGTTATTTTTTACTTATATATTTGCTCTGTGACTCTACATTAAGACAGCACATTGAGCTCTCAACTGTGCGACTTGTTTTAATAAAACTCTTGTGTCGTAAGGAAGATTTCTTTCTGAACTTTTGGATATATATAATTAGTATATATATATATTATATATATATATAATATAGTATATATAGGTAACATAAAGTCAAGGCGCTAGCTGGCTGTCAGTTTTCTCGCCTTATGCGATTTTCAAACCAAATGTTGGTTGAAAATCATATAGTGAACCACTGAACGTTACGAAGCGCTGTTGATTTAAATCGTTCGCTACTCTTAGATATATAATGCTCTAATATTGATTAAATGGCATTCAACATGTGTGAGTTTATTCAATGCCAAAACCATCCTTGTAGTAGAACAGTAATAGTATTATTTAACCCATATCTTGGGCGGTTCACTTGTGGTGTCATGTATAGCAGTTATTTTTGAAAACAATTACTAGTGAAATAGTTGCATCCTGCTGGACCTTATGTTGATAAGGTTGGGTAAATACGTATTGAGCCATAACTGGGCGAAATAAGAAGATTCATACTTTCCCAGAGTGGTAGTTCCGAAAGTGAACGGTTAATCGCGGCTGAAGTTTGAAACTGTTTACCTAATGATAATCGCCAGTCCGCACGTTGCCACGAGGGAATCCTTCCAATTTCTTTTTAGTATTGCTTGTATATTAAATTTGTTTATAAAACAATTCCTTTCGATTAATTCCCCCCTGCGCTCCTCTCTCTCTTCTCTATCTATCTATCTATCTATCTATCTCTGTCCCTTGTCAGCTCTTCTGTTCCTCTTTATCCCCCTCTCTCTTTCTCTCTCTCTCTCTCTCATTCCTCTCTCCCTCTCTTTCTCTCTCATTCTTCCCCTCTCTCTCGTCATTCTCTCCCTCCCCTCTTCTCTCTCTCTCTCTCTCCGTCTCTCTCTCTCTCTCTCTATCTATCATACTACTATTTATTTATTATCCTGTCCCTTATCCATTCTGTCCTTCTTTATCCCCCTCTCCATTCCTCTCCTCTCTCTCATCTCTCAACTCCTTCTCTCCTTCTCTCTCTCTCTCTCTCTTCTCATCTCGTCATTCTCTCATTTCATCTCTCTCTCTCTCTCTCTCTTCTCTCTCTCTCCTCTCTCTCTCTGTCATTGATCTCCCCCACTCTTCTCTATATATAGCTAATCTATCTATCTATCTATTTATGTCGCCTCTGTCGCGTCTCTGCTCCTCTTTATCCCCCCCTATGCATGTCTCTCTCTCTCTCTGCTCTCTCTGGCTCTCTCCCTCTCGCTCTCTTCTCTCTCTCCTCTTCCAGTAATCATCTAACAATTCAAGCAGCCATCTTGTGTATCTAAGATTTTCATTACCAATGTGCTTGATGATTTTATGTCTATTGATTCATGGCAACACTGGCTATTGATTTTGAATTGTCTGTTTATTGTACGTTTCTGTTTTTTTTGTTTTTGTTTTTAAAAAAACAATTCATCAAGTGTTTGGCCAAATTCATGTAAAATTACTTAACTGGAAGAATATTTTCCGAATTTTCTTAAACTTTTTTACTAAGATAAGACCATGATTATTTTTTCTATTTACTTATGTGCCATACCGTTGGTTAGGCTATTGTAAATATAATTTATTTGGCATCGGTGTCCATTATTTCATATGGCAAGCTTGTATTCTATCTTAACCTTATAGTATATTTACCAATATTATCAGGATGCGACAGCAATGGTNCAAGTCAATTTCTTAAGCGGAGTTTGACCTCAGATTTTTCTTTCTCGTAGACTGGTTACCTAGCCAAGATTAAAGATGTTAAGTTTCTGACCGCCATCGTTGGCCAGTTGTAAAAGACTTAAAGTAAGTAAGTCCTGAGCTATAGAATCCTTTGGTAAGTGAATAAGTCCTGGTTAGCTCAGTCGGTAGAGCGTTCGGGCTAGAAACCACAAGGCTCCTAGTTCGATACCGGTCCTCGCCAACTCAGCGTATGAGTAGCACAGGGATCTGTGTGGTAAAGTAAGGAGCTGATGTGGAGGTGTGGGCACACCACTCAGATGCCAAAACAATCTCCTTGTCTAGGCGCTATTGTGAAAAGGGGATAGAACTCCCTCGCTGATTGGCTGATACCGACATTAGGCGCCGCCCGACGACTTTACGATAAATAAACAAGAATTACGACGACTGGGGTTGTTATTTTGATAGTCACCGGGTAGCAATTTTTGAGGCAGGAGACCGGGACGCACTTCCTTATAAATTACCTAAACACCGATAAAATTTAATATTGCCCACAATTAGATAGCAATTTGCTGATTGGGAAAATGTTGCAATGGAAATGTGTGCATGTTAACCCCCATTTACCAATAACGCAATAATAATACTTAACGGACCTAAATTCCACCAAGATATTCTGTGTTACACAGATTCTCAAAGATACGCGGTTCAAAGTTAACTGACCTGCAAAAATGTAAAAGTTTTTAAATAAAATAACTGGTGTATTATATCTTTTATTCATTAATATATCAACACTGTAAATTTCATTAAATTCGGTTAATTCCCTGATTTTTGGTATTTTCTTTCTTTCGGCGAAGTGACATACGACGGTGGAATTTAGGTCCGTTAAGTTCGATCTAACCTCTTAATTTTATCCAGGAACTAAACAAAAACAATAAAATGCCTTTTTTTTAGATGTTCAGATTGACACTAATAGTAAAAATGTTCACTACTTCTACTTACAAAAATCCTAATCAAACTCCTGTATCCTTGATTTTTAGAATAGATGCCCCTTTCTTATATATTAAAAAACAAACAGTTAATAACCTAATATCCAGTGCAAAATTAATCTACTACACTAAAATATTAATCTTATTATTATAATGGAGATTGTGTGTTTGTCTGTCTGTAACCGAAACTATTCTACTACTCAAATCATAATTCCCTTAGTTATTCACGTCATATTCTCCATGATTTTATTTTTATTCAAACCTCAATTATTAATAAAATTTTTTACATTATTAATCATCATCATCATCATGTCACGCACGCAGCACGGATATCCATGACAATCTTTCGACAACCTTCCCTATTACTCATGGCCCCTGGGAGGTCTCTATGCAGCATCCAGAGTTTCGCATAGTTGGTCAATGTAGGTCCTTAGCGGGCGTCCTACGTTAGCATGTCCATGTGTGTGGCTTCCACAGGAGAACGTCGCTTTTGAGCTCATCCCCGCTTCTCCAGCAGTGTCCTACATGTCTAGTCCGTCTCACCCGGATGGTTTGTGAGATGGGGGGCAGGTGTGACCTATAGTTGCTTCTTTGTGGGGTGCTGCTTCCATGACTTGTTCAGGACTACTCGCAGCATTCTTGTGCAGGTACCATCTAGCTTATTCTCGGGCGCTTTATCAAGGTCCAGGTGGTGCAGCCATACAGCAGCACTGATATAACCACAGCCTGGAAGAATTGTTGCTTTAGTTTGTCAGTGAGATCGGATCTACATATTACTGATAGTCTGTTTGTGGCCGCCCATGCCTTTCCTATTCGTGTATTAACATCGCTTTCTGTGGATGAGATATTACTACCTAGGTAAGTGAACTGTTCTACTGGCTTAAGAGGCTTACCGTCAAGTGTGGAGATGTCTCCTTTCTTTTTGAAGCACATGAACTCGGTTTTCTCGGAGTTCACATTGAGGCCGATATTTTTTGCAGCAGGGACTCAGCCTGTGCCGGTGTGTCACCGATGTCCATTTCTACATACTAACATGCAATTGTACTTATATATGCAACAAAATAGCGGTTTATAATGTGAATGGGAAGGCTAATTTGCATATTAATATTAAAAACTTGATTTTAATAAATATGTGCTTAGTATTATTGATTTCTAATTGTTTGGTTTTATCCTAATGAATATGAGCAACAATCTCGGGGATAAATCTTAAAAGAAATCCAAGACGAAATAACTGTAATTTTATTCTTTACTTTCTATTTTAACTAAATAGTTAAATTGGGAAAATTTAGCAATGAAAGACGAAAATGATGGAAGGGTAAGTTTCAGTTTTTCTATTTTTTTATTATAACCCTCTCCGTTTCAAATCTTTTTTATTCAATTGATATTTCGCCTCATTATTGATTAAAGCTTCCTCAGCATAAATTCTGAGGAAGCTTCAACCAATACTGAGGCGAAAATCAATTGAATTTAGTCGTTTGTATTGTTATATCCACATTTTCCTCTACTCTCTTCCGCAGATATATATAATATATATATATATATATATATATAGTGTGTGTGTGTGTGTGTGTGGTGTGTGTGTATGTTTGTGTGTGTGTGTGTGTGGTGTGTGGTATGTGTGTGTGTGTGTGTGTTGTGTATGTGTGTGTGTGTGTGTGTAAATGAATATACGAGTACCTTATTTCATCAGATATAAATTCAATTTATTCCGGCAGTCTTTGCCTCATCAAGTCTGATTTTTAAAAGGTTGAAAAATTTCATATCCAATTTAGTTGATATAATATTTCCGTCCCTGTAAAAAACAAAAAAGAATGTAGGCAAAATATTATGGGCCTTTCTGTGTATACACTTTCTCATTTCCCGTTATTCTAAAAGCATCTATCACTGTTCAGACAACACTTAATGTCCCGATAAATGTTTAATACAAACCGAAACGTTTAACGTCGACTACACCATCAAGAATAATTTCATCTTTTTTTAAATACATTGCCCTTCTTAATTCATATATATATATATATATTATATATTATATATATATATGAATAAGATATGGAAATAAATCCGACAGTATGAAAAAAAACAAGAAACAAGCAAACGAAGAAATCACACCACACACACACACACACACACACACACACACACACACACACACCACACACATCTATCTATCTATCTATATATATATATATCTGTCTGTCACTGCCCCTCTCTGTGTCTCTGTCTGTCTGTCTGCCCCTCTCTTCCCCCCTCTCTCTCTCTCCTCTCTCTCTCTCTCTCTCTAATATATATATATATAGAGAAGAGAGGGGGGAAGAGAGGGGGCAGACAGGACAGACAGACAGAGACACAGAGAGGGGCAGTGACAGACAGATAGATATATATTATAGATAGATAGATGTGTGTGTGTGTGTGTGTGTGTGTGTGTGTGTGTGTGTTGTGTACGTGATTTTCTTCGTTTGCTTGTTTGTTACCCCTAATAAGTCAATCTTGATGAAATTTCTCATGTGAACTCCTTTAACCTCAAGGAGTGTTCTAAAGGTATTAGTCAACATGATGCCCCACCCCTGGGGGCGTTTTGGCTTTAAATTAATCAGGAAATCTAATTCCTCCAGAAAGCAAATAAACTTGGCACATGGCGTGAGATACCCGTGAGGGGTGTCCCGGGAAATAGAGAGAGGGAGGGGGAGAATTGGAGAGAGAGAGAGAGAGAGAGAGAGAGAGAGAATTCTGAACATAGATAGATAGATAGATAGATAGATGTCTGAACTATATATAATTGCCTAATAAAATATAGCGTAGTTGATGAGTTGAAAAACATTTTTTTATTTACTCAACATATATGGATGCGCGTGGTGTAATGGTTAGCGTCGTAGGAAATGGACTCGCCGACCCGAGTTCAAATCCTAGACGAGGCTGACTACATTTCACATAGCGCTAATACCCTTGGGAAAGGTATGAATCCACTTGCTCTCCTCCAGCTATGGGTAAATAGCAGGGCAGACTGGGCTCTTTAAGCTTTGTTAGGCAACCAGTCTAGAAGAAGGAAAATTCTGAATTCAAACCTGTTAAACTCCGCCTGAAAAATTGACCTTGTGTCACATCCTGCTCGTGCGGAGGGTTTGGTAAATATGTAATCAACATATATTAACATTCCTTTAGAAGCTAGATTTCAAAGTGTTTGTTCAAAAGCCACCACTGCCGACCCACCACCCAAAATTGTACGTGTGGGGGGGGGAGTCCGTGGCGCAGTGACTGCAACATCGTATAAACCGAGTTGGAACTCCGATCTGTCTCTGCCTATCTATCCAAGTCTGTTCATATCTATCTATCTATCTATCTATCTATCTATCTCTGTCCTATCTATCTATGTCTATCTATCCAAGTCTGTTTTATCTATCCTATCTATCAATCTATCTAAATCTATCTATCTATCTGTGTTCCTATTTATCTGTCTATCTATACCAAGTCTGTTCATATCTATCTATCTATCTATCTATCTATCTATCTCTGTTCCTATCTATCTATGTCTATCTATCCAAGTCTGTTCATATCTATCTATCTATCTGTTCCTATCTATCTATGTCTATCTATCCAAGTCTGTTCATATCTATCTATCTATCTATCTATCTATCTATCTCTGTTCCTATCTATCTATGTCTCTCTATCTAAGTCTGTTCATATCTATCTATCTATCTATCTATCTGTGTTCCTATCTATCTAGTCTATCTATCCAAGTCTGTTCAATCTATCTATCTATCTATCTATCTCTGTTCCTATCTATCTATGTCTATTATCAAGTCTGTTCATATATATATATATATATATATATTTATATATTATATATATATATATATTATATATATATATATCTGTGCCTATCTATCTATGTCTATCTATCCAGTCTGTTCATGATCTATTCTGTTTCATATCTATCTATCTATCTATCTATCTATCTATCTATCTATCTCTGTGTCTTATCTAGTCTATGTCTATCTATCCAAGTCTGTCATATCTATCTATCTATCTATATCTATCTATCTATCTCTGTTCCTATCTATCTATGTCTATCTATCCAAGTCTGTTCTATCTAGATCTATCTATCTATCTATCTCAGTTCCTATCTATCTATTCTATCTTCCAAGTCTGTTTCATATATCTATAAATCTGTTCCTATCTATCTATAATCTATCTATCCAAGTCTGTCATATCTATCTATCTTCTATTTAATCTATCTATCTACTCTGTTCTATATCTAGGTCTATCTATCCAAGTCTGTCATATCTATCTATCTATTTATCTATCTATCTATCTCTGTTCCTATCTATCTATGTCTATCTATCCAAGTCTGTTCATATCTATCTATCTATCTATCTATCTATCTCTGTTCCTATCTAATCTATCTATCTATCTATCCAAGTCTGTTCATATCTATCTATCTATCTATCTCTGTTCCTATCTATCTATGTCTATCTATCCAAGTCTGTTCATATCTATCTATCTATCTATCTCTGTTCCTATCTATCTATCTATCTATCTATCTATCTATCTATCCAAGTCTGTTCATATCTATCTATCTATCTATCTATCTATCCAAGTCTGTTCATATCTATCTATCTATCTATCTATGTTTCTATTATCTATATCTATCTATCCAAGTTGTTCATATCATCTATCTATTTATCTATCTATATCTCTGTTCTTATCTATCTATGTCTATCTAACCAAGTCTGTTCATATCTATCTATTTATCTATCTATCTATCTCTGTGTCTTATCTATCTATGTCTATCTATCCAAGTCTGTTCATATCTGATCTATCTATCTATCTATCTATCTATCTATCTATCTCTTCCTATATCTTATTCTATCTATCTATCTATCTATCTCTGTCATCTATCTACTCTATCCTGTTTCCTATCTATCTATGTCTATCTATCCAAGTCTGTTCATATCTATCTATCTATAATATCTCTGTTCCTATCTATCTATGTCTATCTATCCGTCTGTTCATATCTATCTATCTATCTATCTCTGTATCCTATCTATCTATGTCTATCTATCCAAGTCTGTTCATATCTATCTATCTATCTATCTCTGTTCCTATCTATCTATGTCTATCTATCCAAGTCTGTTCATATCTATCTATCTATCTATCTATCTATCCTCTGTCCTATCTATCTATGTCTATCTCTATCCAAGTCTGTTCATATCTATCTATCTTCTATCTCTGTTCCTATCAATGTCTATGTATCCAGTCTGCTCAATATCTATTATCTATCTATCTATCTATCCAAGTCTGTTCATATCTATCTAATCTATCTATCTATCTATGTCTGTTCCTATCTATCTATGTCTATCTATCCAAGTCTGTTTCATATCTATCTATCTATCTCTGTCCTATCTATCTATGTCTATCTATTCGTCTGTTCATATCTATCTATCTATCTATCTCTGTTTCCTATCTATCTATGTCTATCTATCCAAGTCTGTTCATATCTATCTATCTCTGTTCTTATCTATCTATGTCTATCTATCAGTCTGTTCATATCTATCTATCTCTCTATCTATCTATCTATCTATCTCTGTTCCTATCTATCTATGTCTATTCTATCCAAGTCTGTTCATATCTATATATCTATCTATCTATCTTCTCTTTTCCTATCTATCTATGTCTATCTATCCAAGTCGGTTCATTATCTCTCTATCTATCTATCTATCTCAGTTCCTATCATCTATGTCTATCTATCAAAGTCTGTTTCAATCTATCTTCTCTGTTCCTATCTATCTATGTGTCTATCTATCCAAGTCTGTTTCATATCTATCTATCTATCTAGTCTTTCTATCTTCTGTTCCTATCTAGTCTATGTCTATCTATCCAAGTCTGTTCATATCTATCTATCTATCTATGTTCCTATCTATGTCTATCTATCCAAATCTGTTCATATCTATCTATCTATCTATGTTCCTATCTATCTATGTCTATTTATCCAAATCTATTCATATCTATCTATCTATCTCAGTTTATTCATATCTATGTTGAAACAAAAATATCTATCTATCTATCTATCTATCTAGTCTGTTCATATCTATCTATATATCTGTATCAGTCTATGTCTACCTATCTATCTTTCCCAATTTGATCATATCTATCTATATTACTTTCTGTATATCTATCTATCTATCTATCTATCTCTGTTTCTATCTATATATGTCTATATATCCAGGTCTGTTCATATCTATCTATCTATCTCAGTTTATTCATATCTATGTTGAAAAGGAAATATCTATCTATCTATCTATCTATCTAGTAATGTTTCATATCTATCTATATATCTATATCAGTCTATGTCTACCTATCTATCTTCCCAATTTGTTCATATCTATCTATATTACTTTCTGTATATCTATCTATCTATCTATCTATCTATCTAGTCTGTTCATATCTATCTATATATCTGTATCAGTCTATGTCTACCTATCCTATCTTTCCAATTTGATCTATCTATCTATATTACTTTTCTGTATATCTATCTATCATCTATCTATCATCTATCTATCTATCTCTGTTCTATCTATCTATGTCTATCTATCCAAGTCTGTTTCATATCTATCTATCTCAGTTATTATATCTATGTTGAAAGAAAATACTATCTATCTATCTATCTATCTAGTCTGTTCATATCTATCTATATATCTGTATCAGTCTATGTCTACTATCTATCTTTCCCAATTTGTTCATATCTATCTATATTACTTTCTGTTATCTATCTATCTACTATCTATCTATCTATCTATCTATCTATCTCTGTATATCAATCTATGTCTATATATCCAGGTCTGTTCATATCTATCTAACTATCTCAGTTTATTCATATCTATGTTGAAAAGGAGAAATATCTACTATCTATCTATCTATCTAGTCTGTTCATATCTATCTATATATCTGTATTAGTCTATGTCTACCTATCTATCTTTCCCAATTTGTTCATATCTATCTATATTACTTTCTGTATATCTATCTATCTATCTATCTATCTAACATTCTGGATGCCTTCTTGTTCTTTAAAGATTTTCTTGTGTATCAATGACTTTAAGCTTATTATTCATGCAACAATGGTTTCATTTTAAATTGTTTTTTATGACTTGATCGTCTTAGTGGAGAAAAAATCAGAAAAGGAAGCTAAGGTGTATATGTGTTTTATATGCGTGTGTATCATTGACAGGTTAATTTCGCAGGAATTTCTCCGGCTGTATCGTGGCCGAAGCAGTATAGTTTCTGCTATCCTGCTGAAGTCCCGGTTTCGATTTCTGTCGAAGGGAAATCGTTAGTATACATCGCTGATGAGACTTAATAAAGTTGAAACAGTCTGTACGATGGTTCTACACACCGAATAATTCTTTTGCGAAATTCACTTGTCATTATTATCTTCTATAATCATCGAATTTTATGCGATATGCGCATTGTAATTGCCTTCAAGCAAAAATATAAATATTAATATATACTTTATCAACAATGCTTCTAAAATAAAAAACATCAAAAATCTTATAAAATATAATATATATATATATATAATATAGTGTGTGTGTGTGTGTGTGTGTGTGTGTGTGGTGTATTTACCCAAGTTCCACGTTAATAGGGACCTTGTGCCTAACTCGTTACAAGTGGGGTACGAGGTAAATGAAATGTGTGTATTTACCCAACCCTACCGACACAAAGTGTGACATAAGGTCAATTTCTAAGAGGAGTACAGTCAGATTGAATTCAAAGTTTTCTTTCTCAAAATCTGGTAACCTAACCTAGGTTAAATAAACCAATATGCACCTCTATTTAACCATAACTGGGATGGGGGGGGACATGGATTCATGCTATTGGAATATATATATATATATATATATATATATATATTATAAGGTGTGCTGAAGTCCACCACTTAAACTTATAGACTCTGCGTGGGTGTGTGGATTAAAGTCAACCAATCAACAGCTCGAATACGTGGTTAGTTAACTATTTAATCGCCGATTTTGAAAGCCGTTCATTTGTACGTATTCGGCACGGACGAAGGGATCTGCAGCCAAGGACTCTGCTCAGCCAAAGGATTCTACCCAACACTAAGGGACACTGAGGAACAACCAAGAGATATATTGGTGTAGTAATTAGAGAAATAATAGGGCGGAGAGGGTGTTGAGGTTTGTGCATTTTGATTGTACCGTAAATGTAGCCGGGTTTATAATCACCGATGATATATATATATATATATATATATATATATAGTCCCTATATATACAGGACTGCCCTCAGTGGTGGCAGAATCTCCGTAGAGGACTGTTCATGTGAGAAGTCACCCTGACACAACACCATGAAGCTAAGAGGTCTAGAAGAAAGCAGCGGCAACAAAGCACCGGCACATCAACATCTTCAGGGACAGCTTTCAAATGCGAAATCTGTGGTCGAGAATCTTTTTCAAACATTGGACTTCACAGTCACAGGAGGCGCTGTAACTTCAGGGGCACATAACAACTTTATTATAGTCTTCCGAGACTGAAATGCCAATGATGACATATATACACTAATAAGTATGCCTTTGTATGCATTCATATAAATACCACTGCATTTGTGCGTGTGTGCATATGGGCATGTGTGCATGAGTGTGGGGTAGTATGTGAGAGGGTGCACAGACAAATGTGTTTTGTTTTTTTTTTTGTGTTTTTTTTTTTGTTTTTTGTTTTTTTGTACCTGTTTTGTTTTTGGCAAGCGATTATAACGAGAGTGTCCAAAGGCGATATAAATAACCGGCCCTTGTGAATGTGAATCTAATTGTTTCGTTCTTCAAACATCAAAAGAAAGGGAGATAAATCCTAAACGACTTCTCTCTCGTCGAATGCCGAACCTTAAAAAATCTCCTTCTGTCTGACTTAATCTAGCATGACGGACACCTTTACAGGGAACGGCTGTCAGCCAGTAAATGCATGTGCACCTGTATGCACCTATATACACGTACAATAAACGTGCAGATAGAAGAGAATATAGTATATAGTAATATATATAGTAATATATAGTATGTATAATAATAATAATAATAATAATAATAATAATATATAATATTAATATAATAGTATGATATAGTAGTATGTATGTATAATATATAATAATAATATAAAAATAATAATAATAATAATAGTAATATAGTAATATATATAGTAATATATAGTATGTATATAAATAATAATAATAATAATAATATATAGTATATAGTAATATATACAGTAATATATAGTATGTATATAATAATAATATAATAATAATAATAAATAATAATATATAGTATTTATATCATAGTAATATATAGTCATATTATGTATAATAATATATATAATAAGAAAATATATGTAATATATAGTAACATATGCATAGTAATATATAGTATACAAGCTGTGTCATAAAAGAGCTGAGTTTGAAGCTGTATTTACCAAAATAGAAAAAAACAATGAATGGAACGTTAATTTTTTTCAGAATACAAGGTGTAATAGATATCATTTGTTTAATTTTGTTTAACGGCATATGTGGGTTATTTAATGCTAATTTGTTTAATATATATATATTTATCAACCCCTCCACACGAGCAGGATGCGTCACAAGGTCAATTTTTAAGTAAAGTTTAACAGGTTTGAATTCAGAGTTTTCCTTCTCCTAGACTGGTCACCTACCCATGGTTAAAGTGCCCAGTCTGCGCTGCTTTTACCCATAGCTGGAGGGAGAATTGGATTCATACCTTTCCCAAGGGTATTAGCGCCAACAGCTTCTTCCAGGAATTGAACTCGGGTCGGCGAGTCCATTTCCTACGACTTTAACCATTAGACCACGCGCCACCATTTGAATCTTTTTAAATATATGATTTGTATGGGAATAGTCTCTTGGTAAATAGTTTGTTTTTAAACTAATTGTTTAAGTGCGAGGCACATTGGTAATCCATTTTGCTTTACAAGGTGTATTTTTGTAGAATTATTTTTTTTTGATTATCTAA
The DNA here is from genome assembly GCA_023376005.1 of Doryteuthis pealeii. Classification (NCBI taxonomy): domain Eukaryota; kingdom Metazoa; phylum Mollusca; class Cephalopoda; order Myopsida; family Loliginidae; genus Doryteuthis; species Doryteuthis pealeii. The sequence continues at coordinate 88,403,556 of CM042150.1, forward strand.
ACCATAGATTGGATCCTAATAGGTACTACTACTTTAGGTACAGTGGAACTGGAATAATAGCGATGAAGTGGTAATCCACACTCCCAGAGCCACAAAACTAGAAAACCCACCAAATTTAGAAGATATTTTCTTTTATCCTTTTTTTTTCTCCTTTGTTTTGTTTTTTGTTTGTTTTGTTTTGTTTGTTTTGTTGTTTTTTTTAATGGCTTATCAATGCTGGGTTATTGATACCAAAATTCTTTTTTGTATGTATTATTTATATGGGAATAGTTTGTAGGTAAATTTTTTGTTTTTAAACAAATTGTTTGAGTGTGAGACAACAGTTGGTAATCAATTTTGCTTTACAGGTGTATTTTTGTAGAACTCATTTATTAATCTATTTAACCTATATATATATACTCTAATAGGTACTACCACTCAGGCCAGAGTGGACCTGGGAGTAATGACTTCCCATAGCTCCAGAATTATAACTTCACCACTAGATGCAGTTTAGCGTCATGCCATGACACTAAGACCCTCACCCATCGCCGTCTAGTACATATGTAAAAAAAGAGTTGAGGTTTAGCAATAAGAGTAATAGGGTCGGGAAATCCTATAAGTGCT
>CM042150.1:88406658-88414158 GCA_023376005.1 Doryteuthis pealeii
CTGATGAGATTTCCTATGATTGACATATCCAGCCTTAGAAAGCAGAATTCGACCACATGTTTGACATTTCCAACCCTCTATGTTCTCTCCAATATGACAGGTGTATCCCTTTCGAAGTTGACGCTTGAGGTTTTCATGCTCAATTCTTTCACTCTCAAAACTCTCAAACGCACACACATACACACACATATACGTACACACACGCAGACACAGACACATACGTCTATATTATCATTATCACTCCCTGCTATTTTTTAACACCAATTCTAACTGATAGTTTTTCTCCAAAGTCCATTTTGTTTACAGAGTGGTTTTGTTAATGAGTTGGGATCTGCACCAAAAGTTAACCGTACATTTCGGGCAACACTAGAAGGTAATTATGAACTTTAGTTGGCCAAATTTCTAGCATAAAATTGTGCGTGCGCATTATCTCCCTTAACAAATTTGCTTGTATAGTTTTTCTTATGAGATTTTCTTAAACAATTAAATGAATACATTTCATTCTTATCAACACATTTTTGTTGGAGAAATAAAAATTTTATTTCTCAAACAATGTTTGTAACAGTACGTAACAATGTTAGAAGTATATACAGTACGTAACAATGAGATCAAAGCACTGCAACATGATGATAGACGTGTGTGAACTGCAAGAGTTAAACAATGAACCTCATTTTGTCACATTCCATGAGGTTATCTTGTTCAGCCAATGAACTTTTCAGCCGACCCTCAGATTTATTGGTAATTATAAACTTTAGTTGGCCAAATTCCTAGCATAAAATTTGTGCGTGCGCATTATCTGAAATGAACTTAATTGTTATTAAGAACACATGTTATGATATTTTTGTTGTGCACTGTCTTATCAACACATTTTTGTTTGTTTGAGAAATAAAAAATTTATTTCTCAAACAAACAAACAAAAATGTGTCGATAAGAATGAAATGTATTTTTATTGATTCAATTGTTTAAGAAAATCTCATAAGAAAAACTATACAAGCAAATTTGTTAAGGGAGATAATGCGCACGCACAATTTTATGCTTGGAATTTGGCCAACTAAAGTTCATAATTACTGATTTATTTATTTCACCCCTTGCGAGTATTTCACAGCTGCGTTTGCTGGTAGTATTTCTCTGAAGTCTGAGTGACAGCAAGTCTTCTCGACTCTCCAGGACACTTCTCAGTATCCTAGCTAATTCTAACAGCGCTATGGTCTCGATAGTCTCGATTCTTCCGTTGATCTTTTAGATCCCCCAGTTTATTTTTCCATATGTTTGAGGACAGTTCCAAAGGCACCAACTACAATTGGCATGACCACCACCTTCTTGCTCCTCAGATTTTTCGTCTCTCTGGCAAGATCCAAGTATTTGTCTATTTTGTTCGTTTTCTTTTATTTTCACTCTCTGATCAGCTGGATCAGATAAACCCACTAGTTGACAAGTTCTTCTTTTCTTGTTAAACAACAATAGGCCTGGTCTTCTGGCCGGGATTCGGTGATCCATTTGTATCTCAATGACCCAGAGAATTTATGTCTTATTCTCTAGATCGGATTCTTGTTTGTGCATATACCATTTGTCAGCACGGTCAAATTTTAATCTCTTGCACAATTTCCATTAATATTCATACGAAATACGTCATAACCTTTTTTAACATTTACTCATGGACAATTCACGTTCGACATGCGACCGTTTCTGATCATTAATTTTCGCTTTCACATGCAATGATCGCATCATCGGCTTTCATATATAAACGCCAAGTAAATAACGGTAAATAACCTTTTATCACACATTCAACATCACACTGAACATCTTTCATCTTTTACTCATACAAATTTTCAATGTCCTGAAGAAGGTTTTATTTTTTTTAAACCGAAATACTTAAGTATCGACATAAAAATTTTCCATCGTTCATGATATCCTGTGGTTGTTTTCTTTAAAAATGTTCTCCACACACACACACACACACACACACACACACACATATATATATATATATATATATATATATATATATATATATGGTATATTATTGGCATAGGCAAAAAAATCGGATACTACGAGTTTTAAAAGCGAATTAAGAATAATTAAATCTATTATTTAAGGTTAAACTTTGTCTAAATCGATAAGTAGTACCATAATAACCATCATTAAAAAAAGAAAAATATCATTACATATGCAGTTTATTTTTAAAAGATTTAAAACTATTTGTTTTGGTCAATTTTGTTCGCCGACGCCATTTTGGCTGTTTTTCAATGGTTTTAGGCGCTTGTTTTACAATTTTAACGTAACATTTGGGATGAAAAAAAAATTATTAAAAATCAGGTAATTATCCGATTTTAATGAAATTTTCAGTATTGATTTAACAATTAATGAATTTTATAATGCATTAGTTATTTTATTTCAAAACTTTAATTTAGTATTTTTGCTATGAAAAATGAATATATAAAATTCATTTAAAATATGAAAATCCTGATGTTAAGTTGAAAATGTTATATTTTTAGATTCTAAAAATAAATATCTACTTAATGCAAACCTTATTTTAGGCGCCAAAAGTAATAAGTTTTGAAGAAAAACTCGATTGAAAATGTACCCCCTCCCCTTTTTAAGCAGAAAAAGCATCGATGTATAATTTTTTCTTTTATAAGATAATAGCCAATTAAATAATTATTGAAATGAGTAAAAAATAAATCTCCAAAAAATTAATTAATTATTATTTTTTACATTTTATTTTTTAGTTTTCGGTACTTATTTTCTCATAGAAAAGCCACCGTAAATTTTTTTTTTTTGTTTCTATTCATAACTTCGGTCTTTTATCTCTTTATTTATATTGTAATTAGTATAAAAAATGATCAACTTGCAAAACATTTTACGCCCCCAACATAAGGGGGGTCAAAATTAAGCGACCTGAAAAAAATGAGAAAGTTTTGAAATAAAATAAATAATGCATTATAAAGATCATTCATTGATACATAAACACTGAAAATTTCATTAAAATCCGATAATTTCCTGATTTTTGGTAAATTATTTTCTATAGGGGGGCTAAAGTCATTTTGTCAAAAACGAATTTTAGGCTCCTAGTATATTATACTTATATTAATTATATTATACTTATTTATTTATATCTATATACATTTTAAGACATTAAAAGATATGTCGGCGCAGTTGCACTTCATATTAAAAAAACAATTGATTCAGCGGTGCTTCGATCCATAGAAAACACACTTGAATAAGTTTGTTGACTGCCAACGGGGCTATTCTAAATGCAGTACTCACAGTTTAAAATGCCTATAACACTTTTCCTACCAATTCTCGTCCTTCCAGACCCAACACCCCTTAATATAATTTCTACGAGTTATTCTCACTACTACTAACTTGAAAAAAACTGGAACACAAATATATCACCCCTGATGATGGCACTTCGAAGTGCCGAAAGTACTTGGGATAAAAACTTCGGTGGACTAATCCACGGATTTCTGTACCTGCATCAGAACCTACGGCCTTGTCAGTCCCCGATCCTGCACCCTTGTCAGCCCCAGGTCACATACCTGCACCTGCATCTGAACCTATGACCTGGTCAACACCAGGTGATACTGAACTTATGGCCTCGCCAGACCCAGCACCCTTGTTAACACCAAAACACATGCTCGCACCAGCACCAAGATCATTACCCATGTCAGCTCCCAGCTCCATGCCCTCCCCTATATCAGGACTCATCCCCTCTACATCTGGTTTGCTCCAACAGCAAGCATGGACAGATTCACCCCACCAAACAACTCCCACATCTAACGCAACTCTTGCATCCACACAAAAAAGCAGTTCAGACAGTAATTTAGATTTTAGCCCAGATGAAAAGTCAAATAAAGCCCCACCAGCAAAAACTGCCCCTTTAAAGAAAACCCCTCAACCTACGACAAAACACTCTTCGAGCAGTGATTCTTCAGGCAGTTCTGCAGAATATATACCCGAACCAAAAAATACTGGTTCTAAAAATGCCACAAAAAATGGTAAACCTTCCAGCAGTTGCAGTGATCCCAGTTCAATCAATGCCACCAAAACCCCAGGGACTTATGCAACTGTAACTCCCTTGATGTTACACATATCCCTACTCATCTCTAGCCGTCAGAGAAACGGCCGGAATGACACTGCAAAAAATATTGAAAGGACTATGGCTTTGCCGCCTCCGTTAACTCCTGAGGTAAGCAGTACCATATCTGTTACCGACATCTACTGTCTCCAGTCATGCCTACCCTTGCGACATCTGCGATGGCCACCTCCCTTGTGGTAGGCATCCCTTCTCTATCACTGGACCCTTGTTGCAGCAACCCAGGGCGAGCGAAGCCTACTTCTCATTCTTTCTCCCTTACTGTCTCTATGTCTCCCCTCTGTTTCTCAATCTTTACCTCTTATAGATTTTGATATCAATATCAAGACGGGAAGTGTCCTGGTTTGCAAGTGAGTATTCCCGCAGGAGTTACGCCCCTTACATCATTTCATTCCCTTTGTTTAAATCTGCGACTACTTCGTTACCGGAAGCGCTTCTTGGGGTTACCCAGAATCCTCCACCAGCGCGCGAGCCCTTTAATTCTTTCCTCCTTTTGCTTGCCTATTAGCCGGATGTGTTCAGCCACCTCTTCCTGTTCTTCCTTAAAGAGAACAGGTACGTCACTTGACTCTTAGTAAACCCTCCTCTTATTTTTTATTTGACGTTTCTCATTCCATGTCTTCTCACTCAAAGACTTATTACCTCGTGTATCTGACGATATTATTTTCCCCTTCGCTGAATGAAATTCTCCCTGTAAGGATTGCCTCTGCGTCCCATTTTCCTGGATTTTGTAGACGTTTAAATATATTGTAATGTTTGCTCCCTTCGTCTACTTATTGTCTAATTGACTTTTCTCTCATAAAGACACTGCCCCACTGGTTTATACCCTTCTTAACTCATAAACCTGTTCGATAATGTTGTTGTATGTCATTGTAACTCCACTGCCCTTATCCACGAACTGCTAGCCGAGTTCACTATTAATCCCCCGTCCACTGCTTACTTCATACGTTGTACCTGTTGTACCCCTGTGTTTGTTGCATTGTTTCGATAAACTTTTTTTTCTCATGTTTCAGTTTTTTACCCTTTCTGGTGAAGAGAATAAAGAAATTACCCTACTCACGGTGTTTGTTGTTCTATGCTAGGAGGAGTTTAGCTACGTGAAACGAAAAACCGTATATACGCTTTGGATAAGATATATACGGCGAAGTAGAAGTCACGATAACTCCTCGTATGCCTCTTGTCTCATTGTTGGGATCATTGGGCTGTTCTTTTATCCTTAGTGAAATTCTGTTGAGGTGACGATGTTGCTCATTCCATACCTTGTCTCAATTTCCATCTGCCTGACGTGTAAACATATTTTCCCTTAAGAAATGCATAAAACCAAGGCGCTTTGAGTGCAAACTGACTGTTAGGTATTGCTACTACCAGTCGGTAAAAGCCCACGTTTATACAACCTGAAAAAATGTTAGCTGTAAAAACAGGAAGTCATATTTTAGAAACATAATTGACTTTTTTGTTCCAGTTATTAAAAGTTAACATTGCCAATCATAAAACTGTAGAGAGTACTGTTAAGTCTTTTTCTGTATATGACACGTTGCTTATTTCCTAGTTGAGTAACATGATATTACAGGGTGACCCAGAAAAAACAGAACCCACAAATTACTCAACTTGTTCAACGATACAATTCAGTAGGTTGGCTTAATGGCATGTCAAACTTTGTGGGTTATTTAATGCGAAATCTTGTTTTTATATATTTGTTTAACAAATAATTTTCATTAATTTCATGTGTATTAATAAATAATAATGGTTGACCCTCAGCCACAGCCTTGAAGCACCTATATAATAAAAAGGTTTTTTTAATAAAAGCTAATGACAAGAAAGAAAGAAAGAAAGAAAGAAGAAAACGTTAAAAAGAAAGAAAGAAAGAAAGAAAGAAAGAAAGGAAGAACTGAGAGCGAAAGAGAAAATAATGAGAGAAAGAAAAAAGTGAAAGAAGGAATAAATCTTGTGGAAAAGAAGAAAGACAAAATATATGAAAGGAAAGAAAGGAAAGAAAGAAAGAAAAATGCAATGAGCTTATAAAAAGAAAGAACGAATGCATAAGTGAAGGAAGAGAGAGAGAGAGAGAGAGAGAGAGAGAGAGAGAGAGAGAAAGAAAGAAAGAAAGAAGGTAGGTATGTTTAAACGCAAGGAAAATAAATTGACCTTGTGTCACATCCTGCTCGTGCGGAGGGGTTGGTAAATATATATATACTAAAAAGGTTTGGGTGTTTGCCAGAAGAGGAATTTAAAGAATACGATCAGGACAATCATATATTTGCAAGGGATTGACATAACCAACCGATTGATCAGATACGGCCTCTACGACCGTCCGTCTAGCCCAAGTAATACCCTCCCAAGCTAAAACTCGCCTACCAACAAGGGCATATATATATATATATATATATATATATATATATATATATATAATAAGTCATCCACAGACACGTGTTTCGAAGTTTACTTCTCATCAGTGCGGCTCGACTTTTTAACAGCTACCTCTAGCCGGGATCCAAACCCGACAGAATTTGCCAAGTTCCTTACCCTTGCGGCTATCAGCGGCTGTCAGTCTAGGGAGAACCATTAATTGCTACCTACTTTACGGCGGTATGTTTTTACAATGACCAGAGAACTCAAATCAGTAAACAGACGGGTAACGGCTAATGCCAAACGGTGAAGTTACAATTATATATATATGAATTAGGGTAGCGTGGGCATGGAATTATAAGAATTAAAGTTGGTTTTAACTGCAGTAGTTAATACCATTTCTTACATTGCGTTAGGAGGCCTCAGAAAGGCCACCGAACGCCGGTTAATTTACATATTCACATAAAACGACAGAAAAATAAAGAGATAACATAACAAATACAGATTTTATTGTCTGAGTAACATTCAACATACATTACAAAACAGCTAGGACGAAAGTCCTAAGAGAAACAAGTCCTTGGAGAGCTAAGTGTTAAACGAAGGGATAAAAGTCCTTCTTTGTCACTTTATAGGAAAACCATCTCTATGTGGTGACATGGGAGCACAAAAGGGCACATGTGTTATACGGCTAGTCCAAGACTGGTGAGCGCCAAACACCTATATGGAGATAGGGGCTGCGTAAAGGTACATGTATAAACCGATAGTTGGGGGGGGGATTGTCCCCCTCCCTGTCCTAACACTTGTCTAATGCATTTCTGGAGATCCCAGATCGAAAAAGAGAGAACTAGTTTTCCGGGGACTGTGTCTAAATAGCCAGGTTGCAACGCCCCCTTGTGGCAAAACCTTGTCGGCAAGAAAAGATAACCATTTGTCAATCTTGAAATATACCAAGCAAGGTTATGGTAGCAAAAGAAAAATGGACGAGAAAAATTGGATTAATTTCGTTTATTTAAAAAATAAATAAAAGCAGGAAATGTTCAGAAGGTAAGTCTTTCTTC
>CM042150.1:88419158-88471658 GCA_023376005.1 Doryteuthis pealeii
GGTTTCAAGTTAGTATTTCTATTTAATAATAATCAATCTGGCACATAGTTAGATGGTTTCAAGTAACTAATAATTACGCTTAGTAAACAATTATAGCTTCAAGTAACAATTCATCATCATCATCAGGTCACGCTAGCAGCACGGATATCCATGACAATCTCGCGCCAACCGTCCCTATCGTTCATTGCCCTCGGGAAAGTCCTCTGTGAAGTTTCCAGAATCCGCAGATCAATGTAGGTCATTGCTGGACGACACACACGGGCGTTTCCACAGGATAACGTTACTTATGAGTTCGTCTTTACTTCTCCAGAATTTTCCAGAAGTGTGTCTTGTTTGTCTTACCTGGGTGGTTTGTGTGATAGGGGTAAGTGGCCGTACAGCTGCTTTTTGTAGGTAGGTGTTTCCACGATTTCTTTCAGACAGCACGCAGCATTCGGTTATTTCCTAGTTGAGTAACATGATATTTTGACGGTGTAAATGAAAACATGTCCTTATGAATCAAGATCGCAAAAGGGGTGCCTAAAGGTCATATATGGTCCGAAATTAGAATTTGAATAGTAAGAGAGGGGGAAGTCATTGGTGGCGTTCTTAATTAAAACTCATCAATTATGGAAGACCAAAAACATCAATGGATCTGTGACATTACCTTTTTTTTATCCCTCCCCCGTCTACCCAGGCAACGCCAGGTAGCCGCTTCTGGTAAAATATAAGCTCAACAACACTGATTTTTACACAGCTTTTAAATAATACATTAAAAATCGTTACGATACAATAATTGGTTATTTCCTAGTTGAGTAACATGATATTACAGGGGGACCCAGAAAAAACAAAACCCAAATTATTTATTTATGTTCCCATTAAACTAACCCTAAACCCTAACCATAAACCTAACTTTACCCCTCCCACCTAGTTAAGTAACAACATTACAGTGTGACCCAGAAAAACCGAACCCAAATTATTTATCTATTTTCCCATTAAACTGATCCTAACCCTAAACCCTAACCATAAACCTAACCTTACCCCTCCCCCCTAGTTGAGTAACAACATTACAGGGTGACCCAGAAAAAACAAAACCCAAATTATTTATTTATTTTCCCATTAAACTAACCATAAACCCTAAGCCTAACCCTAAAACTCTAAACCCTAACCCCCCCCCCCTAGTTAAAATTAAGTTTTATTACAAAATTTGTGGGTTCTGTTTTTTTTCTGTGTTACCCTGTAATATCATGTTACTCAACTAGGGGGGTTAGGGTTAGGGGTTAGGGTTGCGGTTGGGGTTGGGGTTTAGGGTTAGTTAATGGGAAATAAATAAATGATTTGGGTTCTGTTTTATCTGTAATATCATGTTACTCAACTAGGAAATAACCCAGCATTCTTATACAGCAGCCATGTAGCTTATTCATTCAGTTATGTATAAAGTATTGCTGAAGTATACCTTCATCGTAGGTGTGCGCGATTCTCCTTGGTCTAGCGCTAGTGAAAAGGGGATAGACTCCCTCGCTGTCATTAGGCCGCCCCGACGACTTTACTTTATACCTTCATTGCAATTACTCTCATGTCCATTCTGACCTTTAGTGCTGTTGGAATATTTTGATACATATAAGGTGTGCTACAATACATCACCTAAATTTATAGACTAAGCGAGTTCATGTGGTTTAAACCTCGGCCAATCAACAGCCCGAATGCGTGTCTGGTTGACGACTTAATCACTGATACTGAGAGACGTACATTTGCAATCATTGACGAAGGACCTGCAAGACTGCGGAGCACCAAGGAACAACCAAAGGATTCTTTACTAAGGATCGCGCTCTTGCTTGAAGCCTAAAGGATGGCCACAAAAAAAACTGTAACAAGTGCGAATACCTGTAAGGCTCTCATCTATGAGTCATATGGCATTTTCAAAATATGCCATATTTTTTTAAAATCTAAAATTATCGTATTAAGAATGTGAAAATTGGTTGAAATTGAAAAATATTCATTTTTTCTTTTCATTGTGATTAATTTTATGCTTTTATCTAACGATTGAAGCCATGTTATTTTTTTGGGGGGGGGGGTGGGTCCTGAAAGAATATATTTAAATATTTTAAAATCGTTTTAATTTTTAAGGTAAAATCTTCGCACACCTGTTTTGAACGTCCCTATATATATATATATATATATATATATATATATATATATATATATATATATATATAATTTTCTTCACCCCAAGATACATCCTGATGAAGGTTTAAAGAAACCGAAATGTTTAAACATCGATAAATAAATTCATCCTATTTTCGGAATCCTTGTTTTTTAAAATTTTCTTAATATTGTCGGATTCATTTTCCATATTTACTCCCATATATATATATATATATATATATATATATATATATATATATATATATAAGGATTTTATAATTTGCTTGAAGCATTGTGTTGATATTTGTTTGTTGGTTGGTTTTGAAGGCTATCACAATGCAAGTGTAAAGAAAAAAGAAGGTAACTATGGTGTTGTTTGTTAACCTGTGATTTATTCTTGATATTTCGGGATAAAAATCTCTTCTACAGAAGATCAGCAGAACTGAAGTTGTTGCATATGACCTGAAATATTAAGAATAAATCACAGGTTAACAAACACCACCATAGTTACCTTCTTTTTTCTTTACACTTGCATTGTGATAGCCTTCAAAACCAACCAACAAACCAATATATATATATGTACGAGTTTTGTTGAACTGTACAGACAATTCTTGTCGGACAAGTTTTTGGTTGATCCTTTCTAATTTTCGGGCCATCTTTTTAGTGTCGGGGTGTAACTGGTGTAACAGTCCACCAAAGCTTTCAAGCCTTGTACGACAAGAATTGTCTTTACAATTCAACAAAATTTGTATAAAGAAAAAATGCTGCCAAAATACACTCATTTTAATATATATATATATATATATATATATATATCCACACGAGTGTGTATCATACCACACACAGTCTTCTCCTACTAAGTGACTGGATTTATACTATCTCAACTAAAAATGCTAGCGACGAATTGTGGTTTTCAAAACTATAAGCATACGAAGACAACCTTAACTCGTCGGAACCATAGCTCATTCGCAACAAGCTAAAAAGAAAATGGAAACTACTTTTTACCAAAAAAAAAAAAAAAAGAAAGAAAGAAAGAAAAAAAAGAAAAGAATAGAAATATAAATTTAAAGGAATATACAAAAACGACGAATCTTTTGCTCTTGTTGCACAGCTGAAAAAATATCCTCATATCAGTCAGATTGCGACTTGACAAAAACATGATGGCCTCTTGAAAAGAGATATAATTATTACGCTTAGCAGAGATCTGTACCTAAAAATAACGTCACATAAATAAATAAATAAAAAACTCTCAAGAAAAAAAAAAAGTATATCTTAAAGAGTATCAGCTAGTCTTATTCATCATGGTTACATCTATTACTAATGGAGATTAGGTCTCTATTTCACTGTAATTAAAACTACGTCACTGTTTACGTCACATTACCCAAAATCGTCATAATAATAAGTAAAGTAAAGTCGTCGGGGCGGCCTAATGTCAGTATCAGCCAATCAGCGAGGGAGTATATCCCCTTTTCACTGGCGCTTGACCAAGAGATTGTTTTTGCGCCTGAGGTGGGGTGCCACACCTACCATCAGTTTTTTTACTTTACCGCACAGATCCCTGTACTCCTCATACGCTGAGTTGGCGAGGGCCGCTATCGAACTAGAAACCTTGTGGTTTTCTAGCCGAACGCTCTAACGACTGAGCTAGTCCTCTAAATTTGTGCATGCAACCTTAGATGTCCTCATTTTTTTTGTTTTTTTTTAAACAAGTTTTGATAAATACATGCTCGGTATTATATATTTATATTTAGTTTGTTTAATTTTAATATATATTTAAAGTTATCAGAACTAAATTTCCATTTCAAATTGTTCTATTTTTTATTTAATTTTCTTTTTTACTCCTTTATATCAATAAATTTGATTATTTTACTTACTTATGGTACAAACTCTCTGACATTTAATTTTTAACTCCCACCCCTCAGGCAATATATTTCAAAGATTAATTTTTACACCGGCCGGGTGTGTTTTTTTATTTTACTAGACTTTATAACAAAATCTCAGTTGCTTGTAGGAATTGAAAGAATTTAAACAGGAATTTTCACTTCCATAAAGAATCTCTATATAAAAAAAAGGTATGCAAATATTTTTCTCTTAAAGTGTGTCTTATCAGTCAAGTTACTTACTGCCTCTTAAACTGGACATTATTGCGCTTGCTGACATCCATACCTAAAATACGTCCAATGAAAAACCGACCAAAAAAATTCAATAAGTAATAGCGGTGAATATTTTTCGACTATTTTCAGAATGGTTACATTTTATAAGGGCCGGATTAGCTCAGTCGGTAGAGCGTTCGGCTAGAAACCACAAGGTTCCTAGTTCGATGCCGGCCCTCGCCAACTCAGTGTATGAGTATCACAGGGATTTGTGCGGTAAAGTAAGGAGCTGATGGTAGGTGTGGTGCTCCACCTCAGACGCAAAAACAATCTCCTTGGTCTAGTGAAAAGGGAATAGACTCCCTCGCTGACTGGCGGATACCGACTTTAGGCCACCCCGACGACTTTACATTTTATAACATCTCAGCTTGTTGTGTAAAGTGAAAGAATTTAAACTGGAATTTTCAATTCGATAATGAATCTTTACTAACTTAATTATTACAGCGTTTGATATCTTTACTTAAGAGCTATTGCTAAATAGTTCAATGTGTAAAAGGTATAATAATTTTGACCTCTCTCTCTCTCTCTCTCTCTCTCTCTCTCTCTCTCTCTCCTTGTTTTTCTTTCTTTCTTTTCAGCTGTTCATTATGTTCGGTTGAAACTGATAGCGTTATCGCTTCCCGCGCTTTCCCTCTCTCTAAATATTTCCCCTACTCTCTTATTATATTTTTCTCTGTGTAGCATTTCCTTTTTCTTCCTTTTCTTTCTTTATGATAAAAATGGAATCTTAATTATTTAGTTGAGGTGACGACACTCACGAGAAAAAGAATTCGGCGGATGAGCAACATCAGATAATCAAGATTTACATTTTTGCATTTCACATTGGACGATCTGGATCGTCTCATTTTTAGCCAGAGGGTGTTGCAAGATGATTACGGTCATACAATTAAGGAACAGGAGTATTAATATATAGATAAAGGGAAAAAATGAAAACTTCTATTAAAAAAATTAGTATTATTCGGACTATTGTCCTCATCTTCATTGTTACCTGTACAACGTTTTGGCCGATGTGACTTCCGGCCTTCTTCAGGTATTTCTTGTTGGACTCGAGAACCTTCTTATCGCAATCGGGATCCTTCTTTTCGTAATCGGGAGCCATCACGGAACTTTGAACCCAACTCTTTATTCAGTCCAATGTAGGAATTTTAATATATAAGGCGTGCGTCAAAAGTTCACTTCTACTTATAGACTCGCCGAGTGTCACGTGACCAACCCATTAACCAGTCACTGACAGCGCACTGCTGCTGATATAATTATTTATACTGAAGGTCTGAGAACACCTAGGCATTACACTTTGGACACTCGTGGAGTACGGACCTCATGTGATTATCTCACTGGACCTCATAGGACTTACCAAAGGATTCTGTATTGCGGGACTTATTCACTCACCAAAGGATTCTAGATTTCAGGACTTACTTACTTTAAGTTCTTTACAATTGGCCAAGAATGGCGGTCAGAAATTCAACAGGTATCTTGTTCTCATTCCGCTAACCATAGCTGGGGTACAGATGTCAAGCTGTGTTAATTATCATTCTATGTTACTGCTGCCCCCTATAAAAAAAATTCGTCGCAAATATTTTCTTTTTCTTTTTACAAACCTAAGTTTGCCAATACAGCTAAAAAAAAACGCTAAAAAGAGCAATATATTCTTTTATTTTCTTTCAATTTTCGGAACCCCAGGCGCAAAACGGCGATGAGTCAGGAACCGTCCCTAAGCCGAGTCTTTCATCAAATCTAAAATTAGAATTACTCTCCCCCTAGAAACGACCCACGTGTGTCATGATTTCCAAAAATAGCTCTTCCCTATTTTGCCGCCAGAATCTAGTGGATTTGAATACCAGATTTCCCCTCCCTCTGACAGTAGAAGTTCAGTAGACAAAGTGAACAGATCTGCTAATCCAGCCGATGGACTAAATTATCTGTCTCAAATTTCACAAATGATAGCAAAGTTTTATACTTAAATGAATAACTGACACGCGAGTAAGCAATTAAAAAAAGGAACACTAAAAACATTTTAATAAATAATTGAGAGTTACCTCCCCTATTTTATGATTACTTCACCTTTAGAGAACTCTATAGTGAATACTAGACTATATAAACTCTCAATGAGTGTATCAATTATTCTGAGTAGAATAAAGCTTTCCAAAGTCTGTCGGTGTTATCGTTTTTCATTACAAACATTTATGTACACTGTACACATACAAAATTAATACTCACACACACAAAAAATCAGTGTTACTGACCAAGCCTTGTTCAGTAGGGTAGGTCGATTTTAGAACTGTAATGTCTCTCATATGGCAAAAGTTGCAAATTAGTATAAAGAATCACTACACAAAATATTTTTCTTCAAAACTTTGCCTTCGTTTGAGGAAATGTATTTCAATCTATTAAAGAGTTGTCACTGTTACAGCTTAATTATTGAGTAAAAAGCAGCCAATCGAAGATGTCGGTAATGATGGAGGGTATATCTTCAATTTTGAACTCTTGTTATAATATTTTATTCACTCGTTTAAAATGACAACCTTTTCTATTTTAACTATTGAAATTGCTAAATTTTCAAACCAATTTTTAGGTTAAATGTTTCAAAAACAAAGAATTTTGGTGCATTTTAGCAAACGATATTTGATTATATTTCCTAAAACAATGGTGAAAGTTAGAGATCTAATTGTTGGTATCAGTATTCATTATACGAACACAGAACTTTCGCTGTTTGAGAGAATTTGATATTTTTTAAAAGGGAAAAATCAACCTACCTTATTGCACAGAGTACCAGTCTCGTAGACAAACAAAGAGAGTTATCAAATGTTAACTGATGTTTTATTTTGTGCTCTTCTGTATATCCTTGTACTTAATTTCTTTTCTTTGATACAGTCGACGCTTGATAAATCTGTAAATTAAATTGCTAGAACAATAAGAAAACAATAGAATAAATCTATAAAAGAATTTAGACATAAAGAAAGAAAATACTAATTAGATTTACACTTACCAAACTTTTATTTCTTCCTGGTATTGATGGCGATATCTTAATGGTTTTAGAGTCTTAGAACTTATGCCATGCGTCTTAATACTTATCGGTAGCATTCAAATCAAGGTGGATAACTTCTCGTGCAGAAAAATTTGTGAAAATCTTCAATTCAGGAAGACCAAATTCTCGCTAGCTGTTGTTTCCTCTGTTCAAATAATTTTCAATAATTACTCTTATAGCGGAGTCAAGTATTGAAACTCCAGACAGTATGGCGGCCATCCTCAAAGGAGTTTCCTTTAAAGTTGATGAGAACGGTCGGAGTTACGATTTTTGTGGCCATCCTTTGGGCTTCAAGCGGAGATCCTTTGTATTAAGCAGAGTGCGATCCTTAGTGTAGAATCCTTTGGTTGTTCCTTGGTGCTCCTCAGTCTTGCAGGTCCTTCGTCAATGATTGCAAATGGATGTCTTCTAAAGTTTTTCTTACTTCTTTCGGGTATCTTGTTCTTCTTATGTGTACCAGGTCGTATCATCTCTCCGTCGGCTTGTGGTGTCTCTCGCTGAGTTCCATCTTGCTGTTTTTTATCGGTAACAACACGGTGACATATTTTGTGTATACACTTTTATTTCCCCGATACATTCGATGCACATGCTCGTGTGGGAACAAAGACAGAAAAACACACCTGACCGAACAGGCTGCAAGGTTCAACTGAACTTCCTCCCTGACCTTACTACTTTAACGGTCACAATCCTCTCTATATATCCACGTACGGGAAATGGACACGTCGACCCGAGTTCTAATCCGGGACGAGGCTGTCTACATTTTAAATAGCGCTAAAACCATTAGGAAAGGTATGGATCCACCTACTCTCCCTCTCGGCATGGGTAAATAGTGGGACAGAATGGGCTGTTTAATCATGGCTAGGTAACCAGTCTATGAGAAGAAAATCTCTGATTTCAAACCTGTTAAACTATGCTAAATAAATTGATCTTGTATCAGTTGTTTCTAGAACATTCCAAAGTACAATTCCTCAAGAATATTAGAAATGGTAAAAAAGACAAATTTAGAAAATTAATATGCAAAATGTTCCTTTTTTTTCTTTGTTGGTAGTTGAGGGTTTAAAAAATCTGGTTCCAAAGATAAAAAAAAATAGATATAAAAAAGATTTTTTAAAAAATAGGAATAAAAAACTTCAATATATATTATTCATAATAATATGTAATAGTATAGAATATGAGGGCTGCCTAGGAATCACAAGGTTTCTGGTTCGATACCAACCCTCACCAATTCAGTGTATGAGTAGCACAGTGATATGTGCAGTAAAGTCAGGAGCTGATGGTAGATGTGGCGCTCAATCTCAGACACTAAAATTATCTCCTTATTTCAAACCCCTGAACATTCCTTATATTTGATTTCACCCGGCTGTTGGAATATATTGGTGATATAAGCCGTGCTGCAATAAACCACTTAAATGTATAGACTAAGTGAGGTCACATGGTTTAAACTGCAGCCAATCATCAGCCCGAATACGTGGTTGGTTAACTACTTAATCACTGATACTGAGCGACGTCCATTTGCAATCATTGACGAAGGACCTGCAAGACTGAGGAGCACCAAGGAACAACCAAAGGATTCTACACTAAGGATCGCACTCTGCTTAACACAAAGGATCTCCGCTTGAAGCCTAAAGGAACTTTGAACCTAACCCTTTATTTAGTTCCGTGATGGCTCCCGATTACGACAAGAAAGTTCCCGAGTTCCTGAGTTCGAAAAGAAGGTTCCCGAGTCCGAGAAGGTTCCCGAATCTGACAAGAAATACCTGAAGAAGGCCGGAGGGCATATCGGCCGAAACGTTGTACAAATAACAATGAAGATGGGGACAATAGTCCGAATAACGCAGATAATACTAATCTTCAAGCCTCATCTCAAACATTCAGAGAAACTTTTTTCCTATTTTACCGGTAAAAATCTAGCGAGTATAAATAGTCCAACATTCTTAGCACCACCGTAGCAGCTCCAGCAGACTTAGACTACAGACAAAACAAAAGTATCAGTCCTAAAAATTTTCACGACGGTAATTAAGTTTTATCCTCTAAGGTATTTCAGGACTGACAAACAAGTAAGCAATTTAAAAGGAACACTAAAACGTATGCGTACAATGTAGACATACAAAGATTAATACACACAAAACATATCTTTTGTAATCTGTTGCTCATTACCAGAAATAATACATAAAAAGACCAGGTCTGTTTCAATTCTCGTTATTTTTTTAATTGTTTTTTTGGGGAATGTTTGATAGTATTTCTTTATTTTAATTGTTTGTAGCATACTTGTAAAATATTTCTTTTATTAGCTAAAACATTTATTGTCGCCTGCTTGCTATACACTACAGGCTTGAAAGAAAGAAACATAATTATATTTTGTTTATCAGACCTTTAGCTATCAGTAAATTTCTATGATTTGGTAGAAAATATAAATTATTGGGTTATTTCCTAGTTGAGTAACATGATATTACAGAGTGACCCAGAAAAAAACAGAACCCAAATTATTTATTTATTTTCCCATTAAACTAACCCTAAACCCCAACCCTAACCCTAACATTAACCCTAAACCCTAACCCTAACCCCCCTAGTTAAGTAACATGATATTACAGGGGTGACCCAGAAAAAACAGAACCCAAATTATTTATTTATTTTCCCATTAAACTAACCTAAACCCCAACACTAACCCTAACTCTTGTTGGACTCAAACTTCAAAAAAATTAAAATTAAAATTAACAGTTTTATTACAAAATTTGTAGGTTCTGTTTTTTTCTGGGTCACCCTGTAATGTTGTTACTCAACTAGGGGGGAGGAGTAAGGTTAGGTTTATGATTAGGGTTTAGGGGTAGGGTTAGTTTAATGGGAAAATAAATAAATAATTTGGGTTCTGTTTTTCTGGTTCACCCTGTAATATCATGTTACTCAACTAGGAAATAACCAATTATTGTATCAATTAAATAATGTATTATTTAAAAACTGTGTAAAAATCGGTGTTGTTGAGCTTATATTTTACCAGAAGCGGCTACCTGGCGTTGCCTGGGTAGACGGGGGAGGGATAAAAAAAAGGTAATTCTCACAGATCCATTGATGTTTTTGGTCTTCCATAATTGATGAGTTTTAATTACGAATGACACCAATGACTTCCCATTCTCTTACTATTCAAATTCTAATTTCTAAATATCTTCACGAATATTAACAAAATTTTCATTATTTTTTCACAACAAGCAAGCTCTGGTGGTAGTGAATATGTATATATATATATATATATATATATATATATATGTGTGTGTGTGTGTGTGTGTGTGTGTGTGTGTGTGTGTGTGAAGAGATGGAAGTGAATCCGACAGTATGTAGTATATTAAGAAAATTGAAAAAACACAGGTTTAAATAAGTTGAGTGGTAAGTTTATTAGCCGACGCTGCAGTGTTTCGATCTATTAATTAGATCATCTTCAGGGCATTTAGAAAAGGTGATGAAAATTTTTTTATCACAGAATAACGAGAAAAACAAGCGATAGTCCTTGTTTATCAGTCTGTTCAAAATTTGAAGTTTGAAGAAAGAACGCTGGAAAGGTGAACGGTTTGAAATATGACGTCAAATATTCTCTTTTACGGTGTGAGTGTGTGAGTGTGTGTATCGAAAAAAAAGGCATTGTGCATTTTTATGTGTTTTGTGTGTGTGGTTGCGCGTGTGTGTATAAATCTTTTGCGATAAACGACATCGAAACAAACCTCAAGGTTTGTGTGTGTGTGTGTGTGTGTGTGTGTGGTCTGTGTGTGTGTGTGACAAAGTCATCATTCTTGGCGACTTTAATGCTAGGGTAGGAAGGGATTTTGAAACTTGGACAGTAATGGGTAAACACGGCGTGGGCAAATGTAACAGCAATGGTCTAATGTTATTGCAGTTCTGCTCGGAGATGGGTTTTTATGTTGGTAACACCATGTTTCAACAGAAAAACAAATATAAAACAACTTGGATGCATTCTGGTTCCAAACAGTGGCACATGATTGACTATGTGTTGGTCAGAAAACAGGATATAAAGGACACCTCCAGTGTTCGTGTTATGCGTGGCGCATAATGCTGGACTGACCATCGCTTGGTTCGAGCTAAGTTTAGGTTTATTGTAAAACCGAAGATAAGGGGACCAGGTGTGACTGTCCCTAAGCGACTTAACATAGGTCGTCTAAAAAATGATGTTGTGAAACAAGAACTGGTCAAGGAGATGGAAGAGTTGGAGTGTAAAACACATGGGATGATTTTAAGACGTCTGTTTTATGGGGTATGTAAGAAAGTATTGGGGCATTGCAAACGTAAACACCAGGATTGGTTTCATGAGAATGACACTGAAATTCAAGCACTACTAGATTCAAAGGCTAAGTCCCTACATGCTTATCTCAAGGGTGGTCAAACAGAAGATGAGCAAGGTCGATTGATGACAGATTTTAAGGCAATCAAAAGGGAGGCGCAGAGGAAGCTTCGAAACATGCAGGCTGCATGGTGGAGTAAGAAGGCCGACGAAATACAACTTGCCTACAACACCAACAAAACCAAGGTTTTGTACACCTTACTGCGTGCGGTGGATGGACCATCAAGCTCATCTATCACCCCACTGCGCTCAAAAGATGGTCAGGAACTTCTTTGATATCCTTCCAATATTCTTCATAGATGGAGAGAGCATTTTGATGAGCTTCTCAATAGGCCTTCTGAGGTTGAACAGGAGTTCATTCAGTCTATTCCCTGCAACCCGATCAATGAGATCTTGGCAGATGTCCCCTCCCTCTCGGAGGTTAAAGCAGCTGTCTATAAACTGAACTCTGGAAAGTCACCTGGTATGGATCGGCTATATGCAGAGATCATCAAGTGTGCAGGCTGAAATATGATGCAGTGCTTGACGAACTTGTTGCAGACTCAACGCATGAGTAGCATACTTTGGATCTGTGCGGTAAAATAGAGAGCTGGTGTTAAGTGCGGTGCTCCATCTCAAACGCAAAAACAATCTAGCGTAAGTGAAAATGGGGTTGCTGCAATAGGCCAGCCAATCCGCCGACGTTACTAGTTTATTTAATTTAAAGTTTCGTTTTTAACTAAAATCCACAGTCATGTTGAGAAAAAACAAAAATCATTTTTATTTCCCATTTTCTCCAACAAACCATCTATAAAGGAATTTGCATTAATTTTTGTGCGGAGGAAACTTCGAAAATAAAACAGTTAACGACAAAGTAAATATATACACACATTGAATATAACCAGGGCTTGGTTTTTGAGCAAAAATAATAGAGATTTGATTTATATTCGTGGAGATAATTAAAAAACAAAATCTAAATGATAACAGCATGGATTTTTTTTTCCATTTAATGTTTTAGTAGTAGACATTAAGATTTCTTCTCAGAGTAGGGAGATCATTCAATGCAAGGTCTATTTTTTTTAAAAATAGGGATTTAAATGGGGCATCCCATTAGGATTCAACTCATGATTCAGTAATAATGGATCTGCGGGACCAACTTGAAAAATCCCCCTCTACCCAGGCGCCGCCGGGTAGCCGCTGCTAGTAAAATTTAATTTTCTTTTTTTCTTTCGGGTTTCCCGTGGAAACCATATCTCCAACCAAGCAAATTGAACTGAATCTGTTGTCGCTAACATGATTTAACAGTTATCAGCATATTCGAAGAAATTGGCACTTCATCGCCATTTCGTGAGCTTAGCTGAGTTCTCTGCACAAGGTCAGAAATATGGGAAACCCAGTTTGGATCGAACCCTCTGACACTTGCACCATAAGGTAGGTTGATTTTTCCCTTCTTTTAAAATATCAAATTCTCTCAAACAGTGAGAGTTGTGTGTTTGTATAACAAATACTGATACCAACAATTAGATCTCTTACTTGCACTATTGTTTGAGGAAATAGCATCAAAGATTGTCGATTAAAATGCACTAAAAATCCTCGTTTTTGCAACATTTAACCTAAAAATTGGTTAGAAAATTTCGCAATTTCAATAGTTAAAATAGAAAAAAAAAAAACAAATGTATGTATTTAATAGTTAAAACACCGCTCCTTAACGATGGCCTAGAGGGTAACGAATATTTTATTCACTCGTTTAAATTGACAACCTTGTCAATTTAAACGAGTGAATAAAATATTCGTTACCCTCTAGGCCATCGACAGCTGTCGTTAAGGAGCGGTGTTTTAACTATTAAATACATACATTTGTTTTTTTTTAATATATTTTACGAATACCAGAGAGATCAAATCTCAGTATATATATATATATATATATATATATATATATATATATATATGATTTCTGATATTAAGCAGCGTTAGACTTGGTTAGTGTTTAGATGAGTAACCAATTAAGAACACTCAGCGACTATAAGTAATTTGTGGCTTTGTGCCACATAAAACAAGACGTAGTAAATAAAGAAAACAACTTAATATCAAATGATATAAAAGATTCTATCACAAGTGATAAAATTTCTCCAAATTAGCGACTACAGATCTTGGTGAAAGTACACGCCAACTAAAACTAATTTAACCTAAATGTTGATGTAGATGACATTATATATGTAGATGATATTAGCTTTGTTTGGTACAAGGCCTGAAGTATGAGCACCCTCATATGTAACTATTGTTATCTACTAAACTTTACTTATCTGCTGTTTCTAAGTGGTCACCCATCTCAGAATTGAACAGGTTCATCACTGTTTAACTTCGGTGGTCTGACTGCAACCGGTTCTTTCCTTTCTTTAAATGAAAAAGCCAGTACAAGGCACGCAATTCCTGGTGAGGATCTATCTAACTCGCTATTCAATAATCTAGTTTATAATAAGACTAGAAGCAGCTACCCGGCATTGCCTGGGTAGATGGGGGGGGGGTAAAAATGTAGTCTTGCAGATCCATTATTGTTGAACTGTGAGTTGGACCCTCGCAAGATGCCCCATTAAAATCCCTGTGTAAAAAAAAAAAAAAAGATCTTGCCACTCTGAAAAGAAAAATTAATGTCTCCTATTTAAAATACTAAATGCAAAAAAAATCTATGCTGTTATCATTTAAATTTAATTTTTTAATCATTTTCATGAACCAAATCTTATTTTTGTTCAAAAAGCAAGATCTGGTGATGGTGATTGTGTATATATATTTACTTTTTCATTAATTGTTTTATTTTCAAAGTTTCCTCCGGACATACATATACACCAATTTATGTATAGATAATAATTTACTGTGCTTGGAATAGTTTATTGGACTAGAATTATACAGCAACCCAGTGAGAATCGAACCCACTAGTAACAGTTTGCTAGCACCACGGAAACACTCGTATCTTAGATTAATTAAGATTTCATAGAATGGTGATCGCTCATCCTATGTACCACCAATTGTGACGTCATAGACGTATTTTACAAAATAAATTTAACACCCCCTAATTGAAAAAAATTTTACCAAAAAATCAGGGAATTATCGGATTTTAATAAAATGTTCAGTGTTAATTTATCAATGAATGAATTTTATAATGCATCAGTTATTTTATTTCAAAACTAACTGATTTTTTTTTCATGTCTTTTAACATTGAATTCCCTCTTTATTTTAGGGGCGCAAAATATCGATGAGGTGATATAAAAGTGAAACTAAATAAAAATACAAAAGACCGAAGGTGTGAATCAAAAAAAAATTAAAGGAGCGTTTTTGGTAGAAAACAAGTACTGAAAATCTGAAAATTAAATTAAAAAATTATATTAAAAAATATCTATTTTTAGAATCTAAAATATCTATTTTTAGAATCTAAAATATCTATTTTTAGAATCTAAAATATGAAATTTGAAACTTAGAGTTATGCGTTTCATATGTTAAATTAATTTTTATCTAGTAGGTATATAAATTGTTAAGACGTAAGGCACGAACGGTAATATTTATTTTAAAGAATTTCGATTTATTTCCATTGAACCAGTTTCATTGAAACAATTCAGAAATTTAAAAGAAAGAATTGATTGATCAATAAGTCAACACTGAAATTTTTATTAAAATCAGATAATTCCGTAATTTTTTGGTAATTTGTTTTTTTCAATCTGGGCCACTGTATTTTTTAACATATTTATCGTAGACTTTTGTATTAAAAAAACGCCAGATTTTTTAAAACTTTAGTTTTTCTGTGTATTTGGAACAAAAAAACATATTTCCTTTAAATTAATATCAACATGTTAGTAATTTTTTCTGTACATAGTGTATTTAATGTTTTTTTTTTTTTTTTTTTGTTTGTTATTGATTTCTAAGAAAAACTGTTATAAGTTTTTTTTTAAGTATTAAGTATTTTAGACATATTTTGTTACGATGTAAATGAAGTAATAAGTTTCTTAGGTCATTTTCCTTGAAATTTTGAAGTTAATTTAATGTTTAAAAAGCATTAAAAATTAATCACATATGTAATATTATTTTGCTTTTTTTTCACTGATGTTCATTATGTTACTTCTTTTCGACTTTAACAAAAATTTGAGCATAAATAATCCATTTAATTAATTTTGATTCATTTTTTAAATGAAAATCGGCGCACATTTTGGTGGTACCTAGAACTCACAATCATGCAAAAAAAAAAATCTTATGAAACAACGACACAAAAAATGTTTATGTAAATGTACAACAAGTGGTAATTTTCACCTTTAGTTGGCTAAATTCCTAGCATAAAATTGTGCGTGCACATTATCTGAAATGAACTTAATTGTTATTAAGAACACATTTTATGATATTTTTGTGTTAAAGCATGCAGTTGTATTGTTTTCGAAACGTTTCTAAGATTTGTTTATTTCGCACAGAGACTTTCAAAATGGCTACCGGCTTAGTTTCAAAGTGAAAGTCAAGGAGGTTACTCTAATTGCCTTATTTGCTAGGTATTTAGCCAACAAAAGGTGAAAATTACCCAACGAGTTTGGTTTGTTTTACGGCATATCAACCTCAGGGGGTCATTTAATACCGACAAAGTTTTGAAATAAATTCATTCTTAATGGATACTCATTTTTTTTTATAAACACATTTTTCTATTTAACCCATAGATGGGACCCTAACACGTACTACCACTCCGGGTCAGAGCGGACCTGGGAGCAATGGTGATGAAGGGGTGCTCCTAGACCTCCAGAACTGGAACCTCACCATCAGAGTTTAACGTCATACCCAGGACATGAAGACCCTCGGCCACCGCCTTCTAGCACCCATTTGATAAAAAGGGGTTGGGGGGTTTGCCATAAGGCAAATCATATAGGTGCTAGTGCTTGATGTGGTCAGTAAAAATGTACATCGAACGCAGATCCTTAACCTCTAGGCATAAAATAATCCGAGACGGGTTGGCATGCTGTTAAAATCAATCACTCACTCTTTTATTATTTTGTTTTCGTGAATTGTAGTCTCCAGTTGACAGACAAGAAGGGTTGTACTTGTACTGAAAGTGATACCTTTCTTTATTTTATTTGTTTTCTCCAAGACTGAGATTCCAAATGTGCTGAGTTTATACCAGATAGAATAATTCTGTTTGGAGGGTCGCGTGAAGGTTGTTGGTGGGGTATGCTTACCGAATCCGTAATAGAAATTAGCGAATGAGTTTTTTTTCAAGTGCCGTGATAAAACATTAAGGGTGAAATGAAGTTTAAATAAAAACTGTAGAAATAACAAATAGTTACAGTGCAAAAAAAAAAAAAAAAAAAAAAAAAAACTGTCATCAAACATATATAAAGGACAGTTTGTGTGTATGTATGTCCGGAGGAAACTACGAAAATGAAACAATCAATGACTTACATATACGCATTCACTATCACCAGAGCTTGCTTTCCGTGTAAAAATAATGAAGATTGTATCTATGTTTGTAAATATATTTAAAAATTAGAATAGTAAGAGAAAGGAAAAGTCATTAGAAGCGTTCGTGATTAAAACATAAATAAATCAATTATGGAAGACCGAAACAATCAATGGATCTGCGAGACTAATATTTTTTATTCCTGCTCTACCCAGGCAACGCCAGGTAGCCACTTCTAGTTTATATATATTATTATTTGTGTATTGAGCAACAGGTTATAAAAGATGTGCTGTGTGTAGTTGGTAATTTTTGAAGGTAAGGTTTTGATAGTATTTGAAAAGCTTACTGACAGTTCCAAAGTTCTTCATGGATAAATTCAGCTATCGTCAGAAGACTCTTAGAATGATATCTTTCGTGTGTGTGCTCTTAGCGATTGTCTCACGGCTACTAACTTTTTCTTATCTTTTCCACGTGATCTTTTTCTAAACACACCTTTTTCTATTCTCTTTAACCCTTTTCCTTCTTCTCTATTTCTCTCTTTTTTACTTCCTACCTACCAAAATGTCCGTTAAGGTTTTTGAACTGGGATTTGACGTCGGTCAGTCAGGTTTGGTCTATTTTTAGAATACAATTTGTTTTGTTTTTTTTGTTTCTAAAATGTTTTTTTTTTTTTTTTGATAAAAATATACTTGTCAGGGATCATTACAATTCTTACTGTATAAATTGATATGACGTTTGTATTTTCAATTGTTACATATCAAAGTGCCCGAAAACGAGTATGTTGTGCAAAACAAATAGGTAGGTTGTTCTGTTTTACGGCATATTAACTCTATTTCGGGTCCTTTAATGCAGAATGAAGTCATTTTAATAAACAAACGACTCAGTTTGCTTTCAGTACCTGATGTTGCTAAAGTGGTCACCCAATTAAGTATTGAATAGGCTCATCGTCTCTTAACTTTGGTGATCTTGTAGGAATCGGTGCTTTCAACGTGACTTGACCGTAAGTTTAGACCAGGGGTTTCAAAACATTTTTGGCCATGCCCCTGCTAACCACCTCTAAAATTCTGATCTTACCCTGAAGATATTTACCCAACCCATGATACTTACCTTGTCCCCTCGGGGGGTCCAGTGTGCTTCGACCATAGGATCGGGTTAAGTAATAAATAATAGCATTGATCCCAGGGGGCCATCCCCCCAGGCAAAACCTGCCCTCTTGGGGGCAGGGCTGGGTTTATTGCCCAGCGCCCTTGAGGGGGAATGCCGAAGGGATCGACCCAATTTTTGTTCTTTCCCACCCATGAGTTTCGGATTGTGGGTGGGCCCACGTTAAAACGAGGCCTTGTGCCCAGCCCATACAAGTGGGGCATGAGGCAAATATACATTTACCCAACCCATGTGTCACGGGTAGGATGTGTCACAAGGTTGCAAGTATGGTGCATATGTCGAGGAACGAACTCGCTATTCAGCAATAATAGATCAATCTACCGATGTATATAATTGCATATATTTCATATTGGTTTAATAAAGGAGTTGACCTGACAGGCATTACTTTTAGGACAACCCCCGTAATTTCAAAGCCTCTATTTTTAAAGGAGGCCCTTTAGCTCAGTCGGTAGAACCACAAGGTTCCTGGTTTGATACAGTCCCTCGCCAACTCAGCGTATGAGTAGCACAGGAATGTGTGGTAAAGTGAGGAGCTGATAGTAGATGTGGCGCTCCACCTCCGGCGCCAAAACAATCTCCTTGGTCTAGTGCTAGTGAAAAGGAGATGGACTCTATTGCTATCTGGCTGATACTGATACTAAAATTTTCTTAAATAATTGACGAAATATTTGCAATGGACCCAAGAACAGTCGGTAATTATGAACTTTTGTTTAGTAAATTAGGGTGTCCCAGAAAAAAACGGAACCCACAAATTTTGTAATAAAACTGTTAAATTTTAACTAGGGGGCTTTAGGGGTTAGGGTTAGGGCTTGTACAGGGTGACCCAGAAAAAACAGAATCCAAATTATTCATCTTCCCATTAAACTAACCCTAAATCCCAACCTTAACACTAAACCTCACTAGTTAAAATTAACGGTTTTATTACAAAATTTGTGGGTTCTGTTTTTTCTGGGACACCCTAATTTACTAAACAAAAGTTCATAATTACCGAACAGTCTTAGGTGCACCAAT
Organism: Doryteuthis pealeii; assembly: GCA_023376005.1. Lineage (NCBI taxonomy): Eukaryota > Metazoa > Mollusca > Cephalopoda > Myopsida > Loliginidae > Doryteuthis > Doryteuthis pealeii. Next base: position 88,438,382 of record CM042150.1, read on the forward strand.
CATACGAAGTTATATGTCATTGAACTCGTTTAAATGCTGGTTCCTTCTTTCTACTGCCCTGCCCTACCCACGGAAATCTACCCGGGATATGCAATGCATTGGCAGAGTTTGGGGTATTATGACTATGCAAGAATCTGTTACTGTTGAATAAAACATCTGAGAAAACAAGGTTCATGTGCCAAAATACACAGATCCAGCCCACAAGCAAAACATCCGGGGTGTTTCTAGCCTATCCTATTTTCCTGACCACCCTCAGCAACGGTAAGTGAACCAAAAACTAAGTCGTTGATCTAATTATCAGGTAAAAAACTAACAGAAATGCTTCTTCTTATACTAGATATTGTTCGGACAACTGAATTTTTATTCTTTTATTATTTGGATTATTCAGACTATTGTCCTCATCTTTATTGTCACCTGTACAACATTTTTCATCGATGTGCCCTCCGGCCTTCTTCAGGTATTTGTTGTCGGACTTGAGAGCCTTCTCGAAGTCGGGAACCTTCAACAATTGGACACATAGCGAAGTGACTGTAGGCATTGGATTGTTCTAAGTGATAGTTATCTCTAGACTGCAGGTTCAATCCTGGTCAAGGGCGATAGTAACATAGAATAATAATTAACACAGCTTAATACTTGTACCTCAGCTATGGTTATCGGAATAAGAACAGGATACCCCCATGGATTGAATAAAGGGTTAGGTTCAAAGTTCTGTGATGGCTCCCGATTACAACAAGAAAGTTCCCGAGTCCGACAAGAAATACCTGAAGAAGGTCGTGGGACACATCGGCTGAAACGTTGTACAGATAAGAATAAAGATAATCCAAATAATCGAAATTGTCAAGCCTCATCTCCGAAATTCAGAGAAATAATAAACCTTTTTTTTCTTATTGGAATGTTTTAACCTATTCATAATACTGGTATATTAAACCTGGCATTGAAATATACAATGCACCTCTATGCATTCATATATAAGTAAAAGTCGTTGGGGTGGCCTAAAATCGGTATCAGCCCAACAGTGAGGGAGTCTATCCCTCTTTTACCAAGTGCTAGACCAAGTAGATTGTTTTTGCGTATGAGGTGGAGCACCACAACTACCATCAGCTCCTTACTTTACCGCACTGATCCCTGTGCTACTCATACGCTGAGTTGGTGAGGGCCGGTATCGAACCAGGAATCTTGTGGTTCCTAGGGGGACACTCTACCAAGTGAGCTAAACATTTGTGTCGATGTGTTAGAGCCAATTTTAATGCACATGAAATAAAAATATATATAAATGGATTATGGATTCTTAAAAAGTTGTTAATAACATCAACAAAGCAATACATTTTGTTAAAGAAGGAAACATTTCGAAATTTTCGCGTAAAAATAGGCACTTGTGGTCTATATTTGACGGCTCCACGGGCTGGCACATTGAGTTTGACTTGGAACATCAACTCGTTTTTCCAATTGAAATAACCTTAACAGCCCGGCGTCCTAAAATTATCATTTGGTCTAATCAAAAGAAAGTTTTTATCGTTGAATTGACAGCTCCATTTGAAGAAAATCTTGATTGGGCCCATCAGTGGAAGTTGGAAAAATATGAAGACCTATGTGAACAATGCGTCAGAAACGGATGGATAACAAATGTATTTCCCATTGAAGTCGGATGCCGGGGATTTATTAACAACTCAACCTCAGCATTTTTGTCTAAACTTGGACTTTCTTCAACAGACAAGAGGAAATACTTTAAAAAGATTCAGGAGAAGGCTCTAACCGCATCAGTGTGGATATGGCAGTCCTAACTGACATCAAACTGACAAAGTCTGGTGGTAACGTGAGATACTGCTGGGGCGCTCTGGGTTAGTGGTAATGATGCTTCGGCCTCGAAACCATGCCTGAACCCAGAGTCATCATCTGATGAAGGCTTTGTTGGTTGCAATGCTACTGTGTAAATAGCAGTCATTGTATGAAGATTATTACGATGAGAAAGGCTACGGGCAGATCTTGATTTCAAACACTTTTATCAAAAATTAGCCTAAATTAACCCACTTAATAGTTGCTAATATTTACCCTATGGACGAAGAAAGAAATACAGAGGATATCTGAGAATGTTTGTGGATATCAAAATTGCTTGTTTAGGTTTGGCTTATCACATAGTATCATATCTGATATCCCAGAAGCCATGATTTTTCAGTTAAAATACTCTTTATATCACCATTATTATTACTAACTAGTATTTTCTTTCACTTTCACCGGTTTTTTATCGCAACTCACTCGGGTTGTTTAATCTACGACAAGGAACAGTGCATATCGGAAATAATGACGGTAAGCTCTTGGCAAGACTCGAACTCACACCTCACCCTTTGCTTCGGGTAAACCTGGTTAAACATACCAGTTGCTCTATAAATAACTATTAGTTTTGAAGAAGCCCAAATCAAGCCGATACACTCATACCTTATTTTTTTCATGGTCTGGGCGTCCCATTATATATTTACCACCCCCTCCGCATGAATAGGTTGCGACACAAGGTCAATTTCTTAAGCGGAGTTTGACAGGTTTGAATTCAGAGTCTTCGTTCTTCTAGACTGGTCGCCGTACCAAGGTTAAAGAGCCCAGTCTACCCTACTATTTACCTGTAGCTGGAGGGAGAATACTTAGATGCATACCTTTCTTAGGCCTCGTCCTGGATTTGAAATCGTTTCACTGTGTCCATTTCTTATGATGGTAACCATTATATATTTACCTACCCCTCAGCACGAGCAGGATGCGACACAAGGTCAATTTCTTAAGCGGAGTTTAACAGGTTTGAATTCAGAGTTTTCCTTCTCCTAGACTATTTACCTATCCAAGGTTAAAGAGTCCAGTCTGCCCTACTATTTACCCATAGCTGGAGGGAGAATATATGGATTCAGACCTTCCCCCAGGGTATTTGCGCTAGGTGAAATGCAAACAACCCCGTCAAGGATTTGAACTCGGGTCAATGAGTCCATTTCCTACGACTCTAACCATTACACCATGCACCTCCATGAGCGTCCCATTATGGTGTATTGGTTAGCAAGCTAGTCTTGCAGATCTATTACTATTGAATATGAAGTTCAATCCTCACTGGATGCTCCATACTTGCGATTTTCTGACACATCCTACCCGTGAAGAACGAGTTGGGTAAGAAGGGTGTGGATCCCATGATGGTATGATGCTTAGAAAGCTTGTCTCATAGATCTAGGTCTACCTTTCTCTTTTCACAATCTGGCTGTTCCATCATAGTGTAGCAAGCTAGTCTTGCAGATCCATTATTACTAAATAGCGAATTCAATCCTCACTGGATGCCCTATACTTTCAACCTTGTATCACATTCTACCCATGGCAAACGGGTTGGGTAAAAGAGTGCACCATCGTGGTGTAATGGTTACCAAGCTAGTCTCGCAGATCCATTATTACTGAATAGCAAGTTCAATCCTGGCTGGATGCCCCATACTTGTGACTTTTGGTCAAATCCTACCCATGGCAAATTATCAGCCTTATATTTGATATGATTGTTATTTTTACAAACTCGGCATAAATAATTCAAAGATAATGCTGTTCTGCAGTTAAGAAGCTTTTCTGAGGCCTCCTAACATATTATATGAAGTGGAGTTAGTAACTGAAGCTAAAATTACAAATAATTCTTATAGTGGCATTCTGGTCAATAGGATAGCCCTTTTATTAAGCCCAGCACCCTTCCTTAACTCTTAATGTCCTATACCACCTCATTCCACCCAGCCGGAAGTCACATTCCTTTTCTTAATCTGCACCTAACAATAGCCTTTGTTTAAATGTAATATTAAACATATTTAGAAGTCTTTGATTTAAGGGAATAAATCAGGTATCTTTAAATAAAAAGGTCATTTTTAGCCATTTTTTTTTTATAAATCCTTATAGGAATGGGGGCTATGGACTTGGAAAATTCTGAACAGGATATTAAGAGTTAAATCCCCCATAGTCACATTCAGTTATTAATTTTTTTTTTTTTTTTTTCCTGAATCAATTCCCTGAAATTAATTTTAGCACTCCCAGGTTGGGAAACACTGTTGTAAGTACATTGGAAATTTGGCACCTCGGTCAAAAATTGAAAGTTGACTTATACTTGAAAATAACACGAATCTTAAAAAAGTAAAAGAAAATACTTTCAAAACACACACACACACACAAAAAAAAAAACCCAACACAATTGTAAATTTTAATATTTGATTTTTTCTTCAAATTTATTCATACAGGCTTTTTTTTTTTTTTTTTTTTTTAGTTTTTTTTTTTTTTTTTTCAAGGTAGTGAAAATTTGTTCCTCTAACACATTGTGCAAGGTGTACATATATCAAACAATGACACTGTTTGCAAGAAAGAATAAAAATTGACTTTGAAAGTAAAAAAAAAAAAAAAAAAAAAAAAAAGAAGGAAATACAACAAAATATTGAGTTAAAAAGAGCATAAAATAACGGAAAAACTTTAAATCTGCACAAGTTACCTCCCCTGTTTTCCCACTGACAGGAATTTTTTTTTCAGGATTTATACAAGCATTATTATATATGACCACTTTAATTTTTTTTTTTTTTTCTCAGAATTGAAATACAGTCAGTCAACAACTTAAGGATTGTTTCATTTTGTTTTTTGTGATCAGGTCGAATTTTATGGACTTTGATTTACAGATGGAATAAGGAAAAAAAAAAATGGTGGCCTGGCATGGAATTATTTTTCGTGTGTCGTCAATTTTTTCAACTCAACGATTTTCATTATTAACAATAATTGTTACTATTGTATAACTATTTCTGTTAATAGAAATCATTCACATTATTAATATTATGTATATCACTGCTTCTATGAGAAACAATAATCACATATTTAAAACTATATTCAAATTCATGTCATTATTTTTTTTAAATATTTCACTTTTTCTCAGCATAATGGCTATCAATAAAGATATACTTCATTTTCAAGAATTATACTTGCATTATATATATATATATATATATATATATATATATATATATAAAATCATAAATGAAATATTATGGTGTTAATTTTCCATAGCTATAGTTTCATGCATATTAGGCAATCTTCAGAAGGTATATATTGAAATAATATTGAAAAATAATATGCAGGAAACTATAGTTACGGAAAATTAACACCATAATATTTAATCTATGATTTTAAACCTGCTCTGCTATTTTAGCATTGAGCACCTTTATATGCTAAAACTTTTCATATTCATTCTTCATATATATATATATATATATATATATATATGTAGCATGATATATGACATACTTAAAATCAAAAATGTTTCTACATTTTATATAATGATAATAATAGATGGTAGATACAAACATCTCTGTATTAATAACTTAATTTATTTTTCTCATTTCCATAGCATGTAATACCTATAAAAATATACACATTATAATTGTCTGTTATGTAACAAGTTCTAAAATTTTACAGAGCTTCCTTTTTTATTATTATTATTATTTAATAAAGGCCTTAAAAATAAGGATGAGTCTTATACACCGAAAAAAAAGTCACGGTAGCTGTTTAGAAATGAAATCAAAAACTGCTGCTACTAACACAAATACAAACCGTTTATATAACTATTTATTTATAGTAATAAAAATTCAGAAAAAGAGATTTTTTTGAAAAAAATGAAGCTTTGCCTTACTCTGTTTGGGGTTGGCAGTTAAGGGACAGTATTGTTTGCACATGGCAGGCAAAGGTTCACCAAATACTTAGTCAATTTGGTGAAGAAAAAGAAAACTGATTATTTACTGATAAGGGCTTCTCGTTGTCAAACATGCAGACTCTACCAGACGAATAGGACAAATATGGGCAGCACAAGGAAGATTTATTTCAGCTACAATTAAGAATCATAAGGGTCACCCAATCGACATAACCACACTCTCAATTTTTAAAACAAGACAGAACCAATCAAATTGATAGTAATAACAGTATTTTCTTTTTTGTGACCAGGTAAAAAGTCATAGGAAAAAAAGTCGCAATTAATTTATGGTGGTCGGTTAGGGTCAAGTTTTATAGAGAAATATGTATTTAATTTGAGTAAACACTTTTGGTTTAAGATTTTTTTTTTTTTTCTTCCTGTGACTTTTTACTTGGATGTTTTTTTTTGTTTGTAGATCTTTGTGGAATCTTCGATGACTAGTTAACAGTTTTAGCTGTCATCATGAGTTGTCTCTAGAGCTTTTTTTTTTTCCCCTCCATCTTCCTTTTTTTATAAATTGGAAGATTTGTCCCATCTTTATATATTGCAAGGGACAGTCAGGTGAAAAAAATTATTTTTATTTCCCAACTCCTAAGAGACATAAAAGAAAAAGAAAAAGAAAAGTCCAGATCTACAGACCTTACGGTCAATTGTCCAATGCTCTATCAAATAGACAGTTCCTCTACACATTTTGTAGCAAGAGGGAAAGAAAAAAAAACAAAGAAAAAAGAATAAGAATAACAAATTACTGTATATGCTTGTGTAAGTTAATTCTTGGATTATGCTTGTTTGTGGAATTAATTTCTTTGAAGTTAACGATCGCTCCCTATCATTCCAAAAATATTTAAAAATGTTTATCAACCTTACAAAAGGTTAATGTAGATGTTGACGCCATCATTATCATCATCATCATTTTTATTTTTTTGCCTAAAAGATCAAGCCTCCAAAATTCAACCAAAACACAAGTATATACGGTACGTCTTTCTTTACGTCTTTCACACACTGACAGGCATGAGCCAACAATAAAAAATTAACAATTTAAGAAAAATGAAACAAGACTACTGAATTCTTTAAAAAAATAATGCATTGTATATCCATCAAGAATCCATGGAATGTCAACCAACGTAAGTATCTAATATGGGGAGTAGGGGTAAAATAAGTGGGACTTAGCGTTTCTTTTGATCACTGCCATTTAACAACAAAAAAGCCTTTACACAGCACTGACTTATGGGCTCCTACTGTAGAGTTATGGTTAACAAGCAAGTCATGCAGAATTTTGTGAGGGTAGTGAGCACCCACACGATCATGGCCTAGTGCCAAACTAGACTAAGCATAAAAGCTATATATACAAAATATGCTAACTTACAAGAACAGGGGAACAAAAAAGGGGGTTGCACAGCCTCACCGTAATAAGCAACCAGCAATGGTTTACGGCAATAATTATACGAAAAAGGATCCGATTTTTATTCATCTATTTATTTACAGTGTCTAATATCTCTAAATGGTCACCCATTCAATACTGATAGGGTATTACATTGCTTCACTGTGTTTGTCATCAGCAATATGCAATGTTTGAGAATATTGTGCGCAGTGGGGAAAGGCTCCCCCCAAAAAAATCACTTCAAAATAATTTAATCAAAAAATGAACGTGCACAAAAGAGGAGAGGAACTAAAAACTCCGGTCAAAATTTTTCTCTCTATATTTTTAAAATATACATTTGGCAAATACTTATCCAGTGTACAGGGGGCTTCGGCTTCTGGACCGGTAAGAAATAATTGTGTGATCCCAGGGGTCTGTCTCCGCGGGCAGGATCAGATTTATTGCCCAGTGCCTGAGATGACCCAAAAGGGGAATGCTGATGGGATTATGCATTTTTTGCACTGGCCACTGCATGAGCTTCAGTTTGTGTGTGGCTCCCAATGTTAAAAAGTCTTTGTGTCAATCCGGCCAGGTGGGTTTGGTTTGTTTTACGGCATATCAACCTCGGTGGGTCATTTAATGCCAACAAAGTTGTGAAATAAATTCATTCTTAATGCATAATACAATTTTGTTTGATAAACTCATGTTTTTCTATTTAACCCATAACATGTACTACCACTCCGGGTCAGAGTGGACCAGGGAGCAATGGTGATGAAGGGGTGCTCCACATTCCCCAAACCTCCAAAACTGGAACCTCACCATCAGATAGAGTTTAACGTCATTCCCAGGACATGTAGGCCCTCAGTGACCGCCTTCTAGCACCCATATGATAAAAAGGGGTTGGGGCTTGCCATAAGGGCAATAGGGTTGGGAAAATCATATAGGTGCTAGGGCTTGACATGACCAGCTGACCAGCCAGGTGGGATATCAGGAAAATACTTATACAGCTGCCAGGTAGTGTGGCTTTTACAAGTTCCTGTAGGGGAGAAGCCGCATTTGTTTTTGAAAATTGAATTGTCCCTAATAACTTAAGACTATAGTGTAATTTTACTGCTCTAATTAAGGGGCATAAGATGCTGTTTTCCCAGAGGGCCAAAGGGATTTATTCAATACAATAGGCCTTTCACTTGCGAAGATGATGCTGCAGTGTTCAGATTGACATAGTTGATCCCCGGTTTCAATCCCACTCACCTTTAGTAAAAATGACCTGATTCAAGATTTGAAAATGAGTGAGAACCCTCAGGGGTTCCAATATGACCAACCAAGCAGTATTTCCTGTGAATCCCCAAAGCAACAATTGTATATCAGAGTCCTGAGGAATTTTAGAGCTGAACAATTGTACTGATCGTGCACAACAAACTGTGTGAGCCGTGAAAGACTTTCAAGAAAGCCCACCAGGTCATCCAATGCTCAGGTAGATCAAGTCAAATAGTCATTGAAACTTTTTTTTTTTCTTTTAAAATGACTAAAGAATGAATTGAACATCTTCTAACCAGGCAGCAGTGAATATTTCAACCAGACAAGATGTACAGATCAGAGATGCTGATAGGTACACATCCTGTGTCACTGACATATAAAAATCTAAAAAGACGCAGAAAAATTGTATCCATGCGTCCAGTTTTTTTTCTTCCCCCACATTTCCAGCTAACTGTAAATACATTTCAATATTTTCTTGGAAACGATTTACACTGTATGGGGTAAAAGGTAGGGGTTAGATGGCTTTAGTTGTTCGTAGATAAAAACTCTGCAATTTATTAAGAAATTTTAGTTGGGACCCATCAGACTCATTCAAATCAAATCTGTGCATCCCAGGATGCACTAAATCAAAAAGCTATCAGCATCATTGTAGATATATAATACTGACAGCTAAGAGGGGAAAAAAATGGTCCTTTATACCGGTCTAAAATACTAAACATTTTTAGTTGTATGGATGGCAACAAGCTTTATCCAATGACACTAAACAAACCTCTCAGCTACCAGTTTTCCATTCTACCCCATGCACTTAAAGTGGGGGAGGCATTCTACCCAGTCAGCAATAGCGTGGATCAAAAAGCAATTTTTTTTTCAAGCACATAAGCAAATAACGAGTTTAAAAAACAACAACAAAAAAAAAAAAACTCATTTATAACAACAATAACAACAAAAGAAAGACAAAAGCTCTCGAAATCAGCCACAGAAAATATATGAAGCAGACGACGCAATCATGGCAAGGGTAAATGATAGATGTCAGTTTTTTTTTCAAAACCGAAGATTAAAGAGAAAAAAAAGAGGGGGGGGGCAATTAATATTTGTGTCAAAAAGGCTGACTGTTTCATTTGAGTGAATATTTCCCGTCAAATTTCTGCAGAGAGATCAAACTGTTCTGCAGCATATACCCGCAAAAAGGATCCAAATTAAAATGGAGTATATATAAATATATATTTTTTTCATATAATATATCTCAAGATAAATTAAAGTTCCAGGTTTCAATCCCACATGGCTTCAGTAAGAAGGTCTGATCCAGGATGTGAAAACAGCAAGAACATTTTTTTTTTCTCAATAAATAATTATGTAGACAAGTAAATAGATTTATATTATGTGAATATGTAATTTCTTATTCTTTTTCTAAAAGAATTATTACATCCTTACTTAATAAAATGTACAGTCGATCATAGAATAACTACAAAACGATTCATTTAGTCATCAGCCGGATTTATATTATGACTTAAGAATGAAATAATTTGGGACTTACGGTCAAAGTCACACTTAAATGTTGGTTGATTAATTTTAACGGCATATCAACCCATCTGGGGTTATGTCATGCCCAGCAGTTAGTAAGTCACACTTAAAGCACCACTTCCTACTAGGTCAGTAAATTAAGAAGCAATGAACCTGCTCAGCCTTTAGATGACGACAGGACAGGTGCTGCAAGTTATATTTGGGAAACGCTCTTAGCGCAACAGTTATCACCATAGGAAATGAAATTGGTAATCAGAGTTCAAATCCTGAACAAGCCTGTTGTCATTTCACTTTACCTTTGGGCAAATCATGAATCCATCTCTTCTTCAACCCAATAGCTACATGTAAATAGTAGAGCACACTGGGTTCGTTAGCCTTGGCTAGGCAACCAGTCTAAGAGAAGGAAGACTGAATTCAAACCAGCTTTACTCCACTTGAAAATTGACCTTGTGTTACATCCTGCCCGTGGGTAAATGGCATATGAACCATCATGGGTTATTTAATGCCAAAGATATTCTTGTAGAAGAACAGTAGTAGTACTATTTAACCCATAGCTGGGGGGGGGATGAGAGGAATCATACCTTTCCCAAGGGTATTAGTCTGAAAGTGAATGTAATAGCATGACTGGAGTTTGAACTCACTTACTACGGAATTGCAGTCCAGTATGTTAGCCACACCCCGACGACTCCTCCTATCTAGGCATGGTGTGCCAGGCTAGGCAAAGTTTGATAAATTATAAGTAGTAAAATGATTTGGAAAAATAGTTTAAAAAAAAATATTCCCCTAGAATTCAACATTAGGAGCAGAAATAGGTAAAGGATGTGTGCGTATTATATTGTCCATTTCTGAGTTTTATAGAACTATATATAGATATATAATATATATATGTGTGGTTGAGAGTAGAGGAAAATGTGGATATAACAACACAAACGACTATATTCAATTGATATTTCGCCTCATTATTGGTTGAATAAATTCTGAAGAAGCTTCAACCAATAATGAGGCGAAATATCAATTGAATATAGTCATTTGTGTTGTTATATCCACATTTTCCTCTACTCTCAACCACGTTTTGTCAGATTTATTCAATCCTTCACTCCTCATATATATATATATATATATATGATTTAAAAAAAAATTATATATCACAAGAGAGAAACAGAGAGCGTGTACATATAAGAATTAGTAAGTAAGTAAAGTAGGCCGAGTGGCTTATAGTCGGTATCAGCCAGAAAATGAGGGAGTCTATACCCTTTTCACTAGCGCTAGACAAGGGAGATTGTTTTTCGCATCTGAGGTGGACTGCTACACCTACCATTGGCTCCCCACTTTACCGCACAGATCCAAGCTGTGCTACTCATGTGCTGAGTTGGCGAGGGTCGGTATTATCGAACCTGGAACCTTGTGGTTACGATACGGATGCTCTACCGACTGAGCTAAACCAGCCCCCCCCCTCCCCCAAAGATGTGTACAATTCAGTAAAATCAAAGTAGGCGATGAAAAAGCAGAAGAGAAAAAAAAAAAAAAAATAATTGGTGGCAAGAAAAGATGCGGTCAGGCAATAACAGCTTCAACAAATAAAAAAAAAAAAAAAAATTAATGGACAATGTGGCTGGTGGAATGGTCAGAAAAATAAAGGCAGTGAGAACGCTAAGACCCTCATCTGAACAGCAGAAGATGAACAACATTATATAATAAAAAATTTAAAATTAAATTAAAAAAAAAAAAAAAAAGACAAGGCCAGTAAGGTGAGAAGAACATAATACAAGGTTCAATAGCATCAATAAGGGGGCAATTATTGAAATAAATAATAACCAGAAAAAACCAACAACGAATAATAATAATAATAATAATAATAATAATAATAATAAGTTAAGATGTCGATGGGTGACCCGGACGGAAAGGAAAGGGAGTGGGGAGAGAGAGAGAGAGAAAAAAAGGTGTGTGAGGGGGGTCATCGGATAAAGTTGTGGTAAACAATCTACAAAGTTTATAGGACTAATAGTAAAAAAATCTTCATGGGGTTAATCTACCGACTACATTTGACAGACTTTAAAGTAATTTTTGAGATGAAGAATCATTCAAAAAAAAAATATTTGAGACTAATAATCGTGTTTTTTTTTTGTTTTGTTTTGTAATTGTCCTTATAAAATTGGAGAGCAACCCTGCGAATAAAATATGGAATCGCCTGCATCACAGGATTGGCACATAATGGGTTGGTCTGATCAGTATATTTGCCACAATTTTATTTTTTTCTATTATATAGTTTTCAACTGTAAGAAAAGATTACTAGACATATATATATATATATATATATATATAAGAGAGAGAGATACCCCTACTTGTTCTATACAGATTGCATACCTAAGGAAAGCAGAAGAATAGATCGGCCGAAACATTGTTATAATATAAAGACCAGTAGTTGGATAATCATTATTAGTTGCTTAAGCAAATACTAGGACATACCAATGGCTCATAATTTCATCAATGGACTATTCCAGCAGACCATTTCTAGAGAGTTTGATTCTCACTGAGTGTCTCATTGGTCTTGTGCAAAACTAATCCAAGCGTCTCAACACTTCAAATGCGTAAACAGAAATATTCAGTTCTCAGCATCTATCTTGCATCCAATATATTTTGTTATACAATGTCTATATTATCAGTAAAATATAAATTGATATTTAATCTATATGCATTGTAATAAGAGAAAATATTTATTTTTTTCATATTTATATGGTAATAAGTGAAACTATGTGTTTCATATCTATACATAATGGAGATTTGATCACTTTTTGTCGGTAACCGAAACAACGTCACTGCTTATGCCACAGTCATTTCAGGAAATTATGTAAGATTATCAATGAGTATTTAATTTATAGTCAATGTTAGTACAACATTAAAACAAAGAGCAATGTTGATTTATATATATGCTCAGAATGGAGTACACAAAATTTCCTGGTCTACCGTCTTTTTTAAAATAAGTTTTGATAAATACATGTCCAGTAGTATTGATTTATATATAGTTTGGTTTATTTTAATATATATTTAAAGTTATCTAATGCATAGAGTTTGTATTTTCCCGGTACCCCACTCGTACCAGGTCAGGCACAAAGGCCCTATTAACGTGGGATCCACCCACAAACCGAAGTTCATGGGATGGCAGGTGAAAAATTGCGTGTATCCTGTCGGCATTCCCCCCTCAAGGAGGGTGCATCAGGCACCGGGCAATAAACCCAGCCCTGTCCCTTTAAATAGAGGGGGCAGGTGTTGCCTGGGGGGATGGCCCCCTGGGATCGATGCTATTATTATGACTCAAGCGGTCGGTGGCCGAAGCTCACCGGACCCTCGACCCGAAGGCCGGGAAAGCAGAGTTAGTTTCACAAGAAAATTATTTACAAAAAAAAATAAAAATAAAAATGTCATATAAACTTGATTATTATAATAAATGAAAAGACAAGACATCTTTAAAAACATTAACTTAAACATGTTTTTTTTTTTTTTTCATGGTAAATTTTAATGTCATTTGAAATGTGGATCAGACACAGATTAAGGGAGCACTAGTCCAATGGAAACATGCTGTGACAAGTCAGGTAACTATTTACACAACCCATTTGCTATGGGTAGGATGTGAAACAAGACCAAAAGTATGGGGCATCCAGCAAGGGTCAAACTCACTATTCAGTAATAATGGATGTGTGAGACTAGTTTGCTAACCATTACACCATGATGAGTTGCCCATACAAGAATGAGTTGTGCATAAACTTGATCCCCCTCCCCCAAAAAGAGGGGTAATCAACTTATATTAACCAAATTAGACATGTATCCTAATTAGGGGTTTTGAGGGGCAATGGGTGAGTTTTTGAGTAATTCACCCCCACCCCACTTTTTTGTTAATACGAGGTTGGTTCTTTATAGTGACATGTATGTTTTTAAAGATTGAAAATTCCCTGGGATTAAATTTGTGTGTGCGTGTTAAGACATGTCATCAAGAAGCAAACCATCATGCGATCTTGTGTAATAACTGCAAGTCTCCCACTTAGAAAATAAACTGACGCCGCACAGTCTTCCTTGCTTCATTTCTCTCCTGTTTGACTCTGTGCCACATTAAAAGCATAGAAGATATGAAAAAAAAAGTGTGTGGTGTTTTTTTGTTTTTTTAGGAGTATCTGTTTAAAGACTTGTATCTTGTAATCACAAGAGGTTAGTTGGTTGTTTTTTTTTATTTTATGGCATATCAACCCTTTTTGGGTTATTCAATACTAAATCAAGTCATCTTGATATCAGGTTGTTTGTAGTACCTGTTGTTGTTTTAATAGTCAACCATCTAATGTAATCAACCGACTTGGAATTTTAAGCTACATTCATATTTAATTAAGAATGTGTCTCTTGAAGTTGGTTATTTTCCCGAATGAATATTCAGATCATATCCTTTACACCCCCTAAAAAAAACTTGAAGCAAGTTCGAGCTCCATTTTGGCGGATTTGCTTATATCTATTATCAGTACCTGAAGAATAATTAAAGTTCCAATTACCGTCGAATTGGGAAGACAAGGCAACAAACGGTTGTAACTTAAATACAAACCCGAATAATCACAAAGTCTACTGCAGAATGACAGGGTATTTATAAGACTCCAAAATGTCATTCAAGTCAAGCAGTCAATCAGAACTCAAGGAATGGAATCACCCAAATCACCCAAATTCATGAATGGGTCATTCTTGATTTATATATATATATACCAACTGTCTTGGACACTGCTTAAGTTGTATTTAGTTAGCTGCTGTTATTCAAACCAACAGTAGACTTACTGACTTCAATAGTACCGTTATTAGTTCTGAATCTAAGCAGGGACCAGAGATACACCAAACAGCTATTAAGTTATCTTATTTCAGTTATTTTTATCACAATGTTTCGGCCATTGGATCCCCTGGCATTCCTTAAGTATGATGTAAAAAAAAAAAAAAAAAAAATAAGATATTAGTGCAAATGAAATATGTAGAATGGTTACAAGATCTGAGCAATAAATAATCATCTTCTGGTTTCCTAGAATTAGCATCTCTTCTTCAAAAGGTTTTACAATTTCTGATGTATTGAAAAAAAATAATACTTTTTGTCCCATAATAGTTGTTACATATAACATATGAAATTTATATGCAAATGTTACGACTATCATAGGACAGAGATAGTCATATTCTTGCTCCATTCACCAAAGTTGTTATTTTTATCTACCTAACTACCACAGCCAATTCCTGAACTTATAATTTAACCAAAAGCAAACTAGAATATTATGAATATTTATTTTGTTTTTACAAAAAAAAATAAATAAATAAATAAATAAATAAAGATATTTTTGATATTTTAACCATAAATTCATTGTCTTTTTAAAAAAAATGGTAATTAAAGATATTTTCACACTAAATTTCACCAAATAAGCCTTAAGATTAATATCAGATATATCATTTGAATTTCTGTCAATTACTAATAACGAGCATAGTACCCGTAAAAAATGACGGGATTATAGACATATGGATCAACATTTTATGCCCGGGTTCAGAGTATTTGTACGGGCTCTGATGACCAGGATCACAGTGTCGGTCCCCAGCACTTTCTGCCTAGGATCAGTGTAGTATCTGTGCGTTCTGGGAAAAAGTGTTAGACACACACAAAAATATATGGATACACATTCTGTAGATTCTTTCATCTTTCATCAGTTAGTTTAAAATAAGGGATACGAGTTCGAGTCTCGATGGAGACTTATTATGTCCGATCCACGCTGTTTACTAACGATTGTAAAATGATTTTGAGTTGTGGAGAGGGGAAAAAGCAATTGGGATGAAAGGAATACTAGTTGAAAAAATTAAGCTTTAAGAGAATAACATTTTATTTTTTTCAATGAATTTTCTCTCTCAAAGACAAAGTTTTAAATTAGGTAATATTTGTATTAACTGATCATGACAATGACCGAATAGTCAGAGAGTAGATGTTAATTTGGTTTAGAAAAAAAAAAAAAAAAAAAAAAAAAATTCTCACTAATAAAAGCATACTAATCTAAATACCGTACATACTCATGTATAAGTCGATCTCGCATATAACATTGATCTAGGGTCACAATACTAATTTACGGAATACTTTTGAAGCCACGTGTTGTAAAATAATTAAGTACCTCAATTAATTATTTAAGTAATTTGTAATTTGGGTTTTAGATTCAAGACAAAAAAATGTTAAAGAAATTTTTGTTAATATGAGAACATTCGAGTATAAACGTTTGTTTACAAATTAAAAACACTAGAGAGATATTTTGGAATGAAAACAACCCAAGTATAAATGTTTGTTTACAAATTAAAAATGCTAGGGAAATATTTTGGAATGAAAACGATCCGAGTATAAACATTTGTTTACAAATTAAAAATGCTAGGGAAATATTTTGGAATGAAAACAATCCGAGAATAAAACTGTTGTTTAGACATTACAAAGGTCAGTAAAGAATCAGCTGATATTTGTGGGTCGACAGTGACGTGTAATGGGCTGAATAGGGAAAATTATTAGTTAATTAAAAATCATTCAGTATGTATAAAGTTGATTATTAAGAAAAAAAAAAGAAAAAGAAAGATAAACCACCTAGGAATCAACACACAACCAGCCGGTGAAAGTGGTTAGCCAATTCATCTGTCTCCTTTCTTTCTTTCTGTTTCTTTTCCTATTGGTGAAAACAATGTCATTGGCTATCTATCTCCCTCTATTCAGCCGACTGCTAGAACAATTAATTCAATTTCAGACATATATGATTATGTATCAGTCAACACCAAATTTTGCCTACAAAATTGGGTGTTCACTATTCGACTTATACATGAATATATACAGTATATGCTTGGCGGCAATAGGCAGTGATTTTCCACCACATGGATTTCAGCAATAAGCAAAAAAAAGAGAAAAAAAAAAGATTTTTAACCTCTATAAAATACCATTCTATTATTTTGACAGTATCTACCTGAAGAAAAAAATCTTTCAGAGGTTGACAAAAAAGTAGAAGGATTATTTACAAATGAAATATGGAATCTTCAAGATCGGTTTTAGGCATCACAAAAAACTAAATATTTAACTAAGAAAAAAAAAAAAAAATACAAATAAATTTAATTTAGAGAAAAAAAATTTCAGGGATTGTGTACACAATAATTCCATATATATATATATATATATATATATATAATATGTATGTGTGTTTGTGGAAAAATAATAAATGTGAAAAATAAGAGTTATGAAGATGATTTTATGCCCATGTCACCAGGCAATATTTGAATGTCCTGATGAAGATTATATATATATATATATATATATGTATACTTCAGTAGCATTTTTTCTTTTATACATGTTCTGTTAAACGCCACAGACAATTCAAGTCTGAGGAATTTTTTTATGGTCCTTTCAATTTTCCTAGCGATCTTTTTCGTGTTTGGGTGGAGAAGTTGTAATAGTCCACCAAATCCTTGTTTTTTTCGAGCGCTTTCGGCTGGTTTATCAGCCATCATCAGGTGGGGAAACGATGTTAAGTTTTCAAGTGCCTCGTTTTTATAGAAGAACGAGTAGTAGCTTAAGAGTGGTGGTGGTAGTTAGTACGAAACAATGGATTAATGGGTTTTTGAGGGGGATACAGAATTGTGAGGAAGGGAGGGGGAATGGTTAGAGTGGGATTTTTTATAAGCATTGGAGGACGTGTTTACTGGTTTGAAAGTTTATTTTGTTTAAGGTAGGTTTTTTTAATTTGATATAGAGACTTGAATTGTCTGTGGCGTTTAACAGAACATTATATATATATATATATATATATATATATATATACAACAATCAAAACATTTAAACAACTAAATTTCCAAATATCAGTACATCATTTTTATAACTCTTATTTTTTCTGTTTATTCATTACTTTTTCCATATACTGTCAAATTAATTTTCCATTTCTTCTTAACACATATATGTATATATATATATATATATATATATATATATATATATTCTATGTGATACCATTTAGAGACTAAATTATTTCCAAAATATATTCTTTTAAGTTAAAAAAAATTGTAAATTATATGTACATATTTTTTTAAATTTTTATTTTTTAAAATCTTTTAATACCTAACAGCGAGAACATTTTTATATACAAGGTGAGGCAGAAGTAATAGGTCATTATAGAAAGTAAATATTTATCATTAACTGCCCGATTACTTCTGCCACATCCTGTACATTATAATTCCTGAAGGGAAGACCTACTAATGTCTCGTCTAACGCGATTCGATTTGTGCGTTTTGTTAGTATGGAGTATCTTCTACAAGAAACATGTTGAAGAAGAAGAAAAAAATTTGCCTGTCTATATTCTACAAATGTGAGCAACAACAACACGAACACAATACCATCATTTCATTTAGTCGAGAAAAACCAAAAAAAAACCGCTGTAATAGCAATGAGCGCCAATAAACGTCATTAAGTTATTTACAAAAGTGGGAAGAATTAGGAACATATAGATTTCATGTTCTGTTTTTTTTTTTGTTTTTTTTTTCTCTTTTCTTTTTTTTTAATCACATTCTGGAAGTTAGAAATCTCAATATTAAAAAATATTGCAGCAATACATATTTAGATATGTCTTTTTTTTTTTTCTTTTCTTTTTCTTTTCTTTTTTTAAATTTCTATATTCAAATATGTACAGTTAGTAGTCATAGACTGAGCGTGGTATATAAAAATGGCTGACGTGATATCGCTTCGAAATAACATAGATATCTGTTTGTTACAATTTGGGCGTACAAATTTGTTAGCAAAACAAGAAATCTCAGTTTCTATATTTTATTTAAGAACCGGCCCAAGGTGTGAGCGATATAAGTGGCTACTCAGGGTCCCATTGTAACTAGGGGACACCCAAGAGTGTGTTTTTTGGTTTTATCATTTTGTTTTTGTTAGGCTTTATTTTTATGATTTATTATGTCAAATAGTATACCCATGCCATAAAAAAAAACAGAAACAATAATGGCATATACAATAAAAGCTTCATCTTTTTTTTTTTGTAGTTGTATGAACGATCAAGCACTGAATAGTGCTGCAATGATGAGGTGGGACCCTAAATTGAATTATGCTTAGGGATATATGAGATATCTTACTGGTTCCATTTTAGATTATTTTTAAAGCATTTAAATTGGCAAAAATATTAGCATCACCTAACTCTCATCTCATAATATAACTTATTGTCTTGGTAACTTAAAAGTCACATAATATAAAGTTTAATATATATATATATATATATATATATATATATAGTAATAATATATGGTTATCACTAGCTCAACTTGGTGAGTTAGTGGTGGACCGAGTTTTTTGCAGTATTCTTAGTAGAGTGCTCAATGTCAGTGATAGAGCTGTTATATATATATATATATATATATTTGCATGGGAATTTCTGTGACCCTGGATTTCATGCAACAGTGCATTCATCAAACTCTGCAAGAAACCCAGGGTCACAGAAATTCCCATGTCAAATATATACAAATTTAAAATCTATAATAAGTGTATATAATCTATAGATAATATAAAGAATATTGAGTCTCTCTTTAGTGAGATAACTAATATATGTAAATGAATTCTTTCCCGACAGATATTGTGTGTGCGCTATTTAGAAGATTGAGGGGGGGGGACTATTTCCTCTTTTAACCCCCCAGATACTTTTTTGTTATGGTAAAAAGAAAAGCCAAGTTCTACTGCCCAATATAGAAAATTGAGGATGTGAAAATAGAACCGAGACAGGCAGAAGAGGTTTGATTTGCTAGTCCAAAATATCGAGGCATCATCACCGAAAAAGGTTTATTTTTTTTTTATCTTTTGTGTTTTTGTTCTTTCAGTGTCTATCAATGATCACCTCGTCTGTGTAAGTTGTACGTGTCCGGATATTTGCAGATAACAAAAGTCTATAAAGACCAGGTTTAGCAGAGGTGTAAATAAATATATATATATATATATATATATATATATTCAGTTGGTACATTTTCTCTAAGTTTTTTTTTCTTCTGGTTGCATGAAAACACATTAATATTATTCGTACTGCGATCTTAAAGCAAAAACAAAACTTTCACATATCTTAAAATCTAGACATTAAGAAAATGTTATATATATATATATATATATATATATATATATATATATATGCATGTGTATGTGTGTGTGTGTGTGTACATGCATAGATGTGCAATATGTGGGTGTGTAATCCAACAAAAATGGCACCTCATACCGAGATTTTTATTAGAGCAATACAGTTGGAATGCACTAACTTACAGAATACAACAATTTCCAGTTCAATTTTGTGGGCTCTGCAATCACATTGAACATTATTTTAAAACATCCAAATTCTTGATATAATGTGGATAACTATGAAATGCTTCACTCCTTAAATAGAAGCATCAATATCATCATGGACTACAGTTAGACAGTGAACTTTCTTTCTTTCTTTTTTTAAAGTGATTGTTCGGGGCATATTTCATAAAGAAGTAAGATACGGTGTTATCTGCACAGAAAATGAAATTTGGTGAACAGAGTTCAAATTTTAGCTGAAGCAGCTTACGTTCACTTCAAAGTGCTTTTTTTGTGAAAGGCATGAATCCACTATTTGAAGCTATTCCTATCCACTCTAAATTAATGCCCTTAACACTGGTATAGTTCAATTACCAATAGATAAAAAGAAGTGTTTAGTTAACATGTAACTCAAATTAACAGAAAATGAAATTGGTGAACAGAGTTCAAATTTTAGCTGAAGCAGCTTACATTCACTTCAAAGTGCTTTTGTGAAAGGCATGAATCCACTATTTGAAGCTATTCATATCCACTCTAAACTAATGCCCTTAACACTGATAACCCACAACTGCTGATAAAAAAAAATGGTTTAGTCAGCATGTGATCTGGGGCTACCAAGTCATGTCACTTGAAGAGCAGACAAGCAAGTTAGTACCATGTAACTCAGTAATATCTGTCACATGATACATAGACTGACTATTCATCATCTTTGAAGAACAAAAATCCAACATGATACTCCCCCCCAGGTTATAGAACCAAACAATATTTCATACCACCTCTGTCCCATAATAGTTGTTACATTTTCATATAGATTCTATAGAGTAAATGTAACAATTATTATGGAACAGAAAGTGGGGTCTTGGCTTTTATGACACACAAAAGGATAAGTGCCTTTTCGGGTTAATCACTTTATCTCGCAAGTCATACGTAGTGAGTTTAATGCTTAGTGGGATCTCCAGTGTTTGACTAAAAACTAAGAGAGCATTAGAGATATTTACAGAGGGAGAAGGTTTGATAGTAAAGCAAATTTTGCTAATAATTACAAGTGAACTTGAAACCTCAATGGGCGCTCTAATTTCATGGCCATGAGCCAGACTGAGATAAGTCAACTTTGATGTGTGTCAATCAACAAAAATATTAATATTCTACCATTTCATTTGTCAATATTCTGATGATAGGGATTGTCTTTTTTTTATTTATATTAGGTGTGTGCAAAAATTTCCCGCAAAAAATATTTCAAATAAGAGTGCTGGTAACTTTTGCACACTTGTAATATTAGAGCAAGAAATGTAGTTATTTACTAAGCTTAGCTTAGATATGGCACAAGGCCAGAAGTATGAGGCGCCCAGTGAGAATCGAACTCACTAACAATGGTCTGCTAAGCTAGCTTGCTAACCATTAGGCTACATGAGGTGCAAGAAATATTTTTCTTTCTTTTGGAAGTCCATCGCAGACGACAATGACGTCACTCCATGTCTTCAGTTGTGGACCCTGTGATGGCTCATTTGTCCAATTCTGGACTTGTAGATGTGGTCACACACATTGCAGGGGAAATTCCCATCTACATTTGGTTGTTCATGACTGCATACCACCTTCAGCAAGAAATATAGATAGTCACTATATTTCAGAAATTGAACAACTTTTTGAATAAGATAAAGATATTCTTTCTTTTTTTTTTTTTTTAATGATTATATTCATTTTGATATTTTGAAATTAATCTAATGTTGGAATATAATATCTTTCAAATGCCCTTTTTTTTTTCTTTCTTTCCTCCAAAGTAAAAAAGTCATCTATTTTTCTAAAATGCTAAGTGACTTCTGAAATACTCTATAGAAAAGAAAATAATGCCCAATGAAATTGCTAAAAACTATCTTTTGTAAAATTTTCCGAAAAATCTTTTAATTTGTTAAAAAGTTGTTTTTTCGTAACAATAATAATCTTTTTTTGATTTTCTCTTGATCGATGTTGCAGAGATGAACCAACAATCAAATATTAATGGATTAATAAAAATAAATTCTCACCACTTCGCATCATTTAAAGAAGTCATTTTCATTAATATATAATTGTATGTGTATGTGTACAATTTTAGAAGTATGGTGTGTAATTGTACACATTCATAAATGGAATGCATGTGAGTTTTTCTTGACAGCTGTGTACATACATGCATAATGAATACACATTCTCAAACACACATTCGGTTTCTATGTTTAATGGCATATCAACCTTCATGGGTTATTTTAATGCCAAAGCTGTCATTGTAGAAAAACAGTTGTGGTACTATGTAACTCATAAATGGAGAATGAGGGGATTCATACCTTTCCCAACGGTATTAGATAAAAAAGGAACTTAATAACGGGACTGAAGTTTGAACTTGCTTATTAGAATGTCACAGTCCAGCATGTTAGCTAATACACCATGGAGACTCACCACATTATATATATATATATATATATATATATATATAGTGCGACTACAGAATTCTTCCAGAAAGTTTTACCAGACTTGCTTACTGGTTTTCTTTGAAGACAGAAGAATTCTTTAGTCGGTAACCAGAAATCTTCAATTAAGAGTTGCATTTGGTTTAGATTACATTCAATATTGAAAAACCTAAATCGACTTTCTTGTGTACAATGTAATTGAAGAAGATATTAACAGGTAAGCAGAAATATTCACATTAAAAATATTCATACTACGTGGCCATTTAAGATTTTTTAAAAGCATACATAAAAGATTTTTTTTCTGTACTAGACAGGAGATAAAAAAAATAAATAAATTAACTGAAATTCTAGACTCCCAGCTTCTCCGCCTAAACTACAGACACCCATCAAAGAAAAATATTTAAACTCTGCCACCCACTTCTTAGAAGCAGTAACATGGAATGATTTCTGTCATAAATGACAATGAATATAGCAGCAGTAATAGCTGCTTATTACCTGAGCAGAATTTATGAAGAATCTTGTTCACACCCTGTTATCTCATGTCCTAGTAGATGGTTTAATAAATAAATAAAAAATCTACAGCTGTCTCATAATAATTGTTACATTTGATTATAAATTTCATACACTAAATATACCAACTATTACGGGATAGAGGTAGTATTATTTATATTACATAATAACATAAATATAATATATTAATAAATAAAAATATCATTTATATTAATAAATAAAAAATATTATTTATATACATATACATATATATTTTTTTAAACTTTAGGGCAGTAACCAGAGATGGATGTTTATCTAACTAGTTTTGCATTAAGTTTAAACCTTTTTGGCTATCTTGCCTTGTACCAGACATGCTTACCAAAGTACCGCAGTATGCTAGCTTCACAAAACTGATAAGTTCACACTAAACAGTGAAGACTATTAGACATTGAAAAAAGTCATGTAGAAATTTTACAAGTAGATGAATGTACAAGTTTTATGTGATAATAAAATAAGAAGGATTCATTATGGCTTCCAATTTTGAAATTAATATTACTTTTTTTTTTAAAATTAATTACTATTTTTTTTTTAAATTAATTACTATTTTTTTTTAAATTAATTACTATTTTTTTAAATTAATTACTATTTTTTTAAAAATTAATTACTATTTTTTTTTAAATTAATTACTATTTTTTTAATTAATTACTATTTTTTTAAATTAATTACTATTTTTAAAAATTAATTACTATTTTTTTAAATTACTATTTTTTTAAATTAATTACTATTTTTTTAAATTAATTACTATTTTTTTAAAATTAATTACTATTTTTTAAAATTAATTACTCTGTTTTAGCAGTAAATGATTTAGAGTTGATATTTAACTCTTTACTAACCAAATATACAAAGACATACAAATAATACCTTTTCCGGATTAATTATATCTGTAATACTTATTGGGGGTAATTAAAAACAAATTTAATTAATGAATTCTGGGTAAGAAATAAATAGTCTTTTGTTTTTCTAGTTGTTTATTAATAAAACTCTTGAATTTTTTTTAAGGAATACAGTTTATTGATAGAGAGTGAGAGAGAGAGAAAAATTTGATTTAATTAAAAATAAGAAAAAGAAAAAAATCTGCACATGATGTGTGTGAATAAGTGCATTATTTGGTTGTTAAAAAAGAAAAAAAGAAAAGAAAAAGCATGTGCAAAGGTTTGCTCTTTTCCTCTATTTTTTTTTCTTTCTTTTCTTTCTCCTCTGATTCTTTAACTCAATAGGCACCAGTATCTCATTTATGGGATGTTTAAAAAAAAACAAAAAAAAACAAAAAAAAAAAAACTTATATCTATACTTTTAGATCCCACCAATGTCCGATGAATAGGATACAAATTCTTTTCTTTTTTTTTTTTTTTTTACATAAATTAAATAATTGTACCAATCTTAAATTTTGCAGCCATTATTTATATATATATATATATATATATATATATTTTTTAAGAAACTCCTGACCACACCCCTACTAACTTAAGATAAGTTGAAAATTTTCCCCCTCGGATAATTCTGGCGGGCAATGGGTTAAAAATTCGAGACCAAAATGCTTTTAGAGTTTGGCAAATAGGAAGTATTGATTTGGATAATTTAGATCAGGAGTCGGCAACCCTCGGCCCGTGGGTCACATCCGGCCCTCGAGTGATTTTCGTCTGGCCCGCCAACCTAACAGTTGGAATCTGACTATCCAATTAGTATCGAATAGAAATATAGTAGTTTGGTTCCGGTTAACCCATTAGAGACCGGATGCAAAGATCTTTTTTTTATTTTAACCTTCAAAAAAAAGACAGTTTTTTGGACAGAGTGGTTTGAGTCCGATAAAATTTATTTGCCTTATATTTAATACCATGGCCCTTCACCGAGACTCTGCATAGCCAATTGGATCCCTCTCTCCAAAAGATTGCTGATCCCTGATTTTGATGAAAAGTAACAGATTTGGGTTGGGTAAAGAGCTTTCATTTTGGAAACTTTGATTGTTTTGGGGTTGTTTTCTTTTTCTTTAAGAAAAACATTTTGGACTGGTTTTAGTATTAAGAGACTATCAAATATATAATAAAATAATGCGTTTGTTTGTTTGTCTATAATTTCTTTTCTCTAAATCAAAGTGTACATGCAACCTTGACCAGGGCGATGAGGTAAATACTTTGTTGGGGGAGGTGGGGGTCTTGGAACAAGGTAGCAAAAAAAAAAAAAAAAAAAAAAAAAATACAGATATTACAAAAGAGTTAAAAAAAAAAAAAAAAAAAAAAAAGATTCTGATTCCAATTATGCATTCATCGAAGAATTAAAGTGAAAAATATTTTGACAGCCAAATCTCCAGCCCTCTTTAGATGATATTGAAGATCATGCCTTCAATAAATGCACTAAATTGATTCAGACCCCCCCCCTTTATTTGTTATGGTCAATATAAATTTCCAATTCTCAGTCAACGTAAAAGCAACAAGGTAACTTTCGAAATTTCAGGAATTAAGTCTCTTTGGGGATTATACATTCCAAACAGTGTTTTGTCAATGCAAGTTCCATTTACGTGTATGAGCAGATAATTCCAATTAGTTATTGGTATTCTTTGTGCGAGTTATTCTGATATTCAGATCAGCATTAATCATGCTGTACTGTAAATCATTCCTTATTTTGTTTGTACCATTTTGGCAGATCTGATCATCTCAAGGAAAGATTGGAGATTTGGTAAATAATGCATCATTAGCATAAAATCTTTAAAATAGGCATGCACAGAACAAATATATCAATGTCAGGCATAAACCTTGTAAAAATAATAACTTTTGAAAAATTAAAAAAAAAAAAAAAAATTGCCAGGCCAGAAACAATGCTGATAAATTCAACGTGAGGATTAAACAAAATTTATAAAAGAAAAAAGAAAAATAAAGAAACTACACCAACAAAATCAGTTAATACCAATAAATAATTAAAGAAAAAAAAAAAAAGCATTTCCCCCAAAATATGCATTTTTTTTTCTTTTGGTGAAGATAAGTTTTGTTCTTTTTTTTTTCTTTCTTCTTAAAAAAAGAAAAAAGTCAGTTTGATTTTAATATATATTTTCTCTGAATAAATATGCATGTGTCTGTGTGTCTGTCAAGTGGGATAGGGTCAGTTCACAGTCAGGGAGGGCCAGAGTGGTCATTATATTATTATTATTATTATTATTCATTTATTTATTTTCATAGCTGCTTGCAGCTCTTCATTCGAGGTAAAACTGTTGGTCCGCACAGAATGACATCAATGAATGACCAACTAAAATGTCTGGGAATTAACAGGTAATTTTGAAAAAAATAAAAAATTAAAATAAAAAAAAATTTTTTTTTTTTTTTCATTTTTAAGTTTTCCAATCACAAAACCCACTTCAGAGCATTGTGAGAAAGATGTCAAGGGGAGAAGTCAGAGTCAGCCGACCCCCAACCCGTTTCAATCTCTCAAGACTCTCTCAACATACAAGTAAAGCCAATACAACAAAGCCAATTCTTCACTAAACAAATCACTTTATGCAAATGATATTCTAATGTATTTATTTATGAATACAAGTATTTATGAGTGGGTGTGTCTTTGGGTGTGTGTGTGTGTGTGTGGGTTTTTTAAAAATGTATTTGAGTGTCTCCCAGAGAGCAATGGTTAGCCAGTTATTATCTCAGAGTTTTGCTCATTTTGTAAGTTGGTTTCTCATCAGCTACTCGATTTACGAGACCTTGTGCCAATCTAAGCTGGTTTGAGATAACACTTATGAGATGATTGTAATTTTAAGATGCAGCATACATATTCATAAATTTATAACTGTTGAAAAGTATGCAAATTATATGCAGTATATATATATATATATATATATATATATATATATATATGTGTGTGTGTGTGTGTGTGTGTGTGTGTGTGTGTGTGTTTTAAAAGTTTAGCAAGTTATCACAAATAAATATAGCTTATATATTTATGCATAAATGTATGTGTACCTACATACATATACACTAATATGTGGGTGTGTGTATGTGTATATATATATATATATATATATATATATATATTGTGCATATGTATGCATGATGTATGTATTTGTAAGAGATAATGTGGTTAGATGATAAAAATTATTTTTTAATGATTGTAAATTATTTTTTAAGAATGGATCAAATAATTAGATATAGTTTTTTTTATTTGTTTTTTCTTTGTTCTTTTTTTCTTTCCATTTTCCCATCCAATGAAAATGTTTAAAAATAAATAAGTTACGGAAAAAAAAAAAAAAAAATGAATTCTTTCTTTTCTTTTTCTTTTAAAGATTTTAAATTTAAAGATCGCTTCTTTCTTTTTAAAGGGGGAAGGTAGGTATTTTTTTTCCTTTTTTAAGGTAATGTTATAGAGAACTGGAAAAATAGATACATCATTTTTTTTTTTTTTAAATATTGAAAAAAAAAAAAAAATCAAAGAAAAATTTAGACTGTTAATGTTATTTTGCTTTCATAATCCTTTTCACAAAAGATATGGGGGAGTGAAAAAAAAACTTGAATCCAACACTCAAACTATTTCAAACTGATCTACTCTTTTCTTCATCACAGTCATCCTCATTAAATAGCAGCTATTGAAATGGTATGTAATGTATGAGTGTTTAGGTACCATGGTACAAACTACACCATAGAAGAGCTATATATGTAGGTACCTATGTCCGTATTTTTATGCACTGGGGCATATATTCATTTAGTCTATACTGGTTGGCAGGTGTAGCTGTACTTGTGATGTTAGGCCTCACAAATTTTCTTTTTTGCCTTTTTTTTTTTCTTTCTTAAATCACAGATTTTTTCTTTTTTTTTTAAATTTTTATTCTTTTTTGCATTCACATTTTATAAGTTATTTTCAAGCAATATATCGTCAGCCATTTTTACATATTAAGAAGGGACTGCACAAAAAAGTTATTTGTTAATCGTTTTTTTTTCTTCTTCTTTTTCTTTTAAATTCCGACTACTGAAGTAAAATCAGCCATCTTTTTTTTTTTTCTTTCTTTTTTTTTAAAGATATCCAAGCATGTATGTATGTATGTATGTTGTATGTATTTGTGTAAGAAATTTTATATTTTGCACAAAAAAAAAAAAATTAATTTAAAAAAAATGGAATTTTGCATGTTTATGAATATATCTTTCTTCCTTAAAAACAGATTCTTCATTTGTTTTTATTTTTTTGTATAATTTAAGAACACGTAGAAGCCAAATGTAGTTGAAGTGGTGAAGAATAGTAATGATTTTTTTTTTAATAAGATTATATGTCTATTCAGCCACAACATGACAGTGGTTTAGAATAATTCATTCATTTATTTATTTTTTTAAAAATTTCTTTCTTTCTTGAAGTCTTTGATTTTGGAAGCGCAATGTTTTATTAGTTGAGTTCCAGCAGTCGTTATTGTTACTGTCATATGTAGGGAGCACCTGGTCTTAAGATACTAACAGTACTTATAGGTAACAAGACATTATAATACTATTTAGATAATTTGTCTTTTGATATGACCCCAAAATCATGACGTGTAAGAGAGGGGAAGGGGACATGGGGATAAATACTCAGTGTATATAAATAGAGTGTGTATGTCAAAATTATTCATTTATTTTCATTTATTTATTTATTTATTTTCTTTTTCTTTTTTTTTTCTTTGCAAAATAAAAATGCAGTCAAAATAAACATAAAAGTGAAAATTGAAAAAATAAAAATAAAAATAAAAACACCAAGTGTTGAAAAAAAAAATAACACTGAATAAAATTTTAGAAATACAAATCATTTTTATATCATCTTATGTATACCAGTTTTGTTAACAAAAAAAAAAAAAAATAAACAAAAAAAAAAAAACAAAAAAAAAAAAATAAATGTATTGCATGAGTACATCTGTGAGTGCACACACATACACACACAAAAATGTATGTATGCACGTGTGCGATATTATATATATATATATATATATATATATATATATGTGTACTAACACGTGCATACCTGTGGCAAAAAAGGGTGTGCAGCAAGTGGAAGGGGGAGTAGGAGGAGAATGAATACAAAGAGAACCATTGTCCGTAGCAATGGACCGCAGTGCTTCCTCCGAACAGGGTACATGATTTAGCTAGAGTGCATAAGAACTGCACAATTATTGGCAATATATTTTCTGAAAAAATATCAGTTGCACTCAAAGAAAATTCAAAGAAATAAAAGACAGACAAGCAGACCTAGAAATGCCTGGCAATTCAAGTTTAGATGGTGCAGCAGTACCACAGACCTTAAAAGTACCGTCACACCTGGTAGTGCCAGAAAGTGACCAGCATCCAGAAGTGTCACATCCACAACTAAGTTCAGTCTCTGTGGAATGTGCAACAGATTTGATTTTCTTTTTCTTTTTTTTTTCTTTTAGTAAACATGAAGACAAAACGCAACATAGCAACAACAAACTTTGGTATCGAATTCATCCACTGTCATGAGTCCGTCCTTTGGAGCAATCGTTAACCCTTTTTTTTTTCTTTTTTTTTTGCAGAAGTGGAATTTCACCAAAGTTAGAGTCTGCCTCTTGCAGTGGAACTTTGGATTTAGATAATGTGCTTTTAGACTTATAACAGTGCAAAGGAAGAATAGTGGAAATAGACACAAGTCAAACCAAAATTGATTAGTCTTCTTTTCTTTTTTTTTTTTTTTGGAAGATTTCTTTTCTCTTTTTTTAAATTTCTTTTTAAAATAACATTCCCTCCCCATTCCCCACTTCTTCTTTCTTTATTTCATTTTATTCTTTTTTTGTTTGTTTGTTTTTGTCTTCATCCGTCAACAAAAGATGCTGACAAAATCAAAAACAGATGGCAGTGCTGCTGCAAGACATACCAGCCACACAGGTGTTCGAACCCTACACTTGAGGGTATGTTTCAAATCCGCAGTGGTCCATAAATCTAGTATCTATTTTCCTGTCTTTGTCATAGAGTTGCCGTTGCTGGTGTAACCGGTCTCCACTAATTCCCAAACGTAAGTCAGTGATGGTTCCAATAGTCTCAGAACTAGTCCTTTACCAAAGAACTTGCTCTCCGACTTGCCAAGATTGTCTGAGAGATAATAATCGCTTATCCTCTGTTTTTTTTCTTTTTTTTTTTTTTTAAATTGTCTTTTTAATTTTTTTTTTTTACATTTGTGAGAGAGTGAATTAACCAACTATATTTCATGACAATTCCTTATAGCTTCAACTCGAACTCGTGCTGGGGTCAGTCAACTTTTCCCAGTCCATTCCGCACTGGGAATCCGACGAAGCATTGAAATCCGTGTCATCAAAGCTAAACATGTCAAGAACATCCTGTTGCGTTTTGGGGGTCAGGATAGGATCCGATGACGTAAACGAAATGGGGGTGTTGAGAGAGGCCGGAGCAAAGCCCGTGCTAGGTATAACAACATCTAACCAGTCGGACACATCGATTTGCATGTTGCAAGAGTTGTCCGTGTCATGTGGCAAATCGAGGGTCACCCCGAGGTCTGTGGAGGAGCCAGGGTTGCTGGCGTCTGTTTTGGTGATAATTGGCAGTGTTGATGTCCCAATCTTGTGGTCAGTAAAAGAATCGGGTAAGTCGAGATTGGTGAAGCCACCCTCTGACGTCCAATCCATACTATTGAAGTCATGGGTGAGTACTTCGTTAATATCGACAAACTCGCGATTAGTGTCACAAGTTATTGAGGAAGAGGGTGGGGAAGCATCTGGTTCTTGTTTTACCAAGACGGGCGAAGGTGCCGGTACAGTTGCCGATACAACCGGCCGTTGGTTTACTAGGGACGAGGATGTGGAGTTGGTAGTTAACGATGGAGATGGCATGAGCACTGTGGCTAGTGAGAATGGTGTATTGCTGGAGGTGGCAGCAGCCGTTTGAGTTACTGAGACCGTTGGAATTGTTGATGTCTGAGCTGTCGTTTTGGGAGTTGGAGGAGGTTCTTGAGCAGCACTTGGAGGTAATTCTATAAAAAGAAAAGAAAAATAAATATTGATAAATAAGGATAAAAAGATATTCTTAAAATGATATTGGTAATACAATAAAGTCGACGGGGCGGCCTAAAGTCGGTATCAGCCAGTCAGCGAGGGAATCTATCCCCTTTTCAATAGTGCTAGACCAAGGAGATTGTTTTTTAGCATCTGAGGTGGAGTGCCACACCTACCATCAGCTCCTTACTTTACCGCACAGATCCCTGTGCTACTCATACGCTGAGTTGGCGGGGACTGGTATCGAACTAGGAACCTTGTGGTTTCTAGCCGAACGCTCTACCAAAAGAGCTCAAATGTTTCAATAGTTATTCTAATCATAGTTCAAGAATATAAAGCCACAGGTATGAAACACTAAGGAAGCTTACAATTAACAATCTGCTGAATTACATTGACCAAAACTATGCCAATTAATATTGTTTGTAAAACTGTCAATATGTTAAATAATAGATTGGCTAAATCTTTTATTTGGCATGTAGTGTAGTATTTTGAAAAGATTGCATTGAGAAACTGTAGCTAGCTGAGGTCAACTAAATGTAATTAATAGGCCATAAGCTTTAAGGACAGTTTGAAAGCTAGGTCCTCATTGGAGGATTGTAAAGTCACGTGACTACAATTTTAGAAGTTAGATTTTAACTTTATACATACATATAATATATATATATATATATATATATATAATATATTAATGATTTGAAGGCAATTACAATGCGTAGAATATATGCATTGTAATTGCCTTCAAATCATTAATATATTATTACATACTTAACAATGCTTCAAGCAAATTACCAATTACTTTTATATATATATTTTACCAACCCCTCCGCATGAGCAGGATGTGACACATGGTCAATTTTTTAAGCGGAGTTCAACAGGTTTGAATTCAGAGTTTTCTTTCTCCTAGACCAGTTGCCTAACCAAGGTTAAAGAGCCCAGTCTGCCCTGCTATTTATCCATAGCTGGGGGGAGAGTAGGATTCATACCTTTCCCAAGGGTATTAGCGCTAAGTGAAATGCAATTACCACGTCCAGGATTTGAACTCGGGGCGACGAGTCCATTTCCCATGACTTTAACCATTACACCACGCGCTTCCATTATATATGTGTGTGTGTATTTTTATATATATATATATAAAAAGTGTCTTTGGTAATTGAAATTATATATATATATATATATATATATATATGTGTGTGTGTGTGTGTGTGTTGGTGGGATTAGGAACAGTAGTACTAAAAAGGAGTAAGGAATAAGATTTGTCACAAAAAAAAAAAATGCCAAAAACAGTCGCAATAATGAAAACTTCAAGATTGTGGGTTCGGATTTGACCCAGAATGTTCTTAATTTGCTCACAGAGTCAGTCTGATTTTAAAAAATGGTATGATATGTTAGATTATGGCCTCTAGGAGTAAAGTTGAAAAAATATGACACACTAATATACTGGTAGACCAGATACACCTTTTATGTAACTGTACATTTTGATTGCAACTATGGATTGAAAAAAAGGGTATGAACAAACCTCCATTTCTTATGAGGATCTCAAGTACATCATCCATTGCTTGACTTTTTGTTGATATTGAGAAAGCAGCAGAGCTTATAGGTGGGGTCTCACTTGATACTGAAGTTGGAGCTGCAGATGAGGGTAAAGTATTGTTTCCTCCCTCTTGCATAGTCACAAATAGTGGACCCTAAAAAAGAAAATTGACTCACAAATAATGATATGTCAATAGAAAGGATGGAAAGAAATGATAATAAAAAAAAAATAATCAAGAACAAGTTTCAAGCCATTCAATTTCATTTTAAACAATGCATAGATAAATGTAAATTTAACTTTTGCCCAGAAAGAGATGTCAGTTAACTTCAAGATATGCACTCCTAAATTTTTTACCTTTTTAAAAGAATTCTTTTTTTTTTTTAAAGGAATGCTTTCTTCAATATTGGTCGCCCTCGAGCTGCATTTCAAGGATGTCTGCAAGAATGATCTCAGGTGCTTTGGCATTATCCCTTCCAGCTGGTAAAATTTGACTCAGGACCATCCTCAGTGGTAGCAAGCTCTCCATAGCAGACTGTTCCTGTCTGAAGTCACCCTGGTGCGTCACCATGAAGTCAAAAGATCCAGAAGAAAACATCGGCAACAAAGCACTGGCACATCAACATCTTT
>CM042150.1:88476658-88509158 GCA_023376005.1 Doryteuthis pealeii
TGCCCTACTATATTACCCATAGCTGGAGGCAGAATATATGGATTCATATCTTTCCCAAGAGTATTAGCGCTATGTGAAATGCAAACAGCCTTGTCTAGGATTTGAACTCTGATCGATGAGTCCATTTCCCACGACTCTAACCATTATACCATGTGCCTCCATTAAATAAATAATCTAATATATAATCTAATAATATATATAATATATATATATTGAAATAATAAGAAATATAATATATATAATATAATATGTAAATTGAAAATGGAAGTGAATCCGACAGTATGTTGAAAAGAGAAATAAAGGAAAGAAAGTATTGAATGGATAAAATAGGATTATTTTAATTAATTTAACTTATATGTGTTTCGGTCAGAAGTTTATTCATGTGTACATTTTCTATCTATTATTATTTTTAAATAACAAAATGAAATAAAATAATAATAATAGAAAAAATATAGAAATGTTCAGCACACAAAGAAACATCGACCTTCCTCAGAGTAAATCCTTATTTTTTTTAACATAAAAAAAAAAAAAAAAAAATAAGGATTTACTCTGAGGAAGGTCGATGTTTCTTTGTGTGCTGAACATAACGTGTAAGTTAAATTAATTAAAATAATCCTATTTTATCCATTCAATACTTTCTTTCCTTTATTTCTCTTTTCAACATAATATAATATATATAATCTAATATATAATCAAACAATATTCTCATAAATAATCTAATTATACCTAAACCAACGCTATTAGTTCAGATAATAAAGTTTTCATTCAATATTGTTTACTATTTCTAACATTTGTGCCTGTAATTTTTACTGATTAAATGATATAATCCAATAATTAAAAAATCAACCGATTTATGGAACTCTTCACAGTTGCTTATAAGTAAGTACAAAAAGCACCAGCACATCTATAAAATTATGTTTCAAAGCAGTCCTGAGTTTAGGGTTATATTTTAAAAAATAATATTTTAAATGTAACAAAGTGAACATTGTAATACACGGATTCTTAGGATTTAAAAAAAGAAAAGATAAATGACATCAAATTATTTTTGTCTTACTCCCTCTTTTTATTCCTTTTGCTGCCCTTTCTATCTCGCTCCCCGGTGTTCCTAAAATCATATTTATTTGGTAATGGACATACTTCTGCTAGTGGTATATAAAAATGTCTTTCACAAACTCATTTCCTGAAAATCTGTCATTCAGTTTAGCCAAATGAGAAAGAAATTAAATTAAATTATTACTTGATTAACATTGGCAAAAGTCTTGTAATTGCCTATTGGAAAAAAACAAAAGAAAATTATGAATGGTGAATTCGTGCGAATTCTAACATAAATACAACATCCACAATTTTATACAAAAAAACAAAACTTAAATAGAAGATTTTCTTGACAATAATAGAAAACAGCACATCAAAAAACAAGTGGTCTCTTTCTATGTGATGATAAGGGAAAGAGGTCTTCTAAAACAAATTATCCCACTTACCCTGAACTACAGATCAAACTGTTAGGAGAGGGTGACCCTTCCCTTGAGTTGGCCTGCGATACGCTGAGGATAAATGGAGTGACAGACTGTGAAGAGTTTAAAGCCAGCTTAGTTATGTCAACTGCATGGCCAGGACTTTTCTGTGGTTGTGGTTGCGCTTGTGGTTGCTGTTGCTGTTGCTTGGTGAACAAGTCACTAAAATTAGGTTTGATATCAGGACCCGCTGTCGACGTGGTCACGATCATGGTAGGCAGACTCTGGGTTGGCTGTACGCTCTGTGTGGAGGTCTGAATAAGGTGAGCTGAGATCGGAATCGGAGTGAGAGCGATAGAGCTGAGGGACTGCTGCATCTGCAGGGATGGTGTCTGCGGTAGGGGTGGGGGCAAAGGGACCTTGGAATCAGCAGCAAGATTCATCAGTATGTGCGATGGGGACTGAGCGGTGAGGACCTGGTGTGACGGTGACTGGGGGTTGATTATCTGTGGAGGTGACTGCACGTTGAGGATCTGCTGCGGCGACTGCACATTGAGATCTGCTGCGGTGAGTGCATGTTCATCATCTGCGGTGAATGGACAGTCATCACATGCGGTGGTGAGTGCATAGTCATGACCTGTGGCGGAGAATGCACGGTCATTACTTGAGCCGGTGATTGAACGTTCATCACTTGCGCTGGGGACTGTACACTCATCACCTGGGCCGGAGACTGCGGTTGCTGCTTGATAAGGTTTGCCTGTTGGGCCTGTTGTTGTTGTTGGGCCTGTTGCTGCTGTTGCAATTGAATCTTAAGCTGATGTTGCTGCAACTGCAAATGCAGCTGCAACTGAGATTCTTGTAGCTGACGCTGCAGTTCTTCGATTTTCTTCTGTTGTTGCTTGACTAGTTCTTCCTGACCCATTACCCCACGTTGTTGAGTGCTCACCTGGGGTTGCATTTGCTGCTGAGGAGAAACAACACCAACCGCTTTTGGGGCTGATGTTAGATTTTGACCGAGGTCGTTTTGGGAATTCACATGATCAATGTCCATTGGGGCGTTCTCACCAGGGGCCACTGATGGGGGTCGAGAGATTTGGTCAACTGTCATTGGAACATTGCTCATGGCATTGTTCAAGTGGTTTTTGTGCATCAAGAAGTCCAGCTTGTCGATAGACATGTTAGACAGAGCGTGATTTGAAGTTTCCTTGCTGTTGGGTGAGGTTGGGGGGGATAAATTCGTGAGCATGGATTCCTCGGTTGCATACACCACAGCCTGAATTGCTGGTTGAGAAATGTTGCTGTTATTATCAAGAATACTGCTGGGTATCTGATTGGTGATGGTGGTGGAGCTGGTGTTGTTGACGGTGGCGGTGGTGGTGGTCGTGGTAGGAGAGGAGGGGTTGGTGTTCGATTTTGTTTCAAAATAGTTTCGGAGCCGTTCAATCAGCTGAGGTTTGGACCCAGAAACGGTCAGGTTCCTCTTCTTAAGCTCGGCTCTTAGGTCAGCGACTTTCATCTCTTCCAGGTTAGAAAGAGGTTTCAGTACAGCCGGGTTGTTAGCGTTGACAACCTGTTGTTGTTGTTGTTGTTGAAGCTGATGGTGGGCAGGAGAAGGACAGGGTGAAGGGTGGGAGATTTGGTTCTGATGGATTTGCGTTTGTGGAATCATGGTGATGTGATGCTGGTGGTGTTGTTGCTGCTGCTGCTGTTGGGGTAGTGGTGGAGGTGGGGGTGGAGGCGGTGGTGTCTGTTGAGGCTGGTGCTGGTGTTTTTGTGGCATAGATGGCGAGGGGCTCTGCCGCATCATTGGCTGAGACAAGGTGGTCGTAGCAACCGGGGAGGGTGTTGATGGAGAAACTGCAACCATCATGTTGGCCGAAGCGTTAACATGCGGGTTGTCCCCCACTTTGGGCGCTGTTGCCACGGCTGCTGCTGCTGCTGCCGCCGCTGCAGATGAGCTGGCCAACAGGTTCTTTTGCTGGAATTCCAATTGCCACTGGAGAAAGAGCTGTTGCTGTTGCAGGAGGATATGATACGGCGTTTCAGAATTATTAGCGAGATTCTGAGCAGCGTTCTGTATATTCTTAACAATGTTTGGTGGACCCTTGTATTCATGGAATTTGATAACCTTTGCCTTTGGCTGGGTTTTTGGTTTTGGCTTTTTCGGCCGGGATTTGTGTTGATTAGAGCTACTGGAATTGCCATTTCTGGAACTTGAAGAATGTGAGGAGGACGTTTGCCGGTTCCCCACAACAGAGTGGCTTGACGGAACAGCGTAGGGCTGCCCTGGTGGGATGGTAACGGTTGTCTTGGATGATGGAGTACTCGGCCCCTGGTTGGCAACCCTTGTGATCAGTGACCCAAAGTCTATGTTGCTGGCAATGCTGGACCCAGGGCTGCCAATGTCTGACAGGTTAGAGTCCTCCTCCTGGGTAGGAGAAAGGGCTTCATCGCTGTTGCTCTCTTCTTCAACAATTGGAAATTGCTGCTTTGTTCTAAGATCAAGCTCTTCGCCCTCAGTCGTTCGCTGGAATTTGATCAGACCTTCTGTAAAGTGAGAAAAAAAAAAGAGGAAAGAATGAAGAAGAGTGATTAAGATTTAGTTTCTTTTGGTGCAAATCCAAAATAATAAAAAAAAGGTTTATATGAAATAAATAACCATTGTTAGCATTTTAAGGGGTTTTGCTTCCACCCTTCTAAGAATATTATCCACATCTTTGTTGTCTATTAGGGTCAGTGTTCTCTAAGCCATCAAATATTTTGATGCATATTATTTACCTGGATAAGCTTTTATCTAAGAACAGCATTAATTTAAGGAGTACAGGTGTTAACAAAGTCTTTCAGAGCCAATGATTATAATAAATTAATTTGTAAAGAGCCACACATACTGGTCTCGTAAGCCGTTTTAGTTGTAGGGTTGCTACTCATGTAGCGAGTCTTAATACAGGAAAGCCTGGTGAAACCCATCCCCTCCCCCCAGGTCTACAACTAGTTTGAATTCAAAGTATTCCTTCTAGACTGGTTACCATAGCAAGGTTAAAGAGTCCAGTCTGATTGCTATTTATTCATAGCTGGAAGGAGAGTAGTTGAATTCATACATTTCCTAAGAGTATTAGCACTACGTGAAATGCAAACAGTCTCAATGAGGATTTGAACTTGAGTAGCCAAGTCCACTTCCTACAATCATAACCGTTACACCATGAGTGCCTCCTAAAAAGCCAACCATACAACAAATATTAGGTTATTGAAAAAGTAATACCACATTTTTGAAAATAAAATAAAATCAAGTTCTAACAAAATAATTTATCTATAAAGAATATGATCATTAGTAAGGAAAAAAAAATCCAGTTAAAATAATTTATTCTTAGCTTAAAGAATTTAAGATTCTAATTGAAAAGAATTCTGATAATATTAAATTGTCGTTTCCTTACTTTCAAAGGTTCTGCTACTAAGAATATTTTCTTGTGGTGTGAAAAAATCAAAATTGAAGGTGTTCAAATCCAGGAAGGCTTAAAATATAAACAAAAATTAAATTTATTTATCAAGAACATAATAATCATTAACAAGGCAAGAATTTGGGATTCTGGCTGAAAAGAATTCTGATAATAGTGAATTGATTAATTCTTTACTTCTTCAAAAGATTTTGCTGCTAAGAAAGGATTCTAATGCATTTCATTTATTCTTATCATTTTTTTATTTTTTCTTCTTTTTTTTTTTTTTTAAGATAAAGATTTGTCAATCAACTTGATAATTAATTCCAACAAGAATTTTATTTTTCTTATTTTTAAATTTTAGTTGCCTTTTTTTTTTTTTTTTTTTTTTCCATCTTCTTCAAAAAATCCAAAACTCACTGGATTGTTATTTCTATAATAGCAAAAAACAGTAATGTCAAAAGGCCACAATAAAATGAATTCTTTTATCCTGGGTGCAAGAATTTGGCATTTTGATAAGAAAAATTCTGATAATACAGTTTTAATCTCTTCCTTACTTTTAAAGAGTCTGCCACAAATAAATTGTTTAACAGAAATCTTGAGACATTAAGCCAGTTTATATATATATATATATATATATATGCATATATATCAAAATATCTGAATCTAACAATTTGATTTTTGAATTTACTGATAATGGGGTCTGCATTGTCATTCTGAAGAATGTCTTTGGTTGGCATTCCTTGTGAGCAATTACCCAAAGTCTATGGAGCCTACTATGTTTGGTTACTTCCTATGGCAAGAAATTTGATTTTCTTACCAAGTTTTTTTTTTTTATTGGAGTTAACAATAAGCAGTGGAGAACACAATGACTAATATAACAAAGATAGGGATAATAGTCAAGAAAAACTGCTTCTTTTTCTTTTCTGTTGTTTGTTTCAAACAATATCAGAGGAATTATAGGAGTCGTAAAAACTGACATCAAGTGTTGAAGTTGCCAACATGTATTCTAGCTGGAATAAAATCATACAATGGACAAAAAAGTGATCTCACAACTCAATAAATAGACAAAAAAAAAAAAAAAAAAAAAAAATGATTGACCATGAACTTAAAAAAAAAAAATTTTTTTACTCTAACCAAAATTATTTACTAAAATATAAAACCACGCACTCAAGAAACACAAAGTTATAGAAAACCAGAAAGTCTTAATTGGATAGTGAAATAATTCAACTTCACTAATAAATTACTTTTAGGAATAGCTAAGTACTAAGGTTAAAAAGGTCATGAAGACTAGAGTTCAACTCTTAGTGCCAAAATTAGGGTTAAAAAGAAAAAAGAAAAAAGAAAGAAAAAAAAAAAAAGAAAAAAAGGAAAACCAAGACGTTAAAACCTTAAAAGAGCAAACGGTAAACGAAAGATAAAAAATAACTAAATCAGAAAATGAGGCATCAAGAGAAGCAAAAACCTACAGAATAACGTTAATCCAATTTTGTTGAGAAACGACAAATATTTCTACTTTAAAAATTTATTTTAAAATTTCAAGAGGGGGAAAAAAAAAAAAAGAGTAGAGGTTGAAAAATCCACACACATTTTATTTGGGATTTTAAATCTGAATTGTTTTCTTTATTTGATTTTTAAACTTAATTAAAAAAAAAAACAAGAAAACAAATTTGGAAATACGAACCTTTTGACCGCCTATATTTCAAGACTGAGGCTGGATTTTCTATAGAGAATGTAATTTAAAAAATAAAAAAAAATTTCAGCAACTATTTTTGGCAATAAATTCCAAACAAACACACAGACAACCAAATAACGAGATAAGGGCACAACATAATATTTTAATGTGAGGGATGCTCTAAAAGTAATGCCTTCTATTTACTTCCACAGAAACTATAACAAATACAGTAAGCACAATTACATCATCGATAGAGCAAGTTTTCAACTACTAAAAACATTTTTTCATATTACTACTGAAAACTTGGTCTATCTATTGTAATTATTGTGTTTCCTGTTGTAGTATCCATGTAAAAAATAGAATTCATTACTTTTAGAGCGCCTTCTCAAACATTCTCAATTATAAAGGTTTGATATTTAAGGAATGGAGGAACATTGTTTAATCAAACTAAAGACTCCAATCCTCAAGGATCACTTATATATAACATTTGAATTAAGAAAAATAAAATCCTTTGAAACATTAACAGAAAACCAGTATAAGTATAGAAATATATATAAAGTTAACACATTTCAAAATAATCTAAAGAATGTACATCTTAATACTCTAAACTAATATTAAAAAAATACAAAATATATATAATTTGGGGATATATATGTGTGTGTATATATATATATATATACATATATATATATAAATAAATAAAAGGTGTTGTTATGGGTCCAACAAGAGAAAATTAAATATTTTATAAAAAAGAAGGTCCACAAAATGAATTATGTTTTTAAAAAAAAATTTTTTTTATTTTAATTATTTTACACTGGCGACATGTGTTTAAGATCTTTTGATATCTTATTCAGGCATTAATTAAATGCATTCTATGAAGATATCAGAAGATCTGAAACACATGTCGCCAATGTAAAATAATAATAAAATTAAAAAAAAACCCCAAAAAACAACAACAAAACCATAATCCATTTTGCGGACCTTCTTTTTTATAATATATATATATATATATATATATATATATATACACACACAGACATTAAGAAAATTTTAGAATTTCATACAAACTTGGACACTAGCATTCATAAGTCTATCAGTCTTGAAATAAACACCCCCAATAAAGACCTAAGGCAAATGGGATTAACAAATTCATATAATTTCTTTACCAATATCTATGTATACATTATATAAATTTGCTTATATATATAACTGTTAAGTAAAGATTCAGAGAATTTGAACACTATTCACAAAGCAAATGTAATACTGACTTTTGTCACTACCCTTTGTGAGATCACTTTAAAAATACATACCCAAGGGAGACAGTAGAAAGTACGTGTTAGGGTAAGTAATTTATTTCATCATTAAATTCTCTAAAACTTTAGGTAGCACCACATTATATATGAATAAACAAATATATATACATATATAAAAGATCACATTTCATTATAAAAATAATGCAAAGAGCAAGAAAATTCAAAATACAAATATAAAAATGAAACAAATATAAAACAACTTTCTTTTCTTATGAGTAATGATTTTTCTTTTTTTTAAATGTAGGTACGAAATTCAGACAGAAATAAGATGCTTACAAATTTAAAGAAACATAAAGAGAAAATTAAAAGAAAAAATTAATTTCATTCTGAAAAAAGACCAAAAAAAAACAAACATTAAAATCTCTTAATTCATATTTATTTTGTGCAGTAGTGTATTAAGCAGACCAAAATAGTATGTGGGTTAGAAACTAAGGAATCTAATAATGTTTTAGATGTGGAACTTGTCTACACAAGGTAAATTGAAATTCTTACACTTATCTTTGGATTTTTAAAGTTAAATAAACGTGTTATGAGCATGGATGAAAATGAAAGACTTGAATGTTAGAATTTAACAATGTTTTATTTAACACAGGATAGAGAAATGCATCTACCCAAAACAGAGCTCAACTTGGGTGTGACCATCTCATATCCCAATCCATGTGTTATGGAAGTCCAATTTCTGGTCCAAGCTCCCACAATGCACTTGTCACAGGAGGCAACTGTCCCCTACCCATCAAGGGGAGTAATTCTAGATATTTTGTTAGGACCTAACAATTTGAGGTGAAGGATATAATTGAAATTAGTGAAATGGAGGAATACAACTAACTTGCAAATGCTTGAAGGCAAAAGTAGTTTGCTAGACTTAACTCTTTGCCAACCAAATTTACCTGATGGCTGTACCAAAGTTTTTCGGTATTTTTTTACCTGTATGATGGGATATTTCAAAGTTCAATATTCACCTCAAAACTCATTAAATTCAAATAAAGTCCTATCATTATTGTAATCTGAGTCCTTCTGTTCAATCATAATGATCTAGCCATCAGTTTTTGTTCTTGCTTTGGTGTGGTGGGAGAGCCACTGTTAGCAGTTTAAAGAAGCCATAATCATCTTGTCATCTTGCTTCAATATGGCAATGATGTGCAGGCTTGACAAGCTGGGAACGTGGTTACAAATCTGCATGTCATTACATTGTTGACAGAAAAGCAACATATCTCAGCAAGGTCATGAGTGTTTGAGCAGGTCTCTCAAAGGGTAACATTACCACCCAGAAAACTGGTCAAGGGTCAAGAAAAAGGGATTCTTTATGACTCCTATCATTGGCACATATTGCTGTAAATATATTGAGTTGTATATTTTTGTTTGTACGATACACTATATATATTTTGTGGGGCCTCACATCAGTGAGGGGGGCCAGTGTGCAAATAAAACCATTGAGAGGAAGGCCCCGAAATGGTGCACAATCTCTACTAATGATCTCAAAACAAAATACATAATAAATCAATAACAAACAAAAGAATCATGGAATTGAACTTCTCGTCAGTTTTGCTATTGGAACGAGGAGCATTCTACAGTCCGTTCGCTTTCTGGTGAGTTTCCGTTACTTATCAAGTAACTTTCTTCTGTTAGATTAAACTTCAAAATTTACCTTTAAGTAGTTCATAACTGCAAGAGTTTAAAGATCAAAAAAGTCTTTCTAGGATGATTAAATGTCATTTTTAAGAAAAAGAATGTTAATTAGAGAAAGAATTACTTTCCATGCGATTAAGAGAAAATGTTTGACTTGGAAAAATCACAAGCACTTTTTTTTTCTTCTTTTTTTTATTGAAAGGCTGAAATATTGTAATTTTCCATGAAGAAACAATTGCCAATCAAGCTTAGCATAACCCAACAAAGAAGTTGGTAACTTAAATACCAGGAACGTATTTTAAAAACAGGAAATAAGCTTTACTGGACCATAAGCAGCTGACAGCATGGATATCCAGAACTCTCTCTCACTAACGTTCCTTATCAGTTACACACAAAGTTGATTGATAGAGGTGTTTAGTGATCAGCCTACATTTAGTGGCGTAGATCCTAAGGCCATCTCTTCAAAGTATTCCATGTATATATTGGCCAACACTGGGACAATGGTGATCCCATAGCCAGGCCCTCCTCTTGTCAGAACCCATCTCAAAGTAAGTTGTTTCTACACAGAAAGTCAGCATCTCCATCAGATTATCTATTGGGATACAGGTGCGTTCTTCCAAATCTGAATCTACAGTTAACTTATCCAGTACCACTGTCAGAGTCTCATCAGTGTGTACCTTCGTGAACAGACTCACTACATCTAGAGTCTGTCCTTGCTTTTCTATCAGTGTCCAGCATGTCTTGTTCATCTTACTTGAATGGTTTGTGTGATAGGAGGCTAGTAGCCATGCAGCTGTTTTTTTCTGAGGTGCTGCTTCCAAGATTTGTTCAAGATAGCACGTAGCATCCCTGTGTAGTTCCAATATCACTTTTTCTATAAGTGCTTTGTTAGAGTCCAAGTGGTGAAGCCATACAGTAGCACTGGCACAGCTACAGCTTGGAAGAATTCTTGCTTTATCTTATCAGAGAATAACTTGGAAATATCAAGTTAGTAAAAGCACACATATACTACACTTAGAGGACCAGTGATCAACACTTTGATCCTAGAAGAGCACACAGATATTTTTATCCAAATTAGATGTGTCAGTCTATATGTAAACACTGTGTGGAGGCACTTGGTGTAATGGTTACCGTCATAGGAAATGAACATGGCAAGACTAGTTCAAATCCTGGATGAGGGTGATTGCATTTTACATAGTGCTAATACTCTTGGGAAAGGTATGAATCAAACTATTCTCCTCCAGCTTTGGGTAAATAGTAGGGCAGACTGGGCTCTTTAACCTTGGTTAGACAACCAGTCTAAGAGAAGGAAAACTCTGAATTTGATGGATAATAAATTATAGACTAATATATTTAAACTCAACAACAAAGAAAGAGTAATATGATATCCTCAATATACCATAAAGTTGAATTGCATTTCATCCCAAAATTAATCCTTTGAAGATATGTGACCACTAAGGAATTAGCAGGTGGCCTGTGTGTCAGATTAAGCAAAGCTTATTAAATTCTAAGAATTAGGTGCTTCTGGAAACAACTTGTTGCTCACATATGAAGGTCTTTACTGATCTTAAAATTTATAAATTAAAAATTTGAAAAGCAATTATAAAACTTTTATAAGCATTAAAAAAAAATCATCCAAGAAAGCTATTAACTTTTAAAATGAAATTTTGGGTTGATATTTGTATTTGTATAATCATTGACCATAAAATAATTTTTTAAAATAGAACGAGATTGGGAAATGAAATTGATTCAATGCAGAAAAAATAACTGAAAATTATACATAAAAAAATAAGAAAAGAAGAGTAACAAATTTGTTTCCAATAAAAGTAAATAAAAGGTTTTCTAATTTGAACCTGTAAGCAAACACATCTTCCAATAAGCATTATTACCTGTTTACCTTAACCAGGTAAATATATTGACTGCGAGACGATAATGACTAAGTGCTTATAAACACAGACAAATTGGTAAAAATCAAAATTAAAAAAGTGAAAGAAAAATATATATCCAGGTAATAAAAAATAAGACAAAAATATATATATATATCCAGACATAAAACTAAACAAATAATGATAATAACATATATGTGATAATCATATATACTATGTCCCATAATATTTGTCATGTTTACATGTAAATTCCATACATTAAAT
This sequence comes from Doryteuthis pealeii, assembly GCA_023376005.1. Lineage (NCBI taxonomy): Eukaryota > Metazoa > Mollusca > Cephalopoda > Myopsida > Loliginidae > Doryteuthis > Doryteuthis pealeii. The sequence goes on from CM042150.1 coordinate 88,488,305, forward strand.
GTAACAACCATTATGGGACAAAAGTAGTATATTTCATATGTAATTACAAGTGCTTACAGGTATGTACATAAAGATGGGGGACAAAATAAGCCAACTCTAAATTACAATAATAAATACAAAGATAAATAAATGAGCCATGCTTAAACGAATATATATATATATATGTATATTAAAAAAACAAAAAAACAAAGGTGATATTCACATTCAGGATTTCATGGCTGAGAAATATATTGCAGGGGTTTTGGTATCTGTGCAGGTATTATTATTAATACAAGTGGGTGAGATACATGCCGCTTCATGTAAACAATACGAGAGGCACAAGATAAAAGAAATTAAAATGATAAATAAATGGACAGGCAAAAAGATTGGCATTTACCTTTACTGGTTTTAAAGTACGTCTTTGAACTTATATCCCTCAGTTTGATACCTTTAAATTCAAATATAGTTGCAGAAGATGCTCTTAGTAAGTCACTCCAGTGCAGAAAAAAACAACATGCATGGTCAATCAGAGATCAAGAAAAAAAAAAAAAAAAAAAAAAAAAAATAACAACAACAACATTGTCAAAATGTTTTAAAAATCACACAGGAGTAAATAAGGGTGTGGTTTTAGTATTATAATTTTGGGGATCAAAATCTTGAAAAAATTCTCAAAGAAATTAAAAATATCTATTTTTAAATAGTTTATAACATTCCCAGTAAATTTGTATTGTTATTTGAACCAACTGCGTTTTTTGTTTTTTTAAATTAAAAAAAAGTTAAATATAAAATAACTATGAGTTTTGTTCTTTAATAGTTGTTATGAAATGTTATATATATATTTCAAACATCTTGGAAATCCTCCGTATTTCAACCGATTTCATTTAAAACAATAAGGATTTACTCTGACGAAGGCCGCTATTTCTTTGTATACTAAACATTTCTGTAGTTTTTTCTATTATTGTTATTTTATTTTATTTTACTTAAAATAATAATAGATAGAATACATGTATGCATGGATAAACTCCTAGCTGAAACACATGTCAGTAAAATAAAATAAAATAAATCTTATTTTATCCATTCAACATTTTCTTTCCTTTATTTTTCATTTCAACATATAATACAAATGTAACAAGTATCATTGGTAATAGTATTTATTTAATAACTTATCTTTCATGAAGATTATTAGCCAAACAGGCACCATAATCTGATTTATAGAACAGTCATAAAAATAACTATTTTAAATCTCACCTATGTCCTATAAACAGGATGGAACTTTTTACATATAATATTTGTAATTAGTAATAGTATTTATTTAATAATAACTCATATCTTATGAACATAATTAACCAATCACTATAATCTGATTCATAGAACAGTTGCAAATAAAATAGTTATTCTATTTCCCACCAAAGTAAAATGGAACTTTTTACACAATCTTACGAATCTTAAATTGTATATACATTATTTTTGGAATGCCCCTATGCATTAAATAATCTTCTTTTTTTTTTTAAATGTCCCCTCTAATAATTCCAGAGGGTTGTTAAGTTAAATATTTTGCTAAAACTTAAGATTTGTTGCTTGATACTCTTTTAGTAATTGACTGAATTGAAAACAGAATCAGGGATCAATTCAGAACAAAATCCAAACCTAAAGAGAATTTTTGGAGAGTACAAAAAAAGAGTTCATATTCATATTTAAAAGGATTCAATTGAATTCTTTATTACAGATTGTTGGAACTATTACTGAACAGTGCTATGTTGAGCAATTGGCTTATTTGAATGATATATGAGAAACAGAGAAGTGATTTTGTTGCAAATATCATGAATAATTATGGTGCTGGAATAAGAAGTTCTTCCACATTTTGTGTATTCACCAACAGTGTTCACTTTCAGACAATCACTTGTTTCACTTCAGGCAACACCTATTGTCCGCTCAAGAATTCAGACAAATTTGAGGTTTCAAAGTATCTATCAAATTTTTTAAAAAATCTAATGATGCAATATACAATTTAGCTAGAGAGCATAGTGTCATAGAAAGCCAGAGAAAGTACTTTGTATCAAGGCTGCACAACCGGTTTAAAAAATAATTTTTAAAAAATGGCTGGATTCTTTTAAGACAGACCTCATATATTCAGATACGTCGACTATATAAATATATAAATTATGATTAAAAATGCTTTTAGTGTTAAAGTTTAATCCGTAAAATTTTCACAGTGCTCTATGCATGAAAATACAGAGCAATATCTTGAGATTTTTCAAGTAGAAAATAAGATGATAATAAAAACAGGGTAAAAACTCATGACTTCGACATTGTTACTCCTCGGGTCAGACATGTTCAATACTAGATCAACCGAGATCAACAATGTGAAACTCAGAGTAGGGAGTTTATCCTGTTTTATCATTATCCTATTTAATACTTGAAAAATATTGCGTGTGAGTGTCCGTATATATATATATATATATATATATATATATATATATATATATTACAGTGTGTATAGAAATAACCATTAACAGGTTATTTCTATACACACTGTAATACTAAATCCGCTCTACTAATGTATTGAGCACTTTATATTTGTTATAACACTGACTTATCCGATTAATACTTGTATCAACCAAATATGAGATTAACCCAAAATTTTTTACCAGTATGTCATTCCCTATATATATATATATATATATATATATATATAGGGAATGACTTACTGGTAAAAAATTTGGGTTAATCTCATATTTGGTTGATACAAGTATTAATGCACACACACACACACAAATGCATATATGTATTTATACATAATAAACTTGTGATTTCAGTATAAAATGAATGTGAAAAATATTTTTTTAAAGAATTTTTAACAGATTTAAAAAGAAAAGCCTTTTCTGGAAGTGCCAGATTTCTTTTAAAAAGAATTCTCATAAAAGATAAAAGCATTAAGCAGAGAGCGACACCCAATTTGATCCCTGAGAAGCCAAAGGTCAAATAATCCAAAAGTGAATAGGAAATATAAAAATTAAATGTCTCCTTTTATTTTTTTTTTTCTTAATTAATTGGAATATTCAAAATGTCATTATCCCTTAATCCAGCACTTAGTAAGTTGCATTTTATTTTATAATCATATCAACCATTACTGTTTAACAGTTAACACAATAAAAGTAGATCCTGTAATATTTTCAATCAATTGACAACAACCAGTGATCTTCTATTTTATTCGTTAAAACAAAAAGATATGACAATCTAATGGCCAGCAACTGGATATAGACTTGCAGGAAGAAAAAAAAAGAAGAAAAAAGTGTTATACAGGTGACAAAATTTCTTGTAGGAAGACACAAGCTGTCCCTTATTTCAAATCATCAGCACTACCCCACCCAGCATATCTGTTTCGGACAATGTGTCCTCCAGCCTTCTTTAAGTGCTTCTTGTCAAACTCAAGAACCTTCATGCTGGAATCTGGAGCCTTCCCAAGTTCAGCAAGAAACACCTGAAGAAGGCCGAAAGGTGCATCAGCTGAAACGCTTTTAATATGTTTGAGAATATAACAATGATATTAGAAATCAATAATACCAAGTAATTATTTATCAAACCCAGTATGCAAATTACCCACACCTTGAAATGTAATGATAATAAAGATGAGGACAACAGTCTAAAAAATCTAAATGATACAAATTATCAAGCCTCATCTCAAAAGTACAGACAAATAAATGCTTGTTTGTCAGATTCTTTCATCACTTGGGGTCAACTGACAACCTTTGGGTCACCCACAATGTAACACCATAAAGGTAGTGACAAAGGTAGAAGGCAGAGGGTAGCTCAGAGCTTAACTAGACACAATGTGGCTACAATATCATTTCATACTTTACATAGAACAGAAAATATCACGGTTTTCCGAGCAAACCTGTTTTTAAAGTGAATGTCCTACAAGTAATTCAACCTAATTGATGTTACAGTAAGCAGACTTATAGAAATATTTATATCACTAATATGAAACAAAAAGGAAATGGGAGTCTTTCATAACCACCCAGGTATCTCCGGTTAACTATTGCTATGACACACCCTAAGGAAAAGAAAAGCAACAGATATCATTAGACAAGACACGGTGGTAGTTCACTGGAGATGTCAAACAAGATTAATGAACCAAACAATTTATTTTTAAGCTGATGCCAAAAATAACCACCTTTTTTCATTGCAATAATCATCAAAAGCAATGTAAAAACAATATTCCTGGTCTAGCACTAGTGAAAAGGGGATAGACTCCCTTGCTGTCTGGCTGATAACCAACAATAGGCCACTCTGCCGACTTTGTAAAATCATTATAAATGGAGATTATGTGTCTGTCTCTGTAACTATGTCACAATTCCATTAGTTATTTATATAATAATCATTTAATCTTAATTAGCATCTTATTTATTAATGATGTCTTTATCAAAGTCTGGTTAGATTGCCTCAAAACAGCCCATGTTATTAATGCATTTAAAATCCTGCAATGTGTATCATATATCACGAAGAAATAAAAGTTTACATTGTATAAGGTGTGGGTAATTTGCATACTGGGTTTGATAAATAATTACTTGGTATTATTGATTTCTATTATCATTGTTATATTCTCAAACATATTAAAAGCAATCCTATGTATAATTTTTGATAGAAGTCAATTAAATAAAAATAAGTAAACGTTTTATATGCCTTCTTATTTAGAGATAGAGCTCTTCAATGTAATAATCTTAACTATACAGTAAAGTAGATTAAAACTAGTTTGAATGAGAAGTGGTTTTGATAAAATTTTCAATAGAACTTCATGATAGCTAAAACCAGGAAGATGACTAAGAGAGATAGAGAGAGTTCTTCCATGACCCAGAGAAGAGAGAGAGAGCTCTTCTATTAAATCAATGTAATGGACCTTTCTTTTAAGCAATAGTCTTAACTATACAATAATGTAGATTAAAAATAGTTTGAATGAAAATGGTCTTGATAAAATTTTCAATAGAACGCCATGATACTGCTAAAACCAGGAAAATGAGATTCATGAGAGAGAGAGAGAGAGAGAGAGAGAGAGAGAGAGAGCTCTTCCATGACCCAGACAGACAGAGAGAGAGCTCTTCTATTAAATCAATGTAAAGAACCTTTCTTTTAAGCAATAATCTTTTTGTCATATCCATGTGTGATAAATAACAAGTGTTGAAATATCAAATTTTGAACAACAATTAAGAGAAAACATTTCACCTTGATTTAAAGGTTGACATGAAAAGAAAATTGTTGATTGAAACTTTCAACAAAAGCATCAAGTTTTTTTCCATTAAGCATTTGCTTTGTTTGCCACTGATTTGTGTCTGAACTATGTGAAAAATGAAACAAAAAGACAGACAGATGGAAAGGTCAGGTTTTCTGAGGGTACAAATGCACCCCCAGAAAGTTAGGAATAATGTTTATGAAGAGTGGCAGTAAATTCTTTGGTTGTTATGATTCTCTTTTCTCAAAGAGCAGCTCTTGTGAGTTTCATGCAAAGAGTTAAAGAGGAATGGTAAGAATGATAAATAGACAACGGTGAGGGATAGAGGGGGGGGGGACATCAGAGTGAAGAAGTAAAATGGAGAGAGAGAGAGAGAGAGAGAGAGAGAGAAGGTTGAGAAAAGAAGAGGGAGTACAATTAGCAAAGGGGATGATGAGAGAGAAAGAGAAAATAGGTAGAAAATCAGAGTACAATTAGGGGATGATGAGAGAGAAAGAGAAAATAGGTGGCAGAAAATCTGAGAGAGAGAGAGAGGAATGGAGGAGAGGTGGCAGAGAGCTTGAGGGAGAATAAGAGAGAGAGAAGAGGAAGAGAAATGAAACAAGAGAGAGAAAGAGAGAGAAAGAGAGAAAATGAAGCAAAGGAGAATGAGAAAATAGGTGGCAGAAAATCTGTGAGAGAGAGAGAGAGAGAGAGAGAGAGAGAGAGAGAGAGAGAGAGAAGAATGGAGAAAATCTGTGTGAGAGAGATGAGCTTGAGGGAGAATAAGATAGAAAAAAGGAAGATAAATGAGACGACGGGAGAGAGAGAGAGAGAGAGAGAGAGAGAAAATAGGCAATAGAAATTGTGATAGAGAGAGGAAAGAGATGGAAGATGAGCTTGAGAGAAAAGAGGAAGTGAAGAGAATATATATGAGGATATTCCTGAAGAAGGCATGAGAATGGATAGGCCAAAACATTATGCTGACAATATCAGAGACACAAAGTTAATTGTTCCAATAGTTTGGTTTCTTTGTTTAATGGCATATTAACCTTCATGGGTCATTTAATGCCAAAACCATCCTTGCAGAAGAACAACTGTGGTACACTTGAACTCATAACTGGGGGAATGAGTCAATTGTTCCCAAAAATAAATTAGATAAAAAATAAAGAAAGAGCAATTAACTCTTTTTTCATTATATATATATATATATATATATATATATATAAAGCAGTTGTGCAATAATGCATCTTGTAACTCACTAGAAGAAAAAAAAGCCCTGATTTTCTGGACCCTTTCACAGAGGCTCCCCAGAGTGCTTTTTTTTGCATCAAATAACTCCTTAACATATGAATTGACATGCTCTGTTAGCTACAGGAAATTGATAAGATCTGTCAGTTACTCAAAGACTCTCGAACAACTTAAAAACAAGAACTGTAAATGCTTAATTGCCAGCTTTTACAAGTAATATTTGGTATGGCACCAATATGACATCATTGTTGTACTAGCAGAGATTCTAATTTCAAAACATTTATGGCCGATCTTATGTTGACTGGAGTTCTATTTGATCAATTGAACCTTTTTTGCTACAATCTTCCCTTCACATTTGTAGTCAAAACAATAAACATATTTGAAATTTAACTTTAAACCTATAAACTTATCCCTGAAAGTGATTCCCAATCCATTTAGCAACAAACAACTGTAATTTGTATCATATGGGTGCTAGAAGGGGGTAGCTGAGGGTCAACTACCAATTTATTAATACATATGAAATTAATGAAATCATTTCTACTATTTTATAAAACCAAACCAATATTACCTACAAACCATTCATTTAAAATCATATGTACAAAAAACAAAAGATTTGGCATTAAATAGCCCACAAGGGTTGATATGCCATTAAATAAAATAAGTAACTAACTAAAAAGCAGTACATGGTTCCTTATTCAGATTGTTGCACCTAAGCTCATTCTAAATGTTTAAATCTGACTCCTCAGGTATCATTGGGTTAAAAGCAGCAAAAACACTAAATGTTATAAACATTATTATTATTATTATTATTATTATTAGTCTTAAGGCCAAACAAAACCAATAAAAAGAAAGTGCATGTAATTGAAGCCGTGATTTTTCAAGCTTAAGTAATATCATCAAGCAGTAATTAAAGCTTATCTATCTAAACTGATGCTCGATACAAGAGTTTTGTCATTTCCCCGTTTTCAGATGATGTTGTTATCTTAGGGATTTTACAACAGTAAATACATAATGGAGCTGGTTTAGCTTAGTCGCAAGGTTCCAGGTTTGATACCAGTCCTCACCAACTCAGCATATGTATAGCACAATAGGCCACTATGCAGACTTTAAGTACATAATATCTACCTAAATTGCTCTCTGAACTTCTGAGGTAAAATGTTTTCAGTATTCTGCCCATTTTGTAGACTAGTGTCTTTGATTTTTTTTTGTTTAGTTTTAGACATTTGATATATTCTTCTGCCTTCATGTTCTGTATATTTTTCAGACTACTGTTTTAGTCTTTCTTATTCCAATCTCAATTTAATAGAAACCTTAACACACAGTCTTGTGACTCTGTTATACAGTAGTGTTCTAATTAAAATGATACTCTTTCAATCTCATTTATTATCATATTGACACAATATCTTAACACTTGGTCCTATGACTTTTCTAGACCGCAGTGTTCAAATTGATATGATACACTTATGATCTTATCTTTTCTCACATCAACAAAAGACCTTAACACTCAGTCCTGTGATTCTGTCAGACTGTGTGTATAAGATTTTTTTTTTTTTTTTTTTTTTTTTTTTTTTTTTTTTTTAAAGATGATTGAATACAACACACGCCCTGAGGAAGGCCAAATATTATATTAGCTGAAATGTTGTATCAAGAACAACAAATATTACCATCTGGAAAATGTGGAAGAACCTCTGCTTATATTTGCTAATGTTTGTTCATAAGAGTTCAGTTCAGACTTTTGATAGCAAACAAATCATAATCAATTTTGTTCATAAAAAAAATACCATTAACATTCTATAAGTTTTAAAAACAGTCATTTTTGGATTCCTTTGAATTTGATATATTTATATAATATCTTAACACTTGGTCCTATGACTTTTCTAGACCGCAGTGTTCAAATTGATATGATACACTTATGATCTTATCTTTTCTCACATCAACAAAAGACCGTAACACTCAGTCCTGTGATTCTGTCAGACTTTGTGGATAAGATTTTTAAAAAAAATTTTTTTTTTTAAAGATGATTGAATTTGATATATTTATATAAGAAATCAGGTTATTGTGTGGTGATTATGGGTGAAACTCAAAATGATCTAGTAAAGGGACTGAGAAGTTGGATGCAATTAAGAGGTCACTGGAGTCAGAGTCAGTAAAACTATATCGAACCTGACTCCAGTTGAATTTACACTTTATATAGCTCTAGTTTAGTCTGCAAAGTTATACAGTGCACACTCCTTATAAATAGATTATTAAAAAAAATTATAGTTTTATATTAATTTGTCGGCCATGATCACTTAATTAAATAAAGAATCTGAATCAAGGTTTTGTGTTCCAACTCCACAGCCCTAATGTTAATATATACATCCCCACTCCCAAGCTAAAAAGAGCTCCAGGAAGTCAATTTTTTCTAGTTTCATAATCACCAACTTAGAGAGATTTATCTATTTATTTAGTAAGGTAAAAGGAAAAAACCACATCCCACTTTTTTAACATCAACTCATTCATACTATTGCAATGAAATACTACTTTGTATAATGCGTGTTTCAATGCATTTTTAACGAAACTACCAGCAAGAAAAGCTTAAAAATTAAGTTTGGGTATGTACACAAAAAAAAAATCAGAAATTTCAATAAAATTGTAGAAATTAATGCTTACAAAATATTGCAAAAAAAAAGATATGTAATTAAACATGTTTCATTGTGTATCAGGAATTGTTTTTGGAAATAGTCAGATTTTCTTTTTTTTTTATTAAAATAAAAATTTAAAAAATGCTCAAAAAAAAATTTTTTTTTTTAAATGTCCAAAAGTTGTCTTGTTTAGGTTAGTTGGTTGTTTTATAGGTTTATTGGGTCATTTAATTCCGATATAAAGTCATTTTGATATTTGGTTTCTTACAGTACCAACTGTTGCTTAAATGGTCACCCATCTAAGTATTTAACAGGCTCATCACCCGTTAACTTCGGTGATCTAGTGGGAACCAGTGCTTTCAACGTGACTTGACCATAAGCTCGCCTTGTTTAGGAACTTTGGCTTCTGAACCAGTAAGTAATGATAAAATTAATCGTGTGGTCCCAGGGGGCCATCCCTCCCATGTAGCACCTGCCTCCTGAATGTATATGGGATGGAAATGTGATAATGCATATCTTTTATATTTTTCATATTTCGGTATTTTTATTTTTATGAATGTGCATGTACATGTGTATTTGTGTGTATATGTATGTATATATAAATATACATAAATATAAAACCTTTTTTTTTTGGCATTTTCCCATTCCATGTCTCCCCAGAGCCCTCCATGTGACGTGGTTATTTCCAACCCTGGCATTTAAAAAAAAAACAAAACAGGAAATGGTCTTGCTTGAACACGAGTTGACAGCCATTATATATATTTACCAACCCTTCCGCACAAGCAGAATGTGAAACAGGATCAATTTCTTAAGTGGAGTTTAACAGGTTTTAATTCAGAAGTTTCTCAAGTCTGATGAGAGATACCTGAAGAAGGCTGGAGGGCACATAGGCCGAAACGTTGTACAGATAGCAATAAAGATGAGGACAAATGTCCGGATAATCCAAATAATATATTTAAGTTTTACTTTTATAATTCTAACAATTCCAGGTACACAAGATGGCATGTTTAATTGTAGGTTTTTTTTTTTATCACCATGTTTTTTTTTTTTCTTGCTTTTTTTAATTGTTATTTATTTCCAATTTTATCAGAATTTCTTTGTTAATTAGTAAAAATAAATGAAGCCACTAAATAAAAAAAATAAAAAAATCACCATTTCTGCAAAAATGCAATTAAATTCTGCTTGGTACACAAACTTTAACACTTCACTCCAGACTTTGCCCACCCACCCACACAAACGCAAAAGAGGCTGTGTTGTTTGGGCATAATATTTGTTAAGTGCACTTTGCAATGCATTGTGCAGCAATGGCGCCTGTCTCACCTTTGATAGCTTCTGCTAATTCCTCATTTGTCTGGAGAATGTTCCCCTGAACAAGCTCCAATGGTCCTGGCCGATGGGACAACTTGTCATTGAGGCCATCAGCTAGTCGAGCTCTTTTCAACTGCCGCTGGCGATCTTGCAGTGATGGATCAACTTTGGTATCTGTAAAAAGAAAGAAATAAACAAATTAGACAAAAACATAATCTATACATATATAAAGGGCAGTTTGTGTGTATGTATGTCCGCAGGAAACTATGAAAATAAAACAATTAATGACAAAGTAAATATATATATACACATTCACTATCACCAGATCTTGCTTTTTGAACAAAAATAATGAAGATTTGATTTATATTCATGAAGATAATTAAAAAATAGAATAAAAAAATGTTTTTTTCGCGTATAGTATTTTAAATAGGAGATGTTAATTTTTCTTATCAGAGTGTCTGGATCAACACAAGGTAATTTTTTATATAGGATTTTAATGGGGTAATTTTTTATATAGGGATTTTAATGGGGGGCATCCCACTCGTGATTCAATAATAATAGATCTGCGAGACTATCTATTTTACCCCCACCCTCTCTCCAGGCAACGCCAGGTAGCCACTTCTAGTCATTTATATATAAACTTTTGTACTTTATAAGAAACATGAATTAGCATTTATATGTAAAGATAAATTTAACAATTAATGAAATCAGCTATCCTTATTAGAATTAGACAGTTATTTATTGGACTAGTATCCTTATCCTTGTTGTTTGTATCATGCTTCAGCTCCTGTACATCCTAATGGATAAAAGTGCAGGTTAGGTTGTGACATTATAAGCTCTTCTATTCCAGGGTACACATTGTTAAGATAAATAATTCATATACATGTTAGGTGTGAACATGAGTATGTATACAGGTGTAGCATATATGTATGTATATATCTATGGGGTTAAGCATATCTGGGGGGGGGATAGGTCGTATGTATGTACATGGATGTGTAGTATAAAAAAGATAGACAAGTTAGGGAGATTGGCAGATTTTAATAGCTGATAAAATAGAGAAGGATTTCTCGATGGGAATGAAAGGGTTTGTTTTTTAGTTAAATTATGAACTCCAGGCTTCAGCACTAGTACAGTCAGGTCATTTTTTTTTTTTTAAAGTACTTTAGTTTTGGGTGGTTATTGTGGGGGAAAAATGGTTTTCTTCTCCAGAAATCTGGACCACATATATTCAAGGAAGCAATCAGAAGACAGATCAGTTGTAGCACAGACCAGACAGAGTTTGAGTTTTGTTTAATGGCATATCAACCTCTGTGGGTCATTTAATGCCAGAAAGTGTTAAAATAGAATTTCTTTTTTTTTATATGGGTTTTGGTCTTTAGAGTAAGGGTTTCATAGTGATATTTGGTTATGTTTGGTCAGTTTTGGTGAAAGGATCAGTTTGGTTAGATCTTGTTGAAAAGGTTGCCCTTCTTTTTCTTTAGAAAATTCCAGATGTTTTCTGGTTTTATATTTTTGAAGAGGACAGACCAGATGGAATTTGACCTAATGTAGTATAAGAAAATAGTTAGCAATCAGCTGTTTAAACAGAGAATGGGATAGGAGACACCAAGTCTTCATATGCCATCTACATCACAATAATGAGGGATCAGTACTAAAGTCCATATTGTCAAGTCTCATACGCTTGTTCCACCAGGATAAACTCAAAGAGCAAATAAAGTAATGGTAACTTCAGTGATGCTGATAGCTTTTTAATGTAGTGAGTCCTGGGACACATGTATTTGATTTGAATGAGTCCCTGGGAAATCTAATGGATCCCAACTAAAGTTTGTTAATAAATTGTAAAGTTTTTTATCTATGAACAACTAAAGCTGTCTAACCCCTACCTTCTACCCCATTCTGTGTAATTCGTTTCCAAGAAAATATTGAAATGTATTTGCAGTTAGGTGAAAATGGTGGAAGAAGAAAAAAAACACTGGCATGCATGCATGCTATTTTACTGCATCTTTTTAGATTTTTATGCGTCAGGGACACAGGATGTGTACCTATCAGCATCTCTGTAAGTATATTATCAGAATTCATCCCCCCATGTCTCTATGGAGCTAACCATGACTTGTGCAGTTTTGATCAGAATCTAGTAGCCAATTTTTTTAAACAATTGCAATGTGGGGGAAGAGAGAGAGAAAGAGAGAGAGAGAGAGAGAGACATTGGCTAGCTGGTGAGACTGGACAAGCTGCAACGAATACTGCCATGAGGTAATCTTTTTGGCAGTCTTGAAAATTAATTTTAGGTCAAGACAGTGCGGAAATCTATCAGCTCAGTCGAGAAAACAAAGTGGAAAAAAAAAAAACAAAAAAAAACAGCCACATGATCAGAAATTCATGGTAGAATATAAAAAAAAAAAAAATGTGAGAACAAAATAATCCATGTAAGAAAGAGAGAGGGGAGGAGGGGGGAAGGAAATAAAGGATTTCATTCAAAATTCCTTGAATTCTGATGAATATGGCAGATGCTTAAAGGCTAAAAATTAGATAAACTGGAATGCAATGATAATTTTTTCGTTTTTTTTATGCGGATATAAGGATTCATTATATAATTAAACTTCATCTCTAAAATTGAGACAGAAACTGTTTTTTTTTTTTTTTTTTTTTTTCCAAATTACTTCTGGCCCTATGTTAATATTAAACATTTGCTGACTGACGAATCTAAGCCCTAAGAAATTATTTTAAGCAAAGATTTGGTTCAGGTTTTCAACACTTTTGGGGCAATAAAACTTAATTATACCTTATAATTTTTCAGAAGATGCTAGTATGTATATATATATATATATATATATATATATATAGTTGTAGAAAAAAAGTTTTTCTCTCTACCATGGTTTTGGTGTTCTAGGTACACCTTTCTCAGGAGAACTAAAACAGTTTAGTTCTCCTGAAGAAGGTGTACCTTGAACACCGAAACCATGGTAGAGAGAAAAACTTTTTTCTACAACTATAAATGTTCTATATTTTATGAAATATATTAAGCCCTTTTGGTTTAACTACAATAAATATCTGGCAGTAACTTTTTGATGAATAAATATATATATATATATATATATATGAGAGTGAGAGAGAGAGAGAGAGAGAGAGTTAAAATCAATTGATAGATCTACAATATGATTTTTTATTATATATATATATATATATATATATATATATATATATATATATATTCTGGAAGTTAATAACTTAAAACTCTCAACAGATATCCCAGAGAAGAGAATTCTAGATGAAAGAATTTAGTCAGCACAATGAGTAAAATCTTATAAAATTTGGTTCAGAAAAGGATCAGAGAGAGAAAATAACAAATTTTATTTCAGGCAAGAAAAGTTAAAAACAGGTGCAAAGTGTAAAAAGGTTAAATTAACAGAATTGAGTATTGGGTGATGAGGTATTAGGGTCTATGGAATTAAAAGCTGAAAGAGAAGAAAAAAAAAATGTTATAATTAAACTAAAAAATAGGATGATAATGAATACAAATTAAAAAAAAAAAAAAAAAAAAAAAAAAAAGAAGAAAAAATAGCTAATTCAGGTCATAAAAGTTGAATGTTACAACTTGAAAGTAAAAACTCAACTGCCCACTCCTTAAAACACCCACTTCCCAAACAGAAGTAAATGAATTAAGTAAAGATTTAAAGGTCTCCTCCGTCCACATACATATCGTACATATGTTTGCACACGTGCAGGGGTCACCGTCTTTTACATAAGATCGGGAAGAATTAGAAGCTTGCAGCTGAGGAAAGAGAGGGTGGACCTTGCTTGATGGGTTAGACATTTATGTAACTTCTTCTCAGCACAAGCGGTTTGAGTTCAATCCCAGAATGTGGCAAGCAAACTAGCTACACCCCCAGACACACACACTTGGAAGATTGACACAAAACAATCTTTTTATACTCATATCTCCTCTGAGCATTTTCGTCATGGTGGAGTGGTTAGCAAGCTCCATACTCACGATTTTCTGTCACATCCTACCCGTGAAGAACGAGTTGGGTAAGAAGGGTGTGCATCCCATGATGGTACGATGCTTAGCAAGCTTGTCTCATAGATCTAGGTCTACCTTTCTCTTTTCACAATCTGGCTGTCCCATCATAGTGTAGCAAGCTAGTCTTGCAGATCCATTATTACTAAATAGTGAATTGATCCTCACTGGATGCCCTATACTTGCGACCTTGTATCACATTCTACCCATGGCAAAGAATGGTAATGGTTAGCAAGCTAGTCTTGCAGATCCATTACGACTGAATAGCGAATTTGATCCTCACTAGATGCCCTATACTTGCGAACTTTTATCACATTCTACCCATGGCAAATGGGTTGGGCAAGAGAGTGCACCATCGTGGTGTAATGGTTAGCAAGCTAGTCTCGCAGATCCATTACTACTGAATAGCGAGTTCGATCCTTGCTGGATGCCCTATAATTACAACTTTGTGTCACATCCTACCCATGACGAACAGGTTGGGTATGGAGGGCAATTTATCGGGGGGTGTAATGGTTAGCAAGCTAGTTTCATAGATCCATTACTACTGAATAGCAATTTAGATCACTCGTGGATACCCCTAGACTTGCAACCTTATCCTACCCATGGTGAACAGGTTCAGTAAATACCTACTCATTTCTCCTCATTAGATTGCTATGTGAACAATAATCTGTCTATAGCAGTTCATGCCTTTCCTATGTGTATATTGACATCACTTTCTGTAGATGAGATATTACTACCTAGCTATGTGAACTGGTCTACTAATTTCAGAGGCTTATAATCCAATGTGGAGATACCTCTAGGGGTGGTGTCTATTGATGAGTTAACAAAAACAGCTGATGAAAAATAACGACTAAAAACCAAACCAAATGTCTTTATTCATAAATATATCAAACTGCATTAGGTTGATGCATAATTATTGAGGCTTCTTATTAAACAAATTTGTTGAAAAAAAAAAAAAAAAAAAAAAAAAACATATATATATATATATATATATATATATATATATATATAGAGAGAGAGAGAGAGAGAGAGAGAGAGAGAGAGAGAATTTAATGTAACTATTGGCATGAGAGGAAAAAAAATTTCCAGAATGTACTTTTTAAAAAAAAAGCTTCCCTGCTTTTGAACATATAACCAATTTTGTTTTATGAGACGAGACTAAAACAAAAATAATTTCTGTGAAGAAAATTTATGAAGCGTTTCATACATTGGGAGTTCAAAGTCAAAATAACAAGATGATGATGATGATTAATTTAGGTTTTTGAAGTTTGTTTTTAATTTGTTTCCTTTTTCTTCTTCTTCTTCTTCTTCTTTGTTTATGGTAATAAGTGCTTGAAGAAGATGATGAAGATGAATAATAATAATAATAATAATAATAATAATAATAAAAAGCGACTAAATTTTGCTGACTGGTTGATTATTAGCAAATAAGTGAAAAGAAAAGTAGTTTAGGTCATTGACAATGGCAGATGTTTTCACTTTTCAGGCAAAGTCTCAACACACCAAAAGCACCTCACCCCCCACTCCCAGGTGCATCATGAGAGTCAGAACCAATCTAATACTTACATAACTAGTGCAATGAATCTCTTTTGACTCTAAATGGAGGGGGAGGTGCCGAAGTCAAAAGGATGGCAACTTGGGAATCTTTTTTTTTTTTTTTTTAATTCCTCAACCAAAAACCCACCCACCCATATTCCTTTGAGGCGGAAAGATTATTTTAAACTAAATTTCAGTGTCCTCTTTCAATGTGAAACCAGTCCAAAGTTATTAATTCTTTGTGAATTTTCAAAATGTGTACATCGAACATATATTTTGAAATTTAACTTCTATGGTGCTTACCAGTTTCCCTCGCTGTCTGGTTGATACTGACTTTAGCCACCCCCCCTTCTCTGGCATAGTGGCTAACATGCTGGACTGCGACATCGTAGTGTGTTTGAACTTTAGTTGCACTATTACATTTACCTTCAGAGTTATACTCTTTGATAAGGCATGAACCCCCTTATCCCCCAGCTATGGATTAAATAGTAATAATGTTTTTCTACAAAGATGGTTTTGGCATTGAATAACCCACGAGTGTTGATATGCCATTAAACAAACAAACTAACCAACCAACATCAAACCAAGTCTGGGTCTGATGATCATATAGACAAGAAACTGGCCAACCAAGTACAGTTGACTGTGTTTATGCTAACCATATATATATATATATATATATTGTTGTTGGTACCTGTCCGTCCACTAAGGACGATGGCATAGTGTAAAAAAAAAAAAATTAAAAAAATAAATAAATTATCTGCATCTGCGCAGGTGACTCTGCAGGCCAATTCCTGAGTGACAGTCTTTGGTGTACTGAATGCAGGCAAACTATGATGCTTTCTGGGGCTGCTGTCTTTTTTTCCCTCTTTCTGGTTCTCTTTGCTGTTACAGCTACTCTCCTCTCCGCCTCACCCCTATATATATATATATATATATATATATATATGAATGAGACAGATTTTAGAGCTAAAATGTGCGCATGTGTATATTTTTACACATTGCTTCATGTGTATCTGTAAATATTTGTGAGCATGTTTCAGTTGGCATTTTAAATTGAGTAGGCTTTGTTAGATAAGCCAGATAGTCGAAAAATCTCAAAAATCTGACAGTCTTTTCCCTTTTCTTTTCTTTTTCAGTGCAATGCCCTTCTATATATATATAAGACGAGCTCCCACACAAAAATGACTGACATTGAGAGTAATAATAACCCATGTGTCTTAACAGCCAAATGAAGGTCACTTTATATTCGGATAAGTTTGCTCTTGTTCTCATTAAGTATCAACATTTTAAAATCTGATCCAAGAGTAGACACAAACAGTGATGATATATATCAGGCAATTTTAATACTCAACAGATAAATATTGTTCGGTATAAAAATTCCATTCCCCACCCCCCACACACACACACCAGATTGGACAGAATGGCAGTGTGGGTAGACTAATTCATAACACAGCATAGAAAACAGAGTCAATGAGCAGACTTCAAATTCCTGCAAAGATGTATACAAAATTACCTAACTTTGAATCTTTCCTTCTCCTTTTAATACTCCCATCCTAATGAACCTATTTTGATTCTCAAAAGAGGTCTTACTCTTCTGCAGTTGTCAGATTCTCCAATGTAGAGTAAAGTAAAGTAAGTAAAGACGACGGGGCGGCCTAAAGTCAGTATCAGCCAATCAGCGAGGGTGTCTATCCCCTTTTCAATAGCACTAGACCAAGGAGATTGTTTTAGCATCTGAGGTGGAGCGCCACACCTACCATCAGCTCCTTACTTTACCGCACAGATCCCTGTGCTACTCATATGCTGAGTTGGCAAGGACTGGTATCCAACTAGGAACCTTGTGGTTTCTAGCCGAACACTCTACCGACTGAGCTAACCCGGCCCATTGTACTGGTATTATAAAAAGGAGAACGAGCTTAAAAAATTAGATTTGATCTTCTGCCAACCAGAACACTCATAATTCAATACTCGATCATAGAATTTCAAAGGAATAAATCATCATGGGGAGTGGCCTAAAGTTGGTATCAACCAGACAACAAGGGAGTCTATCCCCTTTTCGCTAGCGCTAGACCAAGGAGATTTTTTTTTAGTATCTGGAAGTGGAGTGACACACCTACCATCATCACCTCACTTTACCACACAGATCACTGTGCTACTTATGCGCCGAGTTGGTGAGGACTGGTATTGAACCAGGAACTTGTGGTTCCTTAGGCCGACACTCAACCCACGCGAGAAAACAAATAGCTCTTTGATAGGGTGATAATCATCTGGATGATATGAAGAGGAGTTAGCTTATGTTGGTAGGTCAATAAAATATTCAAAGAAACTTTGAACCTATCCAGATGTAAAGCAAAATTGAATAAGAATAAGGCCATTTCCTTCTCACTTCCCAAAGTAATCTAAAAAAAAAATTTTTTTAAATAATTCTGTCTGTGAAAGGCAAAATAATCTTTTTCAAAATTTATTATGTTAGAATTGTGCTTTCATTTTTCTGTAAGCCATAAATGGGTCGATAACAGAGAGGCTTTAAAAAGGACACAAAATGAATTTTTACAGACGTGGCATTATAAAAGAATTCTTGCCAAATTTTAAAAAAAATAAACTGAACAATTAACTTTCTATTAAAAAGAAGAAAAAGCTGCTATGAAAATGTCCATTAATTTTGCAGTAATGTACAGACAAACATTATCTAGAAATGTGATTCTTGCATTCTTCATCTAAATAAGTTTGTCATTTACTTCATTTTCTTACTGAAGAATTAAATTCCAAAATGTACGTCTTCCACTTGCTACAATTTATTTAGTCTTTCCCTCTTCCAACCATAAGGTGTCGAAAGTGGTGGAATTTAAATTTTTAGGAATTAACCGTTCAGTTAAAAATGAATAGAGCGCGGGGGGGAGTTAGTAGGAAATGAAGAAGAAAAAAAAAAAAAAAAATTACCTTCCAAAATATGTTGATTAACAAGTGATTCCCTGTCTGGGCGATGCTGTATTTTGTGCCGCAGTAGATCACCAGTCTACAAAAACAAACAAAAAGGAGATTTTATTTTTATTTTGCTCAGATATTTTGACAATATTTTAAATAAATATCAAGGATGTATTCATAAAAAAAAATAAAAACTTACAATATGGTAAAAAAATAAAAAAACAGTTTATCATATATAAATTATTATAAAATAGTTTAAACTAAAGTAAAACAATAAACAAATACTTACCTTGAACAATTTCTTTTTTAACAAAATAATAAATAATTTTTAACACGCTGTAAAAAATTATTCAATTTATGAAAACCGATGAAAATTACATATTTAGAAAGATTATTCAATTCTCTTTCCAACCATATAAATATTTTTAAGATTGGTTAAGAAATATCAAAAAAATTGCAAATTTAACCGATTAAAGCCGCAAATTTGAAAATGTCAGCGTTTTTCAGCTAAATGCTTGTAATGCTAATCAAAACAACAACAATACACACACACACACACACACATATATATATATAATATATATATATATATATATATATATATATATATCATCATGTTGTGCAATTAGCACGGATATCCATGACAATCTCTCGCCAACCATCTCTATCACTCATTGTCCCCGGGAGGTCCTCTGTGCAGCAGCCAGCATCTGCGCAGAGCTGGTCAATGAAGGACCTTGCTGGATGGACTACATAAGCATGTCCATGTGCTGGTTTCCATTGAAGGAAATAAAATGCCTCAACAGAGAAAGCAAAAGAAAAAACACCTAGGAAGTTACTATATTGACTACATTGTAAAAAAAAGTAAAAGAACTTCCTTAAGTATAACAAGAAAGAATCAGTGTACTATAACAATGTACTACAATAACAAACGACCACACAGCAATTTGAAATCCAATACAAAGTCAAATTCACGATTTACAACTCTATGCAGATCAGTCGACCAAACAACAAGTACAAACCACTGAAGCACTTAAAAAAAAAAAATATAAATATATATATATATATATATATATATATAGATAAAAAGGGTGGGGAGGAACCTGTCTATATATAAGTTTGTGTGTTCAAGATACAGAGACTGTGAAAAAAAAACAAAAAAAAAAAAAAAACAAAACAAATCCGTTCCAACCTGGAAGTCAGCCATTTTATGTTGTGATCTGGTACAGGAAATGGGTTAACAGTGAAGAGTATTTTGGCACAAAGTAGTACTTGAAAATAGCCAGAAACCATGTCTTTCCTTTTCTTCTTTTTTTTTTCTTTTCAGGAGGCAAGGAATTAGACTGATAGGAAAGAGCATGGCTGTGTCATAGTAACCCAAAACATTCCAGCCAGAATTAAACCCTGAATACCCGAATACAAAGAATTCCAAGTAATTGTCTTACTCTTTGTGTATTCCGTCAATTCGGCAACCTATGAATTTGATGCTTTGCATTTCCAACAAAGACAAGCCAAAACTTTCAAATATTTTCCCTTCTCTGTAAAAAACGCCCAAATCAAGAAAAACTGCACCCAATGTGTAAAAATCGTGTAACATTGAATGATCCAAATAAACTAAATCCCATGTTTGACTCCTAAACTGCTCATTTAAAGTTAGTGAATGGCAAGATATCACTTGGTGAAGAAAGAGACTAATTCCAAAAGGTGAGAACATGGCAGCAAAAGATGAGGTACAAGTCAAGCCAAGAACGATAGATTTAGTAGCTAAGGTGATGGAATACAGGAAGACAAAACAACAGACAAGAACCATTCACTAACCTTTAACACCAATACTGTACAAAAGATGCTATAACAATAGTAAGAGAGGGTTTTTTTTTGGGGGGGGGGGGTTACAGGCATTTTGAAATATGCCCCAACTTGAAAAATAATTGTTTTTAAGAATTTGATCATTTCTAGAAATGTATCCAGCACTCTCTAGAACTTCTGCTTATGAGTGTAGTATCTGTG
>CM042150.1:88511658-88546658 GCA_023376005.1 Doryteuthis pealeii
AAATTCACAGTAAGATCAAGCAGACAAAACAATTCAAAATTCTAAGAAATCTAATCGACCAGAATTTTGCAAAACAGAATATGCAAAAGACCTCACCCCTAAACAAATAATTTTTTTTTTTTTTTTTTGATGCTGTTCTACAATTATTTCACAAGTTGTTTAAGACTAATATTCTCATCCTGCTTTGTCTGACTTTTTTTTTTTTTTTTTTTTTTTTAATGGCAACCATGTTGGGTTATTTAAAGCCAAAGCCATCCTTGAAAAAAAAACAGTAGTGTTACTGTTTAACCCATACCTTTTCTTTCCTTTTTTTTTTTTTTGTGCTGCTTTACAATTATTTCAACAAGTTGTTCGAGACTAATTTTTATCCTTTTTTTTTTTTTTGGGGGGGGGGGGCAATGTGTTTTTTTTTTTGGACCTTCCTTACATAACATTAATTTATCTTTTATCCATGTTACTTAGTAGGAAAAGAAAAAAAAAAGTATCTAAATGTATCAAAATTCAAGCCTTTTTGTATATATATATATTTATACACACACAAAATACAAACACATGGTATATATATAAGTATCAGGATATCAAGTTCTAAAATGGACATGTGCAAGTTAATTACTTTTTTGACAAGGCCATGAAAGGCCACACAGGATAATTTAGAAGGTCGCATGTTGACTTAAGTCTGCAGGTTCTTCACCCCTTTTAATTCTATTAACAGAACTACTCATGAGCTGAGTTGGCAAGGGCTGGTATTGAACCAAGAACCTTGTGATTCCGAGGCTGATGCTCTACTGGGCTAAACCGGTCCCCTCCCCCTCTCTATATATAATATATATATATATATATTATATATATATATACACACACACACACACACACACACTAATTAAGCTGTATGCATAATCTGGAAATGAGTGATTGAGAATTAAGACTATTATTGAGTGAAAAGTAGAAAAAGTTACCAAAACGCTTGCAGAAAATGTTTGTAATCGAAACTATATCAGTACCCAAATCACAATTCCCTTAGTTATTTATGTCACATTCTCCATGATTTTATTTTTTATTTGAACCTGAATTATTAATAAAAATGTTTTAGATTATCAATACTGTTGGCCTTAACTACATACTAATAACATGCAATTGCATTTATATATACAACAAAATAGCAGTTTACAGTGTTAATGGGAAGGCTAAAAATTTTGATTTTAATAAATATGTGCTTGGTATTTCTAATTATTTGGTTTTATTTTAATAAATGTGCGCAAAAATCTCAGGGATAAATCTTAAAAGAAATCCATTAACAAGAAGAAATAACTGTAATTTTATTCTTTACTTCCTAATTTAACTAAATAGTTAAATTAGGAAAATTTAGCAATGAAAGACGGGAGTAATGGAAAATGATGGGAGAGTTAGTTTCAAAGTTTTGATTATACTTCCCATCTGTTTCAAATCTTTTTATCTGCATTCTTATTTAGTTTCATTAGTCTTTCTAATTTAATATATTTAATTACATTAAAACTTAAATACTAGTGCCCAGAGGGTGCATATTTTTGTTAGTAAAAATCAATAATGATGATTGACAATTCTAAACAACAAAAGAGAAAAAAAGAAGAAAGAAACGAAGGAAAGAACAAATGGCGTCCTTGTTCCATTTTCATCTAAACTCTGTAAATACCAAAGAAAAAGGTAAAAACAGTAAGAAATCCCCATCCCAGGAGTTCCAGGTGCCATAAATTCCAGGGTTCAAGCATTCTGGTTTATAACCATGCTAAACATTTTCACAAGCCCCTCATCTCTTTGTGGAAAACTGGGGAGTGGAGCAGAGAAGATACAAACCTTAGGAGACAACATTATTTGCAACCTTAGACCCTGAGCACAGTAATCCATCTTCTGCCTGCCATTGTCATGAAATGATTGGATCAAGAGAGAGGGGGAGGGGGCGGTGAAAGAAGGTGGGATGAGAAAGATGGAAAAAAAAAACTATATTTACAAGAATGAGGTCTTTTGTGAAATAACAATCACTAGGCACAATAACAAAGATAATTACTATTTATTTCTGGTAACACATATGGAAGAAGAAATGTGCTAAGCATTCTCTTAGTACTGATGCCCTTGAGAAAGGTATGAATCCAACAATCCTGGCATCTGACAAAAAACAAAATCTTGTTACTTGCATGTCACAATAGTTGACAGATGAAAATAGTTTATAACTACGTCCATGGGTAAAACACTCTGCCATGTTTGATTTACATTTCCAGATAGCAGTAAAAAAAATAAATAGCTGTTACACTCATTGCCAACCTTGAAAGAAATGAGTCAAAAGAATGGGATCTTAAAACTGAGGCCAATGAATAAGAATAAACAAAATTAAACCTAAGATTTCTAAACACCACCTTAGGAGGAAAATAAAGAAAATTTAATGATGAATGACAAATAGTGAACGGTCAGCAAAACTTAGCCAGAACACAGGCTTGTGTTAACACCCAAGGAGGATGCACAGTATATTAACATCATCATTCGCGCAGGCAGCACGGATATCCATGACAATCTTTCACCAACCTTCCCTATCATTCATTGCCCCTGGGAGGTCTTCTGTGCAGCAACCAGCATCCTCGCATAGTTGGTCAATGTAGGTCCTTGCTGGGCGGCCAACATTAGCATATCCATGTGTTGGCTTCCACAGAAGAACATCACTTACTAGCTCATCCTTACTTCTCCAACATTGTCCTGCATGCCTAGTCCGTCTCACTCAGATAGGTTGTAAGATGGGAGGCAAGTGGCCATACAGCTGCCACCTTGTGGGGTGCTGTTTCCATGACTTGTGCAGCTCCCATCTAGCTTATTCTCAAGGCACTTTGTTAGGGTCAAGTGGTCCATCCATACAGCAGTACTGATATAACCATAGCCTGGAAGAATTGTCGCTTTAACTTGTCAGTGAGATCGGATTTCCATATGACTGATAAATTTTTTTGTGGCCGACCATGCCTTTCCTATTCGTGTATTAACATAAAAAATATGATGATATTAACATAGGGTTTGAGTATTGTTAATACATTCCTTATTTTGGAACCTGTGCACATACAGATCAATCTATCTTTATATATAAATATATAAAATATAAATATTTCAGTGTTTATATTAAACTATCATCATGGTATTGTTAATATGGGATGTTTTAACTTCCGAATAATATTCAGTAATGCCCTGATGATAGTTGAATATAAAAACCAATATGTCTAATGTAGACTAATACTTCTAACTATAATAAAATCATCCTCTTGTTTTTTCTTATTCAATATATTTATATATCATCAGATTTATTTCCATTTTCCTACACACACACTAGAAAAAAAAGTGACCCATTGGGTCATCCATTGAGCTCTAGATAGATAATTGGGATTAGAGAAAAGTAAGGAATAATCAAGATATACGTAGAGAAGGCGAAAGTGACAGCAGAATATGAAGTTAAGTTTTTCTGACTTAATTGCAAATTACAACTATAAGAACCAATTAAAATGCATTTTTTCCAAACATAACTCAATCCTAGAAATAAGGAATATTTTAATATGAATTTTGTGTCATTAATCTAAATAGGAAAAAACTTAAGCAAACAATCATTGATTCACTCAGTTTTAGTATAATAATAGATATAATCACTTACTGTAATCCAACTCTATTACCTGTAGGTTTAATTTGAGTAAATTGAAAAACATTCAGGGTGTTGATATTTTATTTTCCATCAGTATATAAGTGGATAATTATAAAATTATCAAGTTGCAAACATTTTTTTCTTTAGTATTATTTGTATTATTCAGACTATTGTTCTCATCTTCATTGTTATCTGTACAACGTTTCGGCCGATGTGCCTTCTTCAGGTTTTTCTTCTCGGACTTGGGAACCTTCTTTTCATAATCGGGAGCCATCATGGAACTTTGAACCTAACCCTTTTATTCAGTCCACGGGGATATCCTGTTCTCATTCCACTGACCATAGCAAGAAATACCTGAAGAAGGCTGGAGGGCACATCAGCCGAAACGTTGTACAGGTAACAATGAAGATGAAGACAATAGTCCGAATAATCCAAATAATACTAATCATCAAGCCTCATCTAAAAAATTCAGAGAAATACTTTTTTTCTTTGTTTTTAAACTTGTAAAAACACACAATCGTTTGCTTGATGAAAAGAGAAGTCTCTATTGATCAAAATAGACTATGTACAAATCTTAGATTAACTGTGGCCATTGCAAATGGAATTTTAAATATCCTTAAAGCAAAAGAATTAACTTCAAGTGGCCAATGGCTCGCTGCCAGGATCAGTTATGGACTTGAAGCTTCTTAGGTTTGCATATCTTCTGATGGCCTACCGTGAGGGGGTGGAGAAAAAAAAAGAAAAGAAGTTATATCAGTATAAACAATAACACACACACAAAAAAAAAGAAGTGATAACTGCAGATTTAGCACCAACCAGTTGGAAACTCTATTATATGAACTTTTTTTTTCTTCTTTTTTTATTGTTTGCAAAAAAAAAAAAAAAAAAAAACAGCACGTGAAAGGAAACCTGATTAAAAAAACAGTAATCTGAAGTGTACATTAGTACAGTTTATGGGTAAGCGTGTTCTTGTGTGTATAGTCACACTGGGACATATAGGTGGAAAAGTATAGATATTTTGGCAGATTCTGACTTTCTCACCACACAGTCACATTCTCTTCTCTCTCTCTCACACACACACACACAAATGAACAGATATAGGTTTCAAACAGATAGGTGAGTAATAGCAAATATTTAGGGTCTTCTAATACAGGTGACTTATAATTGTCCACAGTTATCAATTGGAGCTCTATGGCTGGCCAGAATGTGTTTGTTAAACAGAAATTATAATTACACACATAATTAATAGAACAAAGTGAGGAGTAAAAAGTAAAAAAATATTTTATAAATGATAATGATAATGTTAGTAGAGGAAAAGAGTTAAGTCTACCATGGTTTCAATCCAAATGATTTCATCAGGATTCTACCCTACACTTAACAAAGTCAATGTAATTCCTTAGTTAAACTGAGATAAAGATATTGTGCACGTTTGGATTAATTACTGATGGCACTGCAATGGAAAGGTTAAAGTGTGTGTGTGTGTGTGTATGTATGTATATATGAGAGAGAGAGAGAAAATAAAAACACACATGCACATACACACATATATACATGTGTGTGTGTGTGTGTATATATATATATATGGCGAGAGAGAGAAGGTACACACATATATATACACACACACACACACACACACATATACACGTGTGTGCGTATATATATATATGGCGAGAGAGAGAGAAGGTACACACATATATATATATATATATATATATATATACACATACACACATATATATGTGGGAGAGAGAGAGAGAAAGAATAAGGGGCCGGGTTAGCTCAGTCGGTAGAGCATTCGGCTAGAAACCACAAGGTCCCTTGTTCGATACCGGTCCTCGCCAACTCAGCGTATGAGTAGCACAGGGATCTGTGCGGTAAAGTAAGGAGCTGATGGTAGGTGTGGCGCTCCACCTCAGATGCTAAAAATAATCTCCTTGGTCTAGCGCTATTGAAAAGGGGATAGACTCCCTCGCTGTGTCGACTTTACTTTACATTATATATATATATATATATATAATATATATATATAGGGAGAGAATGAGAAAGAGATATGTACACACACACACACACACTATATATATATATATATATATATATATATATATATATATATATCTGTGTGAGAAAGCGAGGCACACATACCCCATACAGAGACATAGTGTCTACAGATGCATATTTGTAACTTGTGCATCAGTTACCATTTTGAAAGATTAAATGCAAGAAGACATGGCAGAAGGTAAAAATTAAATGTGTGTAACAATGCATGAGGGAAAGAAGGTGGAGAGAAAGGGAGAGAAAGGGAGAGAGAGATTGAAGGCTACGGAGAAGAGGGAGAGACTGAAAACAGAAGACAAAGATTGCAAAATGAGATTCACAGAGAGCTAAAAATATTAGAAAAAAAGAGGTGAGAGAGAAATGATTGAAGCAAGATTTGGAGGTGGGTGGAAAGAATGAGAAAAGAGAGCAAGAAAGAGAGTGAGTGAACGAGATAGAGAGGGCAAGAAAGAAAACAAGTGAGCGAAATAGAAGGAGCGAGAAAGAAAGGAGGGAGAGAGAGAGAGAGCAAGAAAGAGAGAGAGAGAGAGAGAGAGAGAGCAAGAAAGAGAGAGAGAGCAAGAAAGAAAGAGAAAGAGAGAGAGAGAGAGAAAAAAAGAAAGAGAAAGAGAGAGAAAGAGAGAAAGAAAGAAAGAGAAAGAGAGAGAGAGAGCAAGAAAGAAAGAGAGAGAGAAAGAGAGAGAGCGAAAGAGAGAGAAAGAGAGAGAGCAAGAAAGAGCGAAGAGAGAGAGAGAGAGCAAGAGAGAGAAGAGAGAAAGAGAGAGAGAGCAAGAAAGAGAGAGAGAGAGAGAGAGAGAGAGAAGAAAGAAAGAGAAGAGAATGAGAATGAGCAAAAGTGAGAGAAAGAGAGAGAGCAAAAGTGAGAGAGAGAGAGAGAGAGTGAGCAAAAGTGAGAGAGAGCAAAAGTAAATGACATTGATTAACAAAAGCCAGATCTACAGAAAAATAGATATTGTAGAAGAGAAGAAAAAACTCTCCTGATGCAAACATCTACATGGGTCATTATCGCTTGATCTGTTGATTTGTCCCCCCCCCCTGCATGCGTGTTGTTGAAAATATGACAAGACTGTTCCTTTTTAACCTCACCAACTGATGGATAAGATGGCAACTTGCTTCTATCCACACAGGAATGAGAGATCACATTCTTGCTCACATTCCTAAACAACAGGCACCGAGGGAGTGCACAAAAAAAAAAAACGAGGAGATTAACAACACAACTGCACTGGATTGGAGTTCTTAAAGAAGTTAAATGGAATGCAGTGACTATGTTTACTAATCAGTCACATGCAAAAAGGAGAAAAGAAAAAAAAGGAGAGTAAGTAATTAAGTAATGTAAAGTAAAAGACAGACAAAACCATGTGGGTGGATGGCAGACAATATGAGCAAAGTATGCACACCAAAGAATCCATGTGTGAGATTGCTCATTCTGGCAATGTCTTTTTTGCTCATGCTCAGATCAATCTTTGTAAACATTGCACTCATTCACTTTGTTGAAACCCAAAACAACGAAGAACAACATTAGAAGAAAAGAAAAAACCCTCCAAGGATCAAGTATTATTCTTCAAGGCTTAAAATGGGTTCCCAGTTTGTTTTATTCTATTCCTTGGGACGACCAAAGTCTGTGCCGTACGATTTAATGTATTAAATCAAGAGAAAGCATCAGATGTTGTCGTTTATTCAAATATGTGACACAAGAGTTCTAGAAGTGTTTTTGTTGAAGTGCAAGCTAGTCTTCAGATACATTACTACTTCCCAGTTTGTTTTATTCTATTCCTTGGGACGACCAAAGTTTATGCCGTATTATTTAATGTACTAAATCAAGAGAAAGCATCGGATGTTGTCGTTTATTCAAATATGTGACACAAGAGTTCTAGAAGTGTTTTTGTTGAAGTGCAAGCTAGTCTCCAGATACATTACTACTTCCCAGTTTGTTTTATTCTATTCCTTGGGACGACCAAAGTTTATGCCGTATAATTTAATGTACTAAATCAAGAGAAAGCATCGGATGTTGTCGTTTATTCAAATATGTGACACAAGAGTTCTAGAAGTGTTTTTGTTGAAGTGCAAGCTAGTCTCCAGATACATTACTACTTCCCAGTTTGTTTTATTCTATTCCTTGGACGACCAAAGTTTATGCCGTACGATTTAATGTACTAAATCAAGAGAAAGCATCGGATGTTGTCGTTTATTCAAATACGTGACACAAGAGTTCTACGAGTTCCAAATACTTTTTGTTGAAGTGTAATCGCTTGCCAGCTAGTCTCCAGATACATTACTACTTCCCAGTTTGTTTTATTCTATTCCTTGGAACGACCAAAGTTTATGCCGTACGATTTGATGTATTAAATCAAGAGAAAGCATGGATGTTGTTGTTTATTCAAATATGTGACACAAAAGTTCTAGAAGTTCCAAATGCTTTTTGTTGAAGTGTAATCGTTTGCAAATTAGTCTCCAGATACATTACTACTTCCCAGTTTGTTTTATTCTATTCCTTGGGACGACCAAAGTTTATGCTGTACGATTTAATGTATTAAATCAAGAGAAAGCATCGGATGTTGTTGTTTATGCAAATACGTGACACAAGAGTTCTAGAAATGCAGAGAGTGAAATCAACATGATGATAGAATAATTCATAAAATAATGAAAATCTAAGAACAAGCACTTTCTCCATTACTCAATAAGGTTATCTAAAATGACGTCTGTTTCATACCGTTGTAATGGTTGTTATTGACCAAGACAAAAGTGTGGACCTCTCAGTTTTTATTTCAATGCTCCAACCACCAAACAAAACCTGCAAGGTGCACATACAGGCAAATGAAATTACTAAGAGGCTTGGCTGTTGTTTTAGCACCAGGTTTGCTTATTTTATTTATCTTTATTTTTTTTGAGAGTGGTCTAGACCTGGGTCCTTGAATGTAATAAGAGGCTTGCTTTTGATCAGATCGTAAATGTGTGGGTGGTGCAGATAGAATCCCCCATTCTCTCTGCACAACGCCACCAACCAATTGACCCAAATTCTTTCCTACCAAACGCTTCATCGTTCTGCTTAGGTAGTTGAACGTTCTTCAATCATTCTGATTACTCGTTTACGACAACTAAACTCTCCCCTATTAGAAATCATTAAAAACATGACAAGAGTAAACCCATCCGAACAAGAACACTATTGCATCTTAAACACTTTGTAAATTTAGGATACTTTTTTAAAATCTTTTCTTAGGAATAAAAGAGAGAAAAAAAATCACATATACACTTAGACAGCTTCTGTTCACAACAAATCAATGGGAATTTAAATATATATATTTTTCTAAGTAAACCTTTTTATTAGAAATTTAGTTGCTGGTTTCTGAGGTAGTATATATATATATATATATATATATATATACACACACACACACACACACACACATACATATTTGTGTGCATATAATTACCCAACCCCTCCACCAGGGACAGCATGCTGTTTTTAAAGCCATCTTTTAAATGGTTTGTTGTTGGTCATTTTGTTTTATGGCATATTAACCCTTTTAGAGTCATTTACTGATGAATCAAGTGATTATTGATAAACAAAGGACTCTGGTTACTTACAGTACCTACTGTGGCTAAGTGGTCACCCAATTAAGTATTGAACAGGCTCATCACTGTTTATCTTCAGTCATCCAACAGGACCCAGTGTGTATATATATATATATATATATATATATATATATACACACACACACACACTCACTGGGTCCTGTTGGATGACGAAGATAAGCAGTGATATATATATATATATATATATTGACAATTTCTCGCTTATGGGATTCTCAAACCAAGTGCTTGGATTAAAAATCACATAGGAGAAGAAAATGTCAGTAACCAAGTGCCACTGACTTCATGTCCAAACTACTCTAACTTAGATATACATGCTCTATCCACAATATTGGACCCTATTTACTTATAAATATAGCACCCTATATTACCAATATAATAAAAAATATATAAATTTAGTTGTGTATCAATTTTGTTCTTGTGAACATTTTCTGTGATATCAGGAAACACAGGAAATATATAAAAAGTGAACAAAAACAGAATAAAACAGACTTCGAATATATAACCATTGTTTTGTCCTTGGTTTGCTTATTCAATATATATATATATATATATATATATATATATATATATATATACAAAAAATAAATTAAAATAAAAAAATAAAAGTAAACTCCTAATGTTTCAAAACATCAAAATGGTTCTATTCTTCCACTGTGTAAAACATTCTAACGTACTATTTCATATCTGCAAGATAAGGGCTGGGTGGTTGATAATTTGGCACCCAATTAAACAGATAGAAGACAAATGGGTCTGAACTGTGTACATGCTGATATCAGACTATGGCATCCAGTGCACTCTAACCCTTGCGATAGGACTAACCCACACCAATGTACAGTTTTGATAGTGATAGTCGCAGCATGTAAACTAACACCACTGTTTAAATCAGAGGACATTCCACATGCTGTTAAAAAAAAAAAAAAAAAAAAAAAAAAAGAGCAAAAAGCGCTGTGAATTTTTGCACATACCTAATGTATCAATTGAACAAATGTGTTCTCTTTCAGGTGTACTATAATTTCTATTTTATGGACACCATTCAGTGGGTCAGCTTCATCCAGACAGAAGATGAATTCCAAAAGAACATTTGGCACCAAGTACCAGCAGACAAGCAATAAACCAATTGCGTAATAAATTACACAGTAAAGTAAAAAAAAGCTGCTATTCTGACTTATGGAAGCCCATAATTTACTAAAATAAACAAGGTCAACTAATTATTCGATTCTGAGAGGCATGTATCAAAACAATACATTAATAGCATAAAAATCTAGGTCAACTAATTATTTGATTGTACAGGAACTCCACCCCCTAAGTGGAATAAGATTTCTTAAACTATATTCTTACATGGAATGAGGGCCTTATCATCATTATCAAAGTTTGAGATTATATATATTTACCATGAGCAGGATGTGACACAAGGTCAATTTATTAAGCAAAGTTTAACATATTTGAATTCAGAATTTTCTTCTCCTAGACTGGTTGACAAACCAAGGTGAAAGAGCCCAGTTTGCCCTACTATTCATCCATAGCTGGAGGGTAAAATAGTTGAATGCATACCTTTCTCAAGGTGGAGGTGTGTGGTGTAATGGCTAGAGTCGTGGGAAATGGACTCGTCGACAAGTTCAAATCCTAGACGAGGCTGTCTACATTTCAATTAGTGCTAATACCCTTGGGAAAGGTATGAATCCAATTACAATCCCTCCAGCTATGGGTAAATAGCAGGGTAGATTGGGCTCTTTAACCTTGGTTGGGCAACCAGTCTAGAAGAAGGAAAAATCTGAATTCAAACCTGTTTAAAAAAAATTGACTTTGTGTCACATCCTGCTCGTGCGGAGGGGTTGGTAAATATGTATCTTTCTCAAGGGTATTATCTCTATTTCAAATACAAACAGCATCATCCAGGAATTGAACTCTGGTCACTGTGTCCATTTCATACAACTATAACCATTACACCGCATGCCTCCAGATATATACACAGAAATTCTTTTCCCCACAAAACTACAAAAGGCCTCTGATAAAAACTAATACACAACTAGTACTT
This sequence comes from Doryteuthis pealeii, assembly GCA_023376005.1. NCBI lineage: Eukaryota > Metazoa > Mollusca > Cephalopoda > Myopsida > Loliginidae > Doryteuthis > Doryteuthis pealeii. The sequence continues at coordinate 88,522,986 of CM042150.1, forward strand.
ACATTTCTTTCCCATGAATTGGGATTTTAAGTTTAAGAAAAAAAAAAAAAAAAAAAAAAAAAAGGAAAGGTTATCTAGCGAGTCCACAGAAATACAGAGGAATGTATCTGGACTTTGAAGACGTGATAAAGATGAGGCGGGCAATTAGCTGCCCTCACCCCTTGATGACAAATTCCACCAATCACCAAACTTGTCCCCACCCTGCTGAAATTGAAATAAAACAAGCCAATCATTACCCCCCTGACTCATCTGGACTCTAGCTACATTATCTAATTAACTGTCAACTTGTGTTGCTTATCAATTTTAAAGAGACAACCCACTTGCATTTGAGAGTATGCAAGACTAAAATCACTTGTTTTTTGGGGGGTTTTTTTGTTTTTTTTAATTAATGAAAGTCCTTTTCTCTGAAGTGAACTAAGTTGTGACTTCTGTTTTAGGACTGATTCAGTGATGGTGATAGCTTTTTGTTTTGCTTTGAATGAATCCCCAGGAAAATTGATGGGTCCCAAATAAAAAGTTTGTCAATAAATTGTAGGGTTTTTATTTATGATCTAGGGAAACAACTAAAGCCGCCTAACTCCTACCTTGTAACCTATCCTGTGTAATTCATTTCTAAGAAACTATTGAAATGTATTTACAGTTAGCTTGAAATGATGAAGGAAGAAAAAAGAAAAACACTGGGATGCATGGATATGATTTTACTATGTCCTTTTAGATTTTTTATGCGTCAAGGAGGCAGGATGCATACCTATCACATCTCTGTTGATTGATTGATTTTAATGGTATGTCAATCCATCTAGGGTTATTTTATGCCTAGAGATTAGTGAACCACATGTATTGTATGTTTAAATATTTACATTATTTGTGCAGTTGTTTCCTAAAAGTTCTAGAATTCAATTTTTGAGTTTCTGGTTGAAATAAAATATAACGGGATGACGGTTTGTTAAGTTTTTCTTTCTTTGAAAGTTAATTATTGCTTTGTACATAATTTAATTTATTGATTATCATACATTGAGCTCTTTTTAGGGATTTATAAAAATCCTTGTATGATTATATATGTTTGCACCTACATGAGCATACAGTAGGGTTGTACAGTGAGATTTCGATGATCTCCAAATAGAATAATCCCTTACTTAACAGTCATTTGGATTACCCTACATTTATATATATATGGTCGAGAATTTTTTTTCTAATACTGGACTTTACAGTCACAGGAGGCACTGTAACTTCAGGAGCACAAAAACTATATTATAGTCTTCTGAGACTGAAATGCCAATAATATATATATATATATATACACACACACACACACACACACACATGTAAATCCATCCTAAATCAACAAGACAAATAAAAAGAAGAGAAATCATGCCTCTGAAAACTAATCATCTCTCATGTGTATGTTTTTAGTAGAAACTCTATCCTTGCCTTGCAAAAGGCCCACCTGCATTTAATTGCAACACACAGCCAGCCTGACCAGTTTGGTTGGAAGCAATCTTGAATGTGTATTTTTCCTCACTCTTCAATGCAGACTTTAAACTCCATTCATTAAGAAGCCCAAACGAAGGGCTGGCAAATTTTCTGATATATTTCTATCATTTACAACACCCAACAAGTAAAGAAGAACTAATTCTCAAATAGCACTTGATTACCCCAAGCACCCCGTCAAACCACTGGGGTGAGGTGGGGTGGGGGTTATCATACAGCCAAAAGTTATAGGCCATGATGCTGAGAAAAGTCAATCTCTGTATGCCAAAATGTACATACAGAGATTGACTTTTTCTCGATTTGTTTACGCTTTACATTTGAACAGATATATTCACCTAATTCATTAATTACCAACTAATTAATTTTCAAATTAGGTATGACTTCAATTAAGCACATATTCTTCCCCCCCCCCAAAAAAAAATATATATTGTATATATGTATAAGATAGAGAGGAGATAAAATAAGGAAATAAGTGAAGTGGGTGTGGCGGTCTCTTCCCCACCTCAGAGAAGTTTTCGGTGCATGTGTGAGTGAATAAAGTGAAGTGAACCCGTGAATAATGCCAGACACAGGGTATGTAGGTTGGGTGACCCAGAATTATCAGGAATAGATTAAAAGAACACCTGGTTACTGTATGATTACTCAGATTACCAATTGGCAGTGCACAGGGCAGAGAGAGAGAGAAAGACAGAGAGAGAGAGAGAGAGACAGGGCAAAGATCAAAAGAGAAGGAGAACCCTGGCAGACTGGCAAAAATCTGACCCGACCTCCATCCCACCACAGCTTCCAGGTGGTAGAATATTGTAACTTGCCAAAACCTATCGCTCCATAACAATTCTCAATGCAAAAATAATGATCAGAATTTGGGATTTCCAAGACCGATTCCATTTACCATTTTGTTTTCTGAAGAATACATTGTTACCATTATTATGCAGAGATGCTGATAGGTATGCATCCTGCATCCCTGATGCACAAAAATTTAAAAGCACGCAGTAAAATCATATCTGTGTGTCGTGGGTCCCAGGGTTTTCCTTTTTTCTTCCCTCACCATTTCAAGCTAACTGTAAATACATTTCAATAGTTTCTTAGAAACAAATTACACAGGATATGTTACAAGGTAGGAGCTAGATGGCTTTGGTTGTTTCCCCAGATCATAAATACAAACCCTACAATCTATTAAGAAACTTTAGTTGGGACCCATCAAATTTCTCGGAGACCCATTCAAAGCAAATATGTGCGTTCCAGAACAACTAAATCAAAAAGTGGTTAAATTGAACTTAATGGACTAAATTACTATTGTATGTCACCACCACCACCGAAAGAAAAAAAATATACCAAAAATCAGGGAATCAACCAAATTTAATGAAATTTTCAGTGTTAATATATTAATGAATAAAAGATATAATGCACCAGTTATTTTATTTAAAAACTTTTACATTTTTTCAGGGCAATTAACTTTGAACCATGTATCTTTTAGAATCTGTGTTACGCCTCAAAGATATGTGGTTCAAATTAACTGACCTGAAAAATGTAAAAGTTTTTATTTGTAATATTGTGGATAGGTCATTCTCCAGCCTTCTTCTTCTTCTTCTTCTTGAGAGAGGGAGAGGGGGAGAGAGAGAAGAGATTGCTATGTCAGTCCATCAGAGTAAAATAGAATGGGGTCCATAGGTAAAACAGAAAGGTTTAAGCACCACTGATCTAGATAATAGAAAGTGGAGGAACACAAATTTATCATAGATTACAACCATGACTTTAAAAAAAAAAATGAAGACTTCATGACATGTAACTTATAAGTGTGTCTGTAGAAAAATGTAAAAATGTACCAATTGCATCATTGTGTGAAACATGCAGCAAATGCCAATGACTTAGCATGGATTCACTTAATGCATTTTTTACATTTATTAGAATGGGTGTGTAGGACTTAATGATTTCAAGACTAAATTATGAACATTTTTGTTAAACTCAAGAGTCTGTCTTCTGGGGGGAGAGTAGACTTGAAACAGGAATCATGCTCAAATTTATGACCCTCCAGAGATAATTAAAGGGCAGAGTTTTTTAATATTTCCAACGTCCAGGAAACGAGTCAGACTTTTTCTTTTTTTTTTTTTCTTTTTTTTTTTTTTTTTTTGAAATATTAAAATAAAGCACAAAACAGTAAAACTTCAAAATATTTACTGTGTATATCATTTGGCAAGGGAACTGAAAGAAAAGGTTTGAATTCAAGATTTTTTTTCTTCTTCTCTACGGCTACACCTCCATCATAAAATAATTATTTACCATTTTTTTTTTTTTTTTTTGGGGGGGGGGGTTCTCTTTGGAAGTATTCACATAAAACCATTTATCATTTCAGAACAGTGTCATCATTCATTTACTTGAGTCTATTTCCTGTTGGTCTCGGCTAAGGATAAGGTTAGCATGTGGTTCTAATCATCTTTGAGATTTCTCTAACTGCTGCTGCTGCCTCCACCAATGGTAGGTATAAAGAATAATCTATAGTGGACAGGTGCAAAATATAACTGGGCAGACACCCCATGTAGAGTAAGTAGCAGACAGTGAAAATTGGGTGAGACAGACTTGCCATTGATTATTCTGTGTATGCTAAATGAATCAAAATATGAGAGAATTCATTTATTTACTAGAACTTCCAAATAAAATTACAACTAAAACCCAATGAAAAGTAGTAATAGTTGTAAGTAAAAGTAAAGTCGTATATATATATATATATATATATATATATATATATATAAAGAGTCAGATCTTAGCTCTGAAGAGCACTAAGCGAAACTTTTAGTAGGTTTATCTGACTCATTAGATTTATCTTTATTATTTGCTCTACTTAGGTATTGAGCACTTTTTACTTATTAGCTTTAGTTTCCTGGCGGTTTTATATATATATATATATATATATATATATATATAATTGTTTTTTCTTTTGGCCAAATATTGTACCAATAGATTATTTTTGGTTGGTATGATTATCTTAGTCTTTTCTCTTTTTCCAAAAATTTTTTTCTCCCCGGGTGATGTTTAGTAGTATATTTTTACAATCAAACTATTTGCTGTTTTTTTTCTCACCGCGAGGATTTACCAACAATTTTGGTATATTAAATATATATATATATATATATATATATATATATATATATACATATACACACACAAAACCTCAGTAGCTTGCTATAATCTTTTAATAAAAAACCTAAAATGAAGGGGCAGTTATAATAAAAAAATATAATAATATATATATATATATAAAATATAAAAAATAAAGATACAAGACAGGCAATAATACTTAATCATAAATACTGAATGGGTATGGTTTTAATATATCCAAATAAACCACAAAGAGAGATAGAAGTCAATAGAAGCAAGAGGAAATAATTAATTTTGTCCCATAATAAGTAATACATTTTGTATATAAAATCTATACGCAAATGTAACAACTATTAACGGACAGTGGTAGTAATACATAAAACAAAATCAAAACCCTTTTGTTCTTAAATAAGATTGGTATCTTCAAAGGAATTAATGTTCCAAACATACCCACCTTCTCTTCTCAAAAGGAAACTAACTAAAATAGGTTACCATTCCTCTTTGAGTTAAAACAGAAGATGACAATAAAGAACAGAGGAGGGGGAGGAGGAGGAGCATGAGGAGAAGGAGGAGGATTGTTTTTCAAGTGAGGCATTTCTTTCTGCACATTGTATGCATTGTCAGCGATGCCAAAGATGTGATGGAATTGTTTAACCTTTTTTCGATGAGCTAACGACCTTTTACAATTATTTAAGTATATGCAGGTGGGCCAATGTTACGCTTACCTTGGCTCGTTCCAGCTGTTTTCTTTGTTCTGCATATGCAGGAGGAGTCTTTAATGCTGCAAAACAAAGAGAGAAAAAGAAAACGTTAGAAAAAGCCATCACAGTTTCGAAAAAGAAAAAAAAAAGGGAGAATAGAGAAAGGGGAGTGAACAAAACAACAGATTATAAAAAATAAAAATTTTAAAAAGGGTTTAACAAAACACTTGTACTTGTATATTTATTTATATATTTATAGATAAATATAATAAATAAATAATTCAATGCAATATTCACCTTATTTATTGAATGACCCTCATATGTTATAATATTGGTTAATATTATTATATATAATCTAACAATTTGAATAAATAAATATATATTTATTTATATATTTATAAAAAATCCGTTACTAACCGACCATGAACGGGTTAAAACTCTTCGTTTTTGAAAAAGAGAATTTTTCTATTTTTGAATTTGAAGTATTTCTTTTTCTTTCAAAAAACTGTTTCACTGAAGAAATACAATGTAGCGAAATGTACATGACGTTAGCGAAACACGCAGCGAATGAACAAAGACGAAGCAATCGCATGGCTTACATGCTTTTTGGGAAAACAATGTTTCCGGTTTGAATTTAAATTATTTTCTGCTTCTCTCTCGATGAGTCTGGATTAAAAACATTTACATCTAAAAATGGACCTAATTATTCATTATATTCTGATGATTTTTTATAAATCGAAATATTGTCAATATTAGCAATGAAAATGATATAAAAATATATTCATTTTAACAACATTGTGTGTTTTCATAATCCTTTCTGGGTACCGAATAGATGATATAATATCAGGCTGGAATTAGCTGATATATTTGCCATAACTTATTTGTTCCCAAGTACTTTCAGTCCATTTATGGGCCATCATCAGGGGTAAATGTAAAAACAATACAACATTGGATTGTTCCATTTATACTGGTGTTCTGTTCATATTAGTGTTACGTTTTTTTTTATTCATTTATTTTAATGTATTATTATTATTATTATTATTAATGTGGTTTTGAAATTAATTGCAGTGGTTAAAGGCATTTAAGTATGTTAGTGCTAGAATCAAAGTTTATTTTATTACGGTTAGGATTTTTATGTCTGATATATATATATATATATGTGTGTGCGTGTGTGTGTGTGTGTGTGTGTTTGTGCAGTTCACCCAAGGAGTGTTATAGCAAGATGGACACTCCAACATTTACCTTAGAGGTCTGTTGTTTATATTCCAGACTCTTCCAATTTATGTTTGCCCACATGTTTTTTTTTTTCCTTTTTAAATTTCATTATGTACTCAGGTGCTGTAGGTGGGGTTAACAGCAAAGTGGCAAATACTGACTTAAAAATGAAACAGAAATTCGCTCAGAATAGTAAAAAGATAATATTTTGCTCCAATATGTTGTCTGGCATATGTAATGTGAATGAAATGTTGATTGTAGAACGGTTGGCGGCAGACCTTAGTAGACAAACAAGTTCCCACCTGGTGAATAGAACACACAGACCATTCATATCAGACCAATTGGGGGGGGGTGAAGAGAAAAGAAGGAGTGTAACAAAATAAAATCTGAGGAAGGTGGGGGGGGGGTGCAGATTCTGAAATTAAAAATATCTAAAGAAATTTGGGTGCTCTTCCAATACGTGATCTATCGAGGGTTTGTGATCTACTATTGATCATGGTCTACTAGAAAAAAAGAGGTTAGAGTTAGTTTAATGGGAAAATAATGGGTAGTTAATGGGTAGATCACATATTGGAATGTAAACAACTCGGTAGATCACATATTGGATTAGAAACCATTTGGAAGAGCACCGAAATTTGTTATCCTGTTATTTACCAGACAAAATCTGAAAAACACTCATTCATTATTCAAATTATTGCCTTCATCATTAAGTTTTGATCAATACATGCTTCAATTTTCTGCATGTATATAGTACAGCCAATTGGCGACCAGTGTTCAAATCCTGGATGGGGCTATTTCTCTGAATTTTGACCAATTGGACACATGGCGTAGTGGATATGGGTATTGAGTTCATACAGTTCTAAGTGATAGTTATCTCTAGGCTGCAGGAAAGAAACTAATAATTAAAGAAACATGCTAATGGTAAAGTGTAAAGACTATTCACACAATGTTTAAGTAATCAGTAGCCAAAAACTTCAAACTGAATAAAATTTACCATAAACTCTAAAAGTTATTATCATTACAACGAACAATGTTTTTACTATTTCTCAGAATGTTTGAGATGGGGCTTGAAGATTAGTATTATCTGCTTTTTTTCAGACTATTGTCCCCATCTCCATTGTTATTTGTACAACGTTTCGGCCGATATGCCCTCCGGCCTTCTTCAGGTATTTCTTGCCGGACCCGAGTTCGAGAAGGTTCCCGAGTCCGAGAAGAAATACCTGAAGAAGGCCGGAAGGCATATCGGCCAAAACGTTGTACAATTAACAATGAAGATGGGGACAATAGTTCGAATAATGCAGATAATACGAACAATGTTTTGTTTTCCATATGGGTAAAAAATCTTTTGATTTAGCTGAAGTTGGCCATATAGGTAAGATTTAGCTCAGTTAGTAGAGCGTCCGCCTGAGTACCACAAGGTTCCTGGTTCGATAACGGCCCTTGCCAACTCAGCATATCCACTTTTCACTATTGCTAGACCAAATACGTTGAATGCCTGTGGGGTGAGGGGATAAAATATAAAATGATAAGAGGTTGTGAGGAAAACTTACGTGGATAAATGCCTTGGTCAACCAGTTCATTGACAGAACGCCGAAGCATCAACTTGCGCTTCAGAGCTGGAATAAAAACAAAGAAATAAAATTATAGAAAACTGATGGAGAGGAAAACAAAAAAAAAAGTAAGAGTAAAGAATTAGAAAATGAAACAATAGAAATTTCTGTTTAATTGCTAATGTAAAAATCACTTGTGTTAACAACTTCATACTTGAATATTAAAACAAAAATAAGATAGAAGGTATAAAAAAAAAAAATAAATATTGACATTTTTTAAAAGGCAAAACCAATTCATCTCTTAAACTCAGCAATGATTTTCAGGTGAATAGTTATAAGTGAAATATTTCTCCACAGAAAAGTTTTTAAAGAGATTTTTACAAATAAATATATCAATAAAATCACTTTTTGGCCCTTTATAACCTCAGGCACAAAAAAAAGGTTAAATTCCAACCATCATTCAGGCTGCATCTATATGAGATAGAATCAAGGTAAATTCAAATGCCCAAGGAGCACCATAAGTGAAATACTGATGAGACTTAACAATTTCTATCAACATGTATGTATGTGATGTATAAAAAGACTCCATACTAAACTTGGCCTTGTGTCAAACCAACCAACTTGGAGGAGTAAATAAATACTATCAAATCACTCCCACAATAATAATAAAAAAAACTTTTTTATTTAATTTTAAGATTCGTTAAAGTTGATTTTTTTTTTCCTAGTTCAATTTTAGATTCCATGCAATTCTCAGTTGTATAAAACAATGTGATATTTCCTAACCATCAAAAAAAAAAAAATGACTCTGGAATGTAACTCACAAACTTTCTGATCTGTGAAAGTAAATTTTAAATTTCCTTAACTTAATTATAAGGCAATATTTTTCTTTCTTTTTTAAATCAAATCACAGGGTGGGGCTTACTAAAAACATACTCTTGTGCATACGACTTAGGAGTCCAATTCCGGTGATTATGGCTGGTGCCAGAGAAGCTGCTTCCTGTTCAAGACATGTTATGTTTTTCTAATATACCAAAGAAGGTAAAAAAAAGATGGGGGGAAAAGACTTTTTAGGTTCCTTCCCTCTTTCATTCCCAGTCAAAGGAACAGCTGGAAATCCAAAAAAGCTCTTAAGTGATGAGCAGCAAGGGGCTTCAACATGGAAGTGGATAACCAGGGTTTCTCTAAGTAATAAAAAAGTTTTTAAAAAAATAAAAAAATGGAACACCTGAGTTTGGAAAATAGAGTCTGAAGTCTTCTTTGTCTATGCCAGCACAAAATCACATTCTATATTAGTATGATATAAAAAAAAAGATTTGCTAAGATCTGAGAATACTAGTAGATAAAAATTTGACCAAATTTTGTGTGTGTGTGTGTGTGTGTGTGTGTGTGTGTGTGTGTGTATATATATATATATATATATATACACATACACACACACACACACACACAGATACATAGATATACAGAGAGACAGATTTCTCTGAATATTTAAGATGGCTTGATAATTTGGATTATTCGGATTATTGTCCTCATCTGTATTATCTGCACATAACAATAAAGATGAGGACAATAGTCTGAATAATCCAAATAAGACAAACACACACACATATATAGAAAGAGAATTACTTGTAAGTCAAATTATACCACTGTATTTTTTTTTTTTGGCACCTTCCTTCTTAAAACAAGAAATCCCGAGGAATGACACTCTTAATGTGTAAAATTCAGATATATATATATATATATATATATATATATATATATATATATACAGTTAATAAGATTACTAAAAACATTTAAGTTTCCAGATTTATTATGCCAAAGAAATTCACTCAAGTATGTTCTTTTAAAATTCATAATTTAAGATCTTTTATAAACTTTATTTTAAAATATGACACTAAACTTGAACTTTACTAAGACTTTATATTCATCATGCCCTAAAAAAAATATGTCTCAACCCTAACAATATGATAAACATGTGTAAGTGTAATATAAACAATATACAGGGTGTCCAGAGTCTCTTACCAGGTTCCCCAGATATCCCTCCCCTGGACTTTTTTCTTAGGGGTTATGCTAAAGGTAATCTTTATCAAAGATACTGGACATTATTGAACTAAAGCAAAATATCACTGTGACCATTGGAGAGGCTATGCTACAGCGAACATGGCAAAAAATTGAGTACTGTCTTAATGGGCTTTATGCATGTAGAGGTTTATTAAATGAACCAAATAAACCTCAATATCTACTCAGTAATGCTGATAGCTTTTTGATTTAGTGTGTCCTGGTACACATATATTTGCTTTGAATGAGTCCCCGGGAAAATTTATAGGTCCCAACTAAAGCCGTCTAACTACTACCTTGTAATCTATCCTGTGTAATTCATTTCAAAGAAACTAATGAAATGTATTTACAATTAACTTCAAATGGTGAGGGAAGAAAAAAGAAAAACACTGAAACGCATGGATATGATTTTACTGCATCCTTTTAGATTTTTGTGCATCAGGGACGCAGGACATCTACCTATCAGCATCTCTGTCTACTCTTCATTTTGTAATAATTTCCACATATTTATCTTTTCATAATCTTTCATATTTATCTCTTTTGTAATAACTTTTTTAAGTTGTAAAGAGACTTTATGGACACCCTGTATGTTTCTAAGTATTTGGCATACATCCTAAAGAGAAGACTTGTTTTATTTTTTATTACAAAAAAAATATCATAATAAGCAAGTGATGAATTATGAGCGAGACACACGTGTCCAACAATTGTACGTCTCTAAATAACTTAGAGATGACTCAAAGATGATGACAAAAAGATTCATAGTTGATAATCTCTACATATGACAGACAGGGATGCCGCCGGCTGCCACAAACCTTCTTTCTCTACTGATAATAAAAGTAGCTGTTAGAACAACCCATGTGAGTAAGGGATTGGCCTATTTAAATAATTCATTTTTGTTTTAGAAGTATGAACTATAATTAAAGATGACTCCAATAAAATTGCAAGCACTTATGGTGCAATAATGATACAATGAATAAGCAGAAGACTACAAGAACTCATATAAAATCTACAGAAATTGTATAAAAAAATATAGTGTGCATTGCATCTGTAAATACCCAACTATAATCCAGTATATATATATATATATATGTGTGTATGTGTGTCATCCACAGACACTGTTTCGACAGTGTTTGTGCTATAAATATAGCACACCATATTATATATATATATATATATATATATATATATATAAAAGTAATTGGTAATTTGCTTGAAGCATTGTTAAGTATGTTATAATATATTAATGATTTGAAGGCAATTACAACGCGTATAAAAAATAAAAACAAAAAGATGTTATTTTTGTCTTATCGATTTCAATATATATATATATATATATATATATGAAAACCTTAATTCATAAATTAAAGTTTTCATATATTTATTTATAATATACTCCATATAAATAAATAAAAAATATGCACATACACTGATATTTAGATGCATATATGCAAAATCTTTATGTAAACATTTGTTTTCAACTTTGAATCCTATCACAGAAACACTTGATACCATTCACCTCTCTCTCTCTCTCTCTCTATATATATAATATATATATATATATATATATATATATATATATTTGGGAATAAAAGGCCTTTTTATTCCCAAATAACTTTGCTTTGTTTACAATAATTAAACATTGAGCTCTCATACGGAACCTGAACTCTACAACAAACTACGGGTAGAGAATTAGGACCCACCTAGAATCACCTTGTACCAAGAAACTTGGTACCACACCAAAGTATATATATATATATATATATATATATATATATATATATATATATGAATACATTTGTCATATAGTTTGTTTTTGTTTTTGTTGTTTTGTTTCTTTGTTTAATGGCAATCAACCTTTTATGCGTTATTGAATGCTGAATCAATTTTCATAGAAGAACAGTAAAGGAACAATTTAACCCATAGCTAGGGGGTTCATTGAGGGAGTTCATACCTTTCCCACAAAATTCAAATTATCTAAGCTGTGCGACTCCTGCATTGTGTTAACAAGGACTGGTATCAAGCCCAGAACCTTGTGATTCCTAGGCAAATGCTCTAACAACTGAGCTAAACCAGCTCTACCCATGGATGTGACAAGCTCATAAGTATGGGGCATTCAGCAAGGATCAAACTCGCTATTCAGTAATAATGAATCTGCAAGACTAGCTTGATAAACATTACACCAAGTAACCAAAAATGTTTTTGCCTGTTTCCTCGCTCCCCTCCATTTTTTACTGTTTATTTTATTTCCAGACTTTATAGAGTACTCATATCCTTAATGTGCATTTTATTTTCGCAATGTGGCGCAGGTGCAGACATATTATTATTTCAGGAAGATTTGATTCCGTACAATTCCACAATTCGTCATCCTAAATGCTTACCATTCATCCTTTAAGTGCATCTTTCTCGTGACTCACATTTCCAGTTTTTAAAATTTCCTAAACCCTCTTTTCACTAATACAGTCACTAATTTCCACTTCATCAAATTTACAGTTAAGTCACACTTAAAGCACTGGTCCTACCAGATCACCAAAAGTTAAGCAACAATGAGCTTATTCAGTACTGAGACAGGTGACCACACAGTAACAGCAGGTACTGTAAGCAAAGCTTAGTCTGGCACACAAGACTTGATACCATACATTATATAATATATATATATATATATATATAATAAAATCAATAATAATGATATTATGGATGATTTAAACTCATAACTAAGTTTCATGCTTACGCAATCTTCACTCATTTTGACTCATCTGAAGATTGCGTAAGCATGAAACTTAAAGTTATGAGTTTAAATCATCCATAATATCATTACTATTGGTTGTAAATCTGCTCTGCTTATTAGCATTGAGCACCTTTTCATGCCAATACTTTTCTCATTTATTCTCTATTATTATATATATATATATATATATATATATATATATATACATACACACACGATTTTTGTTGCCATTTTTATTTTATGTATATATCTGTGGATGACTTATTATATGCTCCCAAAACCCGGTAGAGCTCTCTAGGAGCGATTTTAATTGACTGCCAGCATAAAGCAATGGTAGCTGGCGATGTCTTAGAGGTTAATGGATTGGGCTGATGAAAAGTCAGTCGGGTTTCACTCTGGGTCAGAGGTAGTTGCTGTGTCTAGCCACACTGATGAGATGTGAAACGTTGAAATACGGTGTCTGTGGATGACTTTATATATATATATATATATATATATATATATAATAAGAATGGCGACAAAAATTGTAACAATACCTACAATATCTATCTAACCCAAAGTTTTAACGGTTCCATCCAGAGTTTGGAAATAGTATTTGATAAAAGTAATACACATGGAAAGACCTGGATTATTCACAGAAGGGAAATAAATTAAATAAAAAAAAAAAAAAGAAATGAATTAATATACACAGAGGAGACATCATCTACAGAGCAGAGCATATCAATTAAAAACAAAACAAGGGGAGAAAGAAATATCTTTTTTCAATATCACCTTCACGTGAAAAAAGAAAAGAAAAAAGGGGGGGGGGTGAAAAGTAAAGAGGTCACATATGCTTGGACAGTTTCAGCAGTCATAACAACATATGCAAAGCAGATGCACTTTGCGTTGTACAAAAATGCACACCACATGTCAAAAGTGAGAACGTGTGCCCCCAAGACAATTTATTTCACATCTTACAACAGATGTGATACCTAAGTAAAAGAAGTTTCAATTAAAGTAATAAAAAGAATTTCAATTAGACACAGTGAATAATAGGAAACTATTTTTGACTTTAAAAAGATAAAGAATAGAAAATAAAGAATTGTAACCATACAAAGAATGAAACAGACTAAAAGATCTCAAAAGAAACACAATCAATTTTTTTTTTTTCCCCACTTGGAACTGGTTTACATAATGAGTTTCTATGAAGATATTAACATCTACAAAGCTCGTTAAAGGTATAAAATATATTAGGAATAATATGGTAGTATTTTAGCACAAAACACTTATTTTCAAAAAAAACTAAAGAATGTTTTCCTTTTGCCAACATTAAAAAGTAGAAAGTTTTGATATGTCATTAGAAACGAATGAGAGAAACAAGCAAGTTTAGCTGACAATAAAAAGGAATGGATAATTTCCACCTTTATTTGTTATAATTCCTAGCAAATAAGGCAATTAGAGTAACCTCCCTTGACTTTCACTTTGAACTAACCGGTAGCTATTTTGAAAGTCTCCGTGCGAAATACACAAATCTTAGAAACTTTTTTGAAAAACAATACAACTGCATGCTTTAACACAAAAATATCATAAAATGTGTTCTTAATAACAATTAAGTTCATTTCAGATAATGCGCATGCACAATTTTATGCTAGGAATTTTAACAACTAAAGGTGAAAATTACCAAGGAACGTGTCAAAGACAAAGGTTAAGTAATTGTGGCTCAATAAACATTTGTGTCTGAGAAAGATAAATAATTGCCACATTTTATGGGGCGGAACGTGTTTAGATTAAACTGCTCATTAATAAAACAATAGTTCAAAGCATTTTCTTCTTCTGCTCTAAAGTCCCAAATTGCTTTCCAAATGCCATCAAATCTACAAATCTAAACCAACAACACTTGGAAAAACACAGCGTTCTTCTTCTTTCAACACATGCAAAAGAAAATTGCAATTTGCAGGTTTTTCTTATGTTTTCTTTTGTTTACAGATTCAACTTATGTGAGTTTTCATCTATACACAGTGGTACCTTGACTTAGGAGTGTCCCAACTTATAAGTTTTCAGAGTTACAAGCTGTCACTCGGTCAATTTTTTTGCTTTGTAAGACAGCTAAAATTTGAGTGAGCTTTAGTGTTGAATCAAGTCTGTATTATGTGGATTATTTGGAATACTACCCTCATCATTATTGTTATCTGCACAACGTTTCAGTCGATTTAAATTCTGTAAAAATAATGTTGTTAAACTCTGCTTAAAAAATAACCTTGTATCGCATCCTGATTGTTTGTAGGGGGAGAGTAAACATATTTAACAGACTACAATCATCTTTATTGTTACCCAATTATTTCAAACACTTTTATAAATTGCACTATTTGAATTTTATCATTACCAGAATTATCTAACTGGATCTAATTTGAATTTTAAATATTACCATTTACCTGAATATAAAACACAATCATATCCCCTGGTCTCTTTCGCCATGCTTTATTCATTTCTTCTGTTAACTGGAATGATTTGAAACGGCTTCACCCAATCAATATACCTGTGTTCTTAACACGCCCACATGACAGATTCCACCATCTTGAATCCATAGACAAACAGATGTGTCAATCCATACATAAATAACCATAAACAATGGAATATATATATATATATATATGTGTGTGTGTGTGTGTGTTTAAAGGGCTGTTGTGTGTATGTGTGTCTGTGTGGAGGAAACTATGAAAATAAAACAATTAACCAAAGTAATATATATATATATATATATATATATATATATACACACACACACACACACACACACACACACATTAAATATCACTGGTCCTTGCTTTTTTGTGCAAAAATGACGAAGATATGATTTATATTTACGAAGATATCTAAAAATTAAAATATACATAATAATGTATCTGCTAGACAAACTTGCTAACTACTTCCACACATTTTTTTGGGTGGGTCCACCCCTAATCCAGGTGATGCTGGGTAGCTGCTTCTAGTACTAAATATATAATAATTTGTTTCTTAGATTGTATCAATATAGAAACTAGTAAGTAAGCCTCAAAACAAATTACTATGACCAATAAGAAGAAGGAAATCTTCCAGATATTCTGAGTGTCTGCCTACAAAGACCAAACGAGACAATGCCATGTGGTATTAGTTGACTTGGTTTTGGTTAGATTCTAGGACAGAAAGAAAATAGAGTAGAGATGTACGGTTGTTTATATCACAACAAATGAACTGAGTAATAACAACAGGTAAGTAAATGTCAGGTGTATAAAAGCACTAATATACATAAAAGTGCCACGTTGTTTGGTATTTACATACTAAGTTAATATATTAGTCAATGTTCAAACATTTCGGTTTACAAATGAAACCTTCTTCAGGACTATGAAATTATTTAAGAAAAAAAAAAAGGATTTATGTGGATAAGAGATGATGGATGTTTTCTATGCGTTGAGTTTGGAAAATGTGTAGAAAAAGGTTTGTTACCGTTTGTTGATTGGCGTTTATAGTTGAATGTTGATGACGTGGTTGCTGCAATTAACGAACAGTAACAAACCTTTTTCTACACATTTTCCAAACTCAAGGCATGCAAAACATCCATCATCTTTTATCCACATAAATCCTTTTTTTCTTCTTAAATAATTTCATAATCCTGAATAAGGTTCATTTGTAAACCGAAATGTTTGAATATCGACTAATAAATTTCCATCCATTGTAACATCCCGTGTTTGTTCTACATTTTCTCCACATACTGTCGGATTTATTTCCTCATATTACTTCCATACTAAGTTAACAATACTAATTTTGTACAAGGGAGGAATTAGAAAAATTAATAAATAAAACCACTAGCATTATGGGATATAGGTTTTTAATCTCTCTCTCTCTCTCTCAGAATAAATATGAAAAGAAACCCTGCTTAAAACTGATGAGCAATGAAAATAAATGAAAATAAACTATTTCTACGTTGTCTAAATTTTTTAGAGGAGTCTTGATAATTTGATTTATTTGAATTTTTCAGACTGTTTCGGCTGTTGTTTCCTCTGGCCTTCTTCAGGTGCTTCATGTTTAACTCAGGAAGGGAAGAGAAGATTCCCAAGTTCGACAAGAAACATCTGAAGAAAGCCGAAAGGTACATTGGCCAAAACTTTGTGTCTATAAAAATAAAGATGAGGGCAACAGTCCCAAAAAATCCAAATAATACATACTTCTACCTTAATCATAAATACCTTTAAAAAGGGTGAGGCAGAAGTAGTACAGAACAATTGTCAGAACAAGTTCTTCTTGACAACCCTGTTATTTCTGCCCCACCTAGTATATCAACAAAATGAATGATTAATAAATTTCAAGTGGTCAGTAAATCACAAAATATAAAGAATTACTATGACAGTCAAATCAAATACAATCATACCAACACTAAAATACTAAAAAATTATTATATGTTTTGGTTTCTTTATTTTAATGGCATATCACTTAGTGGGTTATTTAATGCCAAACTCATCCTTGTAGAAGAACAGTATTGGTACTATTTAACCCATAGCTGGTGTGCATGGGATGAGGTGGTTCATACCTTTCCCAAGGATATTAGTCTGAAAGTGAACATAGTAGTGTGACTAAAGTTTGAATTTGCTTATTACGATATCAAAGTCCCGGACGTTAGCCATTACACCACAGGGATTCCCTCTGATAATATTTCTGGAGATTCCTTTAAAACCTTTCTCTAGAATAGCCATCTGAACATTTTCTCCCTTAAGAGTATATATATATATATATATATATATATATATATATATATATATATGTGTGTGTGTGTGAGACAGAGAGTGAGAGAGAGAGGTGTGTGTGTGTCAAGGTGTGTGTATATATATATTACATTTATTTAACACCTTCTTCTAGAATAGCCATTTGAACATTCATTCAGATTTTTGCCCTGATGAGCTACCAAGCAAAACTATTAGTAGGTATATCTGACTCATTAGTTATATCTATATTATATATATATATATATATATATATTTATTAAATTTTGAGATGAAACAAAGAAATCACAGTGCTCAACAACAAATTTGTAGGAGCTTTATTTATTTATTTATTGAATTTTTTAAATATAATTGTTTTCCATAGGCAACTACCCAGGTTTCAAGCTATATTGCTATCATCAGGTCGCCAATAATTCTTCCGTGTTTATGTGAAGAAATTTCTTGCTGTTATGTTTTTGGACCGCAAATTACGTCGGTTGATTATTGTGGACGCTCTTTATGTTTTAGATTTTGTTTTTGAATTTTTCAGTTTTTACATTTTTTTAATATATATATATATATATATATATATATATATATATATATATATATATGAATACATAGAATTTGAAATGCATTATTGCAACATTGACATGCCACATAAATTCTAGTAGATATTCATTTAGGACAGTGTTTAAAAAGATTGGTGCTGTGTATAGCTAGCAATAAGCTCCTCACAGGTAGAAGAAAATAATATAAGTACATATAATCTCAGGTGTATAGAAACACATTAAAAATACAGGTAACCTCAAGTGTATGAAAGATGTTGCAAAGACAATTAACCACATTGCAAATATAGTTAATCTCAGGTATGTGAAATGACAATGCATATGCAGGTAATCTCAGGTGTATGGAAATATAATGCAAATACGGGCAATTCTCAGGTGTAAGAGTGCAACACAGTTATTTGACTGGCTTGGGCACTTTGGAATACAATGGCAAGCAAGCTGATCTTGTTGAGGACACACCCCAGGGTAGAGGTAAAGAGATACTGGAATAATCTATTCAATGTCAAAATATTCAGGCATGACAATAACAATTAGTGAGGAGGCATTCATTGCTTAATGTTTATTATTGTATGAAATGGACACAGTGACCCAAGTTTAAATTATGGATGGGGCTGTTCACATTTTTACATTGCACTAATACCCTTAAGAAAGGTATGCATCCAACTATTCTTCTTCAAGCTATAGGTAAATAGTAGGGCAGACTGGGCTCTTTAATCATGGTACGACAACCAGTCTAGGAAAAGAAAAAAATCTGAATTCAGACCAGTTATACTCCACCTAAAAATTGTTGTTTGTCCTATCCTGCTTATGATAGAGGGGTTGTATAAATAAGTCCCCCCTGTGTCATAGTGGCTAACCTGCTGGACTGCAACATCGTAATAAGTGAGTTTGAACTCCAAAACTATTACTTTTCACTTGGACACATAGTGTAGTGGATAAAGGAGTTAGGTTAAGACAGTTCCAAGTGACAGTTATCTCTAGACTGCAGGTTCAATCCTGGTCAGGGGCAGCAGTAACATAGAATAATAATTAACACAGCTTAACACCAGTACACCAGCTAGGGTGAGCAGAATGAGAACAGGATACCCCTGTGGACTGAATAAAGGGTTAGGTTCAAAGTTCCGTGATGGCTCTCGATTATGACAAGAAGGTTCTCGAGTCCAAGATGGTTCCCGAGTTCGACAAGAAATACCTGAAGAAGGTCGGAGGGCACATCGGCTGAAACATTGTACAGATAACAATGAAGATGAGGACAATAGTCTGAATAATACAAATAATACTAATTATCAAGCCTCATCTACAAAAATCAGAGAAATAATGAATAATACCCTATTTTTCTTCTACAAGGATAGCTTTGATATATTCATCATTTTATTATATATATATATATATATATATATTACCAACCCCTCCGCATGAGCAGGATGCGACACAAGGTCAATTTCTTAAGCGGAGTTCAGCAGGTTTGAATTCAGAGTTTTCCTTCTCCTAGACCGGTTGCCTAACCAAGGTTAAAGAACCCAGTCTGCCCTACTATTTACCCATAGCTGGAGAGAGAGTAGGATTCATATCTTTCCCAAGGATATTAGCGCTAAATGAAATGCAATTACCACGTCCAGGATTTGAACTCGGGGTGACGAGTCCATTTCCCATGACTTTAACCATTACACCACACGCTTCCTAATCATTTTATTATATAAGTTGCTCAACTGTGCACATATCTTGCCTTAAATTAAAAAAAAAAAACAAACAAAAACAAAGCTTCAGTTTCAATACTCTTTTGATCACACCCCATTTATTATAAACACGTAGAAAGCATTTACAAAACTGGATACATATTTTGTTAATAGCGATTCTGGATCTTATCTAAAAAGGTTAAATAAACATTTTCATAATGATGATTAAATGTTAGAATAAAGATCCATAAAAATTTAAAAAATCTAAAAAAATAAACATTGAATGTTTACCTAGACATGATGATGTAAATGTTCAAAAGGTTCAGAAAAAAAGAGAAAAAAAAAAAAAAAACTTCACTAAGTTTTCTAAAGATTTTTTTTTTTTTGTTTACTTGAAAAAAAAAAAAAAAAAAACTTATTCCACAAAGACAAAAGATTAATTACTTGATAGCTATAACATTTATTCATAATCACAAAAGCACTTAACTTACTGGTAATAGTCATAAACTATTAACAAAAAATATGTATACATTTTTAGTATCTGCATTCATATATTAGTTCTAATTATCACAAAACTATTTTATTATTATATTTATTATTTATAATATTAGTTCTATATTATCACAAAACTATTCTATTATCATATTTATTATTTATTATTATATTCATTATTTATATATTAGATATTAGTTCTATATTATCACAAACTATTTATTATTATATTTATTATTTATTATTATATTATTATTCATATATTATTCTATATTATATTATTTATAATATTAGTTATATATTATCACAAAACTATTCTATTATCATATTTTTATTATTATTATATTCATTATTTATAATATTAGTTGTTATTATCTATTATTATATTATTATTTATTATTATATTTATTATTCATAATATTAGTTCTATATTATCACAAAACTATTGTTGGAGATTAGTTTGCCGTGACAGGTATGAACATTGTTTTAAAAAACTAAAATTAGTAAAACCTTAAAATAGACACTTTTTATAATAATCTTTTCTAATGGCATAAATCCCTGAGGGTGTCAGAATAATGGAAAACTATTCTATGTGTATATAAAAATAAATAAATAAATAAATAAATGAACTCTCTCGTCGATTTTCGACGCATGAGTATTCATTCGGTGAACAACCAAGACAGTGTTTTGTTTAGAGTGGTGAAGGCTTGTGTTAGACCATTCCGCACTTTTTGGCACAGGAAAGATTTGGTGCACAGGGAATGCCAAAAACCCAATGAACGACCGACTTCAGGAATTTTGAATTCAGAGTTTTCCTTCTCCTAGACTGGTTACCTACCTAAGGTTAAAGAGCCCAGTCTGCCCTACTATTTTACCCATAGCTGGAAGGAGAATACATGGATTCATACCTTTCCCAAGGGTATTAGCGGTATGTGAAATGCAAACAGCCTTGTCTAGGATTTGAACGTGGGTCTACAAGTCCATTTCCTATGACTAACCATTTGGCCACGCACCTCCATATATATATATATATATATATATATATATAATTTAGGAGAGTGAAGATATAAAGTTAATGGTACATGATAACTGTCAGTTTCTTGCCTATGTAATTTTCAATCCAAACTTAGTCAACTTCATGTCTTCACTAATATTGAACCCTCTTTACTTACAAATATAGCAAACTATATATATATATATATATATATATAAGTAAAGAAATAACAAAAGACTTAAAGATTTCTCCCTGAAATAGACTATAATGCTAAATCTCTAAGTCTTTTGTTATTTCTTTACTCATATATTTGCTCTGTGACTCTGTTAACATTAAAAGCACACATTGAGCTCTCAAACTGCGACTTGGTTTTGTTTAAATAAAACTCGTGTCGTAAGGAAGATTTCTTCTCTGGACTTTTGGATTATATATATATATATATATATATACACACACACACACACACACACACACACATACTTATGCACATGCATTTTAGGAGACATCCTTAGCAAAACAGTTATTATCACAAAAAATGGAATCGGTGATGGGGGTTCAAATCCTAGACAAGTCTGTTTGCATTTCTCCATGCTAATACCCTTGGGAAAGGCCTTAATCTATCCATTTTAACCCCATCTATGGATAAATAGTAGGGCAGATTGGGTTCTTTAGTAGTGATTTGGTAACCAATCTAGAAGGAAAACTAAATTCAAACCAGCTTTACTCTGCTAAAAGACTATCCTTGTGTCACATCCAGCCAATATTGGGGGAGGGGGATTAATTACATACTTATGTGCACACACACACTTGGGGGAATGGGTGATAAATCAATCTAAAAAATAAGCTATGACAGCCTCAATCATTTCCTTCTACTGTCGTTCTTATTGACAAAAACAGGTAATATGGGAAGAAAGTTGGAATTATGATTCTTCTTTTTTTTTTTTTTTTTTTGAAAGAACATTTCTGCTACCAAGTTCTGATAGCCAAGTTAAGATATGAGAAAGGTAATGTGCAAACACAGACCTCACAAAAGGATTGTAAAGAGGTCAGGTAATGCGCAAACGCAGACCTCACAAAATAAATCTAGAGAGGACAGACTTTTATTTAAAGAGTAAAAAAAAAAGAAAGATATTTTGTTTAAAACTTACTTACACCTCAATCTGACAAAAAGACATTAAAAATAAACAAACAAATAAATAAAAAAAGAGAGAGAGAGAGAGAGAGAGAGAGAGAGAGAGAGAGAGAGAGAGAGAGAGAGAGAGAGAGAGAGAGAGAGAGAGAGAGAGAGAGAGAGAGCATTCGAAATAGCAGCCATGAAAAACAAAAAATCATGCAAGCATTAGAAACTAAAAAAAAGCAGAGAGAAGACAGTCAAAATGAATCATAAAATCTTTAAGAAAAATGATAAGGAAAAAATAATAATAATAATAATAATAATAATAATAATGATGATAAAAAAAGAGTTAAATATAGACATAGTATGAGGCAATAACATGGAGTAGGTGGTGTAAGGAGTTGAAGGGCATCTTCTACAAAGGTAGATTCACAACACAGATGATAATAAGGAGAAAGAAAACATGGATAATAGGTGAAAAACCGTAACAAGTAGAGAAGAACAGAAGGAGGAAGAGAGAGAGAGAAGCACAAGAATAGTATTGGTGCTAATGGAATTGGTAAGAGAAAAAATGGCACAATAATGAGTGTATGAGCCATGAGTGGGGAAGGAAGAAATACTGCAGAGACTGTAAAAGGGAGAGTCTGAGATTAAGCCAAATAAAAAGATTCCAGAAGTAATGACACAAGGGTACAATGCAAATATTCAACTAGACCTTAATACCTTTTGACATGAATGTCTGTCTGATAATAAGCTGAGGATGATAGGGGGTTAATCTTTTTTTCTGATAAAAACAATTGACAAAAATAATGGAATTATGGAGTAATTCTAGATACATTGGCCTTAATGAGAAAAAAAAATTACACATATATATATATATATATATATATATATATATATATATATATATATATTAAGTGGTCAAAAATGGCTTAATTAAAGTCATACCCAACCTGTTAATTAATTAATTATAATTAAATGAACTAGGCGTGCATATCGGTTTAAATGTAAAGCGTAAACAAATCAAGAAAAAGTCAATCTCTGTATGTACATTGACTTTAATTAAGCACATAATCTCCCAAAAAACACATTATATATATATATATATATATATATATATATATATATATATATATATATATATATATATATATATATGTTTTTTTTTATATAGTTTGCTTGAAGCATTGTATGTTTTTAAAATAGAAATTAGAAGGCAATTGACAATGCAATGTAATAGGTGTTGAAAATGATGTTTATTTACCTTTTTCCTAAATATTTTC
>CM042150.1:88549158-88591658 GCA_023376005.1 Doryteuthis pealeii
ACCTGTCTTCAAAGAACATTTCTCTCTTTTTAAAAAAATCTCTTTAACTATGTGTCAGTTGAAATTAACCTTCAGATGGATATACATACACACACACATATATATATATATATATAAATGTGTGTATGTTTATTTCATTTGCTTTTTCTGGACAGGCAGTAGAAGAGACAGAAGTTAATGAGGAATTTTGTAGAGAAGCATTCTCAGAATGAAGGTGGTGGGGATCGGCAATGAAAATTTCACCTGTCGTAGCATCAAATCTACATGGTGGGAAGTACATTTCTGGCAGCTCATCAGGGTGGGAGTGTGTCCCATTTAATAGATTTGACAAAAATAAACCTGGAAAAAATATGGAAGGAATTGTGAAATATTTTCTGCTATCCTGAATAATGTTCATATCATATACCATATTTCCCAGCACCAAAGTTTGTTTTTTTTTTTTTTTAAATTCTAAAATAAGTTTTGAAAATTCACCTTCCATTGCATAGGCTAAAAGTAAGCTTAAAGATGTATTTACCAAGACAGGAATGACCAATGAATGAAACATTAATTTTCTTTAAAAACAGTCCCCTTAGCTTTCAGGGCTGGTTCAGCTCATCCGCTTCAAAACCACAAGGTTCCAGGTTCAATACCAGCCCCTTGCCAACTCAGCACATGAATAGCACAGTCTGGGTCTGTGTGGTAAAGTGGGGAGCTGATGGTAGGTGTGGCATTCCACCTCATAATAAGCCACTCTTTGTATTTTAATGAATTCTCCATTGGTTGAAGTACTTCTGGTGCTCCTCTTCTGATATGGTGGGAATTTACACTATCATATTTCCTTTAACATCGTCTACATCCTCAAACCTTACCAGGAGATAAGTTTTCAGTTTAGAAACAAGTAAAAAAAGTCACACAAATCTAGGTATTGCTGCACTTACACAATCCTGTGTTTCACCAAAAAAGCTATTGAGACTGGTTTCATTTTATGTATCTTCTTTTATTCATTTTTTTTTTTTTTTTACTATTTTCCCTCAAATCAGTTTTGTTGTTGGTTGTTTTGTTTTATGGCATATCAACCCTTTTCAAGTCATTTTTGATAAACAAAGATCTCAGGTTCCTTACAGTACCTTCTGTTGCTTAAATGGTCATCCAATTAAGTATTGAACAGGCTGAGCACTGCTTAACTTCAGTGATCTAACAGGAACTGGTTCTTTCAGTGTGATTTGACTGTAATCACCCAAATCAATACTGTTTTGTCTAGACATTTCTTTAGTATACACGTTGTTCATTGTACGTCTTCATTTGAGTTTTTTGATTTAAAAAATTAAAGATTTAGTTTTGATACTTTTTCTTCACACCTCATACTCAGCGTGCTACAATTTTATTCTGTATTAGTATATTTGTTTGATCAAACTTAAATGTTATATCACAGTCTACATGAACAGCTAGTAAATAAATAACATTTATAAAGAGAAAAAAAAAAGGATTAAATAGAAGTTTCATTGGGTTAAATCCTACTTAACGGACATAAATTCCACCATCGTATGTCACCCCACTGAAAGAAAAAATATATACTAAAAATCAAGGAATTAACCGAATTTAATAAAATTTTCAGTGTTGATATATTAATGAATAAATAATATAATGCACCAGTTATTTTATTTGAAAACTCTTACATTTTTTCAGGTCAGCTAACTTTGAACCACGTATCTTTGAGGCGTAATACAGATTCACAAACATACGTGGTTCAAAGTTAATTGACCTGAAAAAATGTAAAAGTTTTTAAATAAAATAACTGGTGCATTATATTGTTTATTCATTAATGTATCAACACTGAAAATTTAATTCAATTCGGTTACCCTATTGCCCTTATGGCAAGCCCCAACCCCTTTTTATCATATGGGTGCTAGAAGGCGGTGGCTGCGGGTCTACATGTCCTGGGAATGACGTTAAACTCTATCTGATGGTGAGGTTCCAGTTTTGGAGGTTTGGGGAATGTGGAGCACCCCTTCATCACCATTGCTCCCTGGTCCACTCTGACCCGGAGTGGTAGTACCTGTTAGGGTCCCATCTATGGGTTAAATAGAAAAATGTATTTATAAAAAAATTGTATTATCCATTAAGAATTGATTTATTTCAAAACTTTATCGGCATTAAATGACCCACTGAGGTTGATATGCCATAAAACAAAACAAACAAACAAACAATCAATTCAGTTAAATCCTTGATTTTTAGGTTTTTTTTTGTTGTTTTTTTCAGCAGGGTGACTACGATGGTGGAATTTATGTCCGGTGAGTTTGCTTTAAGCCAAAAACGGATCATACACATGCATGCATTCTCTTTGATTTTTTTTTTTATTAGGACTTAGAAATACTGAATACTTAACATACAGAACAAAAACATGCTTTATGTCAAGAAGTCGAGAAAATGCAAATTTATATAACATTCACATAATAACAGTCAAATGAACAGCAAAAATGATTTCAATGCAATTCCATTGTTCTGTAAAAAGACAATTTCGGTCCAAAGTGTTCTTCAATCTTCCCTTGTTCATTCCCCTGCCCCCTGGGGATAGTGTCTGGTTTCATGCAACCAACCGAGATAGAAAAAGCAAATCTTGAAATGCAGACAGAGACTAAAAGATGCATGTGCTAGTTGATTGTTTGGGTGAGGGGGGGGTGATATGAAGATGAGGAGGATATGGACTAGTTAGTTTGAGGAAGTGGAGCTCATCTCTCAAAATCCTAACAAGGGTTTCTTTACAATGAACAACATTGAAGAAAAATAAATACAGAAAGTGTATCCGGTTTTAGTCTCTCGGCAATGAACAAAACGAACAAACAAAGCAATGTCCTTACAACAAGGGCAAATTGTAATGTGAAGCGCAAGCCGGTGTTCGGTTATTTATGCAGCAAATGCATAAGACCTTTGTTTCTTATTTAGACTTGAAGGCTCAGGTTCTGAAATAAAGCATTTGTTTTATTCCACCAAGACTAGCATCCTTATCTTTGTTGTTTTGATCAGTATGTTTAAACTGATATAATATACTACTCAGTCTTCTTGACAGCATATTGCATATAATAATCTTTGGAGGTATGTGGTATAATGGTTACCATTCTGGAAAGTGGATACGGAGAGACGAGTTCAAATCCTGAACAAAGCTGGTTGCATTTCAGATACAGCGAATATCCTTGGAAATGGGATGAATCCAACTATTCTTCCACCAGGTATGGGTAAATAGTAGGGTAGACTGGGTTCTTTAGACACGGTTAGGCAACTAGTCTAGCTGGGAGATGAGTGGATTCATACCTTTCCTAAG
The DNA here is from genome assembly GCA_023376005.1 of Doryteuthis pealeii. Taxonomy (NCBI): domain Eukaryota; kingdom Metazoa; phylum Mollusca; class Cephalopoda; order Myopsida; family Loliginidae; genus Doryteuthis; species Doryteuthis pealeii. The sequence continues at coordinate 88,552,460 of CM042150.1, forward strand.
GGTATTAGTCTGAAAGTGAATATAATAGCACAACTGGAGTTTGAACTCACTCACTATGTGTTTGCAGTCCTGCACTTTAGCTACTATGCCACGGGGATTCTCCCACTACTGATACAGTGATCCTGATAGGTTTTTGGATGCACATAGTTGCTTTGAATGAGTCCCCAGGAAATTTGATGGGTCCCAATTAAAGTTTCTTAATGAATTGAAAGGTTTTTATTTATGATCTGGGGAAATAACTAAAGCCATATAACTCCTACATTTCAACCTATCCTGTGTAATTCGTTTCTAAGAAACTATTGAAATGTATTTACAGTTAGCTTGAAATGGCGAGAGAAGAAAAAAGAAAAAAGAAAAACACTGGGGCACATGGATACGATTTTACTGCATCATTTTAGATTTTTGGGCATCAGGGACGCAGGACAGGCACTTAGCAGCATCTCTACTGATATATCATTTGATTTACACTACTATTTCAAATAATAAGCCATAATATGAATTTGAGTAAAAACAAAAATTCTGGGTTTAATTCTAAAGTGAAAATAAAACTCATTGTGGAGTGCAATAACTTAAAAAGTAATAAGACAGTAAAATCTAAGTATTAAGTAAAGCTTCTTAAATGACTTGAGATACTAATATAATAATCTTCACATAAGAAAGGAAGAGAGAGATTTATTATTTCAAAAAAAGTAACCTACTTTTTTCTTATAGCAGTATAGATATAGAAATGGACTCGTTGCCCCGAGTTCAATTCCTGGACGTGCTAATTGCATTTCACTTAGCGCTAATACCCTTGGGAAAGGTACGAATCCTACTCTCCCTCTAGCTATGGGTAAATAGTAGGGCAGACTGGGCTCTTCAACCTTGGTTAGGCAACCAGTCTAGGAGAAGGAAAACTCTGAATTCAAACCTGTTGAACTCCGCTTAAGAAATTGACCTTGTGTCGCATCCTGTTCGTGCGGAGGGGTTGGTAAATATATATAGCAGTATAGATATTATTATAAAGTACTATTATAAGAACTACTTTAATTCTTATAGATTATTCCTTTATTCCTTTAGGTAAATATATATAGCAGTATAGATATTATTATAAAGTACTATTATAAGAACTACTTTAATTCTTATAGATTATTCCTTTATTCCTTTAGGTAAATATATATAGCAGTATAGATATTATTATAAAGTACTATTATAAAGTACTATTATAAGAACTACTTTAATTCTTATAGATTATTCCTTTATTCCTTTAGGTAAATATATATAGCAGTATAGATATTATTATAAAGTACTATTATAAGAACTACTTTAATTCTTATAGATTATTCCTTTAGAAAATTCTATTGCTTTCAGCCATAAGAAGATTTTACCTTCTATGCAACTAACAATAAAATCAACAAAACAGAAAATAGAATATCCAAAAAAAACAATAAATGCCTACAGCACTTCACTGTCTTTCTGCAGATTTGATAATAGAATTAACTATTATTTTCATTCTTATTCCTCTGTCTCACACTTTCTTTTACTTTTCATATCGGAGAAACTAAGACCATATTTCAGCTTCTTTGGGAAGATGTTTGTATCAATTTAGAAATACAGAAAGGAAACATGTCTCGCGGGCAAAATCATTGAAAGAGAAAAATATTTTATGTGCAACTGACAGATGCCAAATGAAGATATTGCTTTAAGCGATTTTCATTTTTTTGTTTTGTTTTGTTCTTTTGGTTTCTAGTTATCAAACCAAGGCTAAAGAACCCAGTCTACCCTACTGGTTACTCATAATTGAGGGTAAGAAAAGATCAATTCCTGCATTTCTAAAAGCAAAATTCAAAGAATATTTCCAGAATTGGAACTTGCCTTACAAATTCAATTTTTTATGATGATAACCATTACATGAAGTACTCCTCAGAAGAAATGTAGTTTTGTATTGTGTGGAGTTGCTAGCCCGATGATTTTTTAGATTTTGTTTCATTTTTTTCTTAGACTAGTTGTCTTACCAAAACTAAAGAGCCCAGTCTGACCTACTATTTACCTATTAGATAGGGGGAGAAGAGATGGATTCATGCTTTTTACCAAGGGCATTAGCACAAAGTGAAATGCAAACAACCTTATCCAGGATCTAAACTCCGGTTGTCTAACATGATTCAAATTCATTTTTTTATTTATGGGTTATGGATCCAGTTTAGCTTAGTCAGTTAAGCATCTGCCTGGGAAACCATAACGATCAGAGTTCAATACTGGTCCTCGCTAACTCAGCAAATGAGTAGCACAGCTTGAATCTGTGCAGTAAAGTGGAAAGCTACTGTTAAGTGTGGCACTCCACCTCAACCGCAATAATCAGACATTACCAACCTCTGCTAAGAATTAGACAGCGTTACCAACCTCTGCTAAGAATTAGACAGCGTTACCAACCTCTGCTAAGAATTAGACAGCTTAACCAACCTCTGCTAAGAATTAGACAGCTTAACCAACCTCTGCTGCTAAGAATTAGACAGCTTAACCAACCTCTGCTAAGAATTAGACAGCTTAACCAAACCTCTGCTAAGAATTAGACAGCGTTATACCAACCTCTGCTAAGAATTAGACAGCGTTATACCAACCTCTGCTAAGAATTAGACAGCGTTATACCAACCTCTGCTAAGAATTAGACAGCGTTATAACCAACTCTGCTAAGAATTAGACAGCGACCTCTGCTAAGAATTAGACAGCGTTATACCAACCTCTGCTAAGAATTAGACAGCCCAACCTCTGCTAAGAATTAGACAGCGTTATACCAACCTCTGCTAAGAATTAGACAGCGTTATACCAACCTCTGCTAAGAATTAGACAGCGTTATACCAACCTCTGCTAAGAATTAGACAGCGTTATACCAACCTCTGCTAAGAATTTGACAGCGTTACCAACCTCTGCTAAGAATTAGACAGCGTTACCAACCTCTGCTAAGAATTAGACAGCTTAACCAACCTCTGCTAAGAATTAGACAGCGTTACTAAGCTCAAATAAAATCAGACAGCGCTACCAAGTTCAAATAAAATCAGACAGCGCTACCAAGTTCAAATAAAATCAGAGAGCGCTACCAAGCTCAAATAAAATCAGACATTAGCAATCTCTGGTAAAATTAGCCAATGTTACCATTTCTTGGAAGAAAAGAAAGGATGAACCAATTTTTTTCTTTTTTTAAATTAGGTGTTCCCCTCCCCCCTTTGTTTATTGAAGCCCAACCCTTATAACTCTTCTTTTTTTTTTTCTGCAGCAACAATCCATCAATGAGAACAGGTCATCATGTTCTACTTAACACAGACTAATTTTATCTAGCAACATGAAAATCAAGATCCATAGAGGAATACATACAGATTGGCAGAGACACAAGATAAATATGCCAAGAGATATGTAACTGGGTTGATAGATATGCAGGTTTCTAAGTGAGTCTACTTCTCTATCGGCAAAGCACGTGTCTCTGTTGTCATGGCTGCTGCACTTGCCACTTATAAAACAGCCAAATATATATATATATATATATATATATATATATATATATATATATATATATATTCCTTTTGAAAGTAAAAATCTGTTTTTCAATTATAATAATTCACAATGAGTTTTTGTGCAAAGAGATAAAAGTGAAATGTACAGCTTTATTTTTTAAGTCTTTTCTTTACAAATCAAATAAGTTCCAAGTGTAATTATCTATTTATTAATGGAGATTCAGTCTCTTACGAAACGACGTCACTGCTTATGTCACATTACCCCAAATTGTCAATACATAGAATAAAGAACAATCTTGTTTGAATTAATTTGAATTTAACAGTGAGGGACTTGATTTTATTAGAAAGAAAACATTTATTTGAATTTTGACATGAAAACTATTTTTTTATGTCTATTATTTTAAAAAATATAGGATTTCAAACTTACATTTTCTTATGAAAGATCAGGGTAAAAAATCATTTTACGAACTTTTGGATGTTGATAAAAATCGAGATAAAATTTTTTTAAATTATTTTTTTAAAACTAAAATTAAAATATTTGTTCAATTTTGATAAAATTTTGGAGAATTATGTAAAATTGAGTGTCTTTTTTAAAAAGCATTGTCGTCTGTCGTAAAACAAAAACAAAATTCCACCCTCTCAGGCAATATCTTTCAAAAATTAATTTTTACACTGCCCAGAGTGCGTTTTTGTTTTGCTAGTACTAATAATATTATACATTAATTTACAAAATAGAAAATAAGAAGTTGGCCTCTTTCACTGTTGATAATGAACATAGGAGAGATGCGGTTTGCTTGGTGACAGAGAGCTATAGATTTTCTACCAGAATACCATGATTGATCCAAGATAAAGAACTTAAAAAAACCCAAAGATGAGATTTTCAAATGCTGAGTTTCATCCCCAATTTAGAAAACAAAATCTTTCTTTTAATTTGGCTTTGTAGTAAGCTTATGAGTTATCATTATCAGAACTAGCAAAATAAAAAAAACGCCCTCTGGGCGACATAAAATAAATATTGCCTAAGGGGATGGGAGTTGAAAATTTAATATCAGAGAGTTTGTATCATAAGTAAAGTAAAATCATCAAATTTATTAAAGGAGTAAAAAATAAAATAAATTTATTAAAGGAGTAAAAAATATTTTTAAAATTGAAATGGAAACTTAGTTCTGATAACTTTAAATATATATTAAAATAAAACAAACTATATATAGATAGATAATACCAGGTATGTATTTATTAAAACTTGTTTAAAAAAACCAATGAGGACTGTCTAACATTGCATGCTCAAATTTTGAGTGTATTTATTCTACGTTATGACGTTTTAGGTAGTGTGACGTAATCAGTGACGTCGTTTTTGTTACAGACAAAAACCAGAAGCGAATCGCCATTATTAATAGATGTATGCTCGTTTTGTAAGTTAAAGATTTGTAGATTTCCCACTGGCACTCAAGGTTGGTGTTCAGGCCCCCATTAAAGGCAAAGTTGCATAGTTCCGTTGCATACTCGTCCTTCGGGGCGGGGGTCCAGTGTGCTTCGGCCACTGGATCAGGGTAAAGTACAAATAATAGTGTCGATCCCAGGGGGCTATCCCCCAGGCAATACCTGCCCCCTTGATTTAAAGGGGCAGGGCTGGGTTTATTGCCCAGTGCCTGAGGCGCCCCCCTTGAGGGAGAATGCCGAGGGATCGACGCAATTTTTGTTCTTTCCCACCCATGAGCTTCGGCTTGTGGGTGGGCCCACATTAAAAAGAGGCCTTGTGCCCAGTCCATACAAGTGGGGTATGAGACAAATATTCCCATTAAAGGCAAAGTTGATTTTCAAGGCATACAGGCAGTTTTGTTTCTTCCTAATAATAAACAATTATCACAAATTAACTCTTTATTAGTATTTCTAATTTAGGTATATATAAATTGAGGTGCTTGTGTAATGGTTAATATCAGAGTAAATGAACTCGACAAATTGAGTTCAAAGCCTGGGCAAGGTTTTCATATGACACTAATATCCTTGGGAAAAGTATGAAACCAATTATATTACACACAGATCACACTGACAGCACCGGTTCTGACTAGATCACTGAAGTTAAGCCTGTTCAATACTTAATTGGGTAACCACTCAAGCAACAGCAGGTACTGTAAGCAACCTGAGTCCTTTGTTTATCAATGACTTGATTTGTTATTTGATGACTGAAAATGCCATAAAACAAGACAACAAAACCAAATCCAATTATTCTCCTTCCAGCTATGGGTAAATAGTAGGGCAGGCTAGGCTCTTTAACTTTGATATGGCAGCCTGTCTAGAAGGAAAACTCTGAATTCAAACCTGTTAAACTCTGCTTAAAAAACTGACTCAATTTCAAAATCGACCTTGTGTCACATCCACAGGAGTTTAGTAAAAACACATACATACGCACACACAACAGTTTCTGACTTGTTCATATAATCTTTCTAGCATAGGATTGGCTTCTTCCCATGTTTTTTTCTTCTTAAAAATGAATAAATAAATAAATAAAATGCACACACACACACACACAGACACACACACACACACACAGACACACAGATGTCTATCTTTGAATGAAAATCACTCCAGAGAGATCCATCAGTTTTTTTTTTAAATTTGTTTATTTGAAAATTTAAGAGCTTCAAGTTTAGGAAACACATTAAAATTAGATTCCTACTTAAAAAAAAAAAAAAAAAAAAAAATATGATCTACTCGGTTCTTCTCAAAATAGATTTTTGCATCATCTATGTGAATAGGACGGAAACATCTGGGCCTGTCTACTAAACATTTTATCCCTAAAGATAAGTACACAGAGAAAATTAAAGGCTATGCCTTCAAAACTACTTTTAAAAAAAAAAGAAAGAAAAAAAAGGCCATATTGAGAAAGTCAATCAGTAAAAGGAGTAACAAGAAAATGAGGTGATAGTCAGGCCCAAAAATAATTTACCATGAAAAGTACTGATATGAAATAATCAAAATTTTCAGGAAATTGTGCTTAACCCGACTCTAATCAAACATGGTGTAAAGTATAACTGTGGGACATTTCAAACATCTTTTTTAACATACTTAGTAGATAATTTATCATATAACCATTTTATGAGTTGAATGCTTATATATATATATACATATATATATATGAAGTTAAGTAAACAAACAAATGTGTTTATTTTTTATATGGCTTTAAGCCGACAATTTTTCGAGGATATGTGCTTAAGCGAAGTCATACCTAATTTTGAAAATTAATTAGTTAATAATTAATGAATTTAGATGTTCAAATGGTCTCGATTCGTTTGGCCTTACATTTGAACATATATGCCCGCCTAAATTCATTAATTATCAACTAATTAATTTTAAAATTAGGTATGACTTCAATTAAGCACATATCCTCCAAAAAAAAAAAAAAAAAAAATATATATATATATATATATATATATATATATACACACAACAGGATGGAAGAGAAATAAGACATGAAAACCTATTTGGTTGATTGTTTATATATTTATTATGACATTTCCGGTCAAAATAAATATTTGTTTTCCATCTTTTGTGTGTGTGTGTATATATATATATATATATATATATATATATATATATATATATATATATAGTTGTAGAAAAGTTATTTACCCAGAAAAGTACTGAAGAAGGTGTACTAAGAACACTGAAACCATTGTAGGGAAATAACTTTTCTACAACTATTAATGCTCTATATTTTACAAGATATATTGAGCCCTTTTAGATTAACTACTCATGCTACTACAATGTTTATATGCTAGTAACCCTTTATATATATATATATATATATATATATATATATATATATATATATATAGCATATTTAGGGTTATCATAGTGATCACCACGATATCTTATTGATAAAACAAAACAAGGGCCCTTTCGTACGATGCTTTTCAAGTTTTACACACGGAATTGATATAATTCCTCCTTAGTCTTCCATCGATTTATATCGTGGTGATCACTATGATAACCCTCAATATACTATATAAATTTGCCTGTACCAAAAATGTATTCAAATTATATATATATATATATATATATATATATATATATAAGACAGAGATGTGAAACTCAGGCAAGATTTATCACCCTGCCTTATTTTCTTACTGCTCTGTGTTCTTGTATTGAGCACTGTATAGATTTTTCAATTTCAAGCTGTATGTAGCATTATATTCTCAGTATTATATATATATATATATATATATATATATATATAATGAATTACAATTCAAAAAAATGTCACAATTCATATAGAATATCTAAATATACATGACACCATACATATTGCATTAAAAACTTTCTTACATATCAAAGTTGTAGCATATGACCTCTACTTTTGAAAAATGATTTGCATTTTTTTAAAGTTTCAAGTCATTGTAAACATATTTTCAGCAAAGTTGTATTCACAAAAGCCTCAAGCAAAATAATAAATGGAAATTTCTATCATGATGTGTGAAATGTTATCAATCGAAAGTTTCATAACAAAAAACATTACAAGGTAGTAATGTTTGTTAAAACCCACACTTTATTAACTGTATTGTTATAAAAGGACATTTTTTTGGGGGGTAATCTGAACATTAGCTACATAAATGAGAGTAACCTCCACTTGTTTGTTTCCCTTTAAGGAAGCCGTATGTTTTGGTCAGCTATTTTCATTTCACCATAAATCTACACTGATAATTCGAATTTGTTTGAATCAATACATGTTTTAACATGAAAATATTATAAAATGTGTTCTTAATTGTGCTTGTGCATTATTTGAAATTAACTTAATTGTTATTAAGAATACATTTTATGATATTTGTGTGTTAAAACATGTAGTTGTATTGATTCAAACAAATTCGAATTATCAGTGTAGATTTATGGTGAAATGAAAATGGCCAACCAAAACATACAGCTCCCTCAAAGTGAAACAAACAAGGGGAGGTTACTCTCATTTATGTAGCTAATGTTCAGATTACCATTTTTTTTTTTAACTTCATATGCTGAAGCTTTTTGTTAAATTGTTATTAATATTACTCTATTTCCTTGTTATTTCTTAAAACCTACACTGATTGTTAAAGGAAATAGCATAAAATCAAATATCAAGAAGTAACTTCCAACAAGATTTAAATTCATATCTCATATTCAGAGCCCATCATTCATGGACATTGCTTAACAACTTCAATCACAGATGTTTCAATAGTTAAGTCCTTTTTTTCTTTTACAATTCCGGCGACGATGACGATGACGATGACGTCACTCCATGTCTTCAACAGTTGTGGACCCTCTGGTGGCTAGTTAGTCCAATTCTGGAGTTGCAGATGTGGTCACACACATTGCAAGGGAAATTCCCTTCTGCATTTGGTGGTTCATGACGATGAAACTTTTTTCCCTATCCTTAATAGTCATAGTGTTTCTTCCTATTATTTCTGTTACAACTTTTTAAGAAATCACTCTTTTTTCCAGTCAAAATATTCTTTTTGTAAACAAAAACTATCAAACTAATTTTTGTAGATAGATAAAAGAAAATGTAGGTACTTACATTCTTTATTTTTATCCATGGTCTGCTGCAGGGATAGTTCTTCGAGGGAATTTCGTGGGCTCGCTGGTTGCCCACTAGCTCCCCCGGCTGAAGAGACCCCGCCATTGTCTCCACCGGCTGCGGCTGACGCCTTAGCACGTTCCGCAGCCTGTTTCTCCATACGGCAATCTTTGCAGTAGAACTTGTGGAAATACTGGATGGTATCCTGGTCTAACCGTGCTCCCCCATACAGGGGAGTCCAGGTGGATGAGTTGCTAGACTCTGAAAGAAAACAAAAAAATGTTCTAGAGATCTGACAACAAATTGTGCAGAGAGAGGGGAAAAAAAAAGGGAAAAAATAATAAAAACATACAAAAAGTTTTCAGGTTAAAAATTTCTTATGAAAATAATGTAATGACATGACTGTATGTTATATCAGCGAATATTTATATATTATACATATATACATATATACAAGGTGTGTCCAAGCGCATGGTGTAATGGTTAAAGTCATGGGAAATGGACTCGTCGCCCCGAGTTCAAATCCTGGATGTGATAATTGCATTTCACTTAGCACTAATACCCTTGGGAAAGGTATGAATCCTACTCTCCCTCCAGCTATGGATAAATAGTAGGGCAGACTGGGCTCTTTAACCTTGGATAGGCAACCGGTCTAGGAGAAGGAAAACTCTGAATTCAAATCTGTTGAACTCCGCTTAAGAAATTGACCTTGTGTCTCATCCTGCTCGTGCGGAGGGGTTGGTAAATATATATATACAAGGTGTGTCAAAAAAGTATTGAGATTGAAACTGTATTTACTAAGATAGGAATGAACAATAAATGTAATGTTAATTTTTTTCAGAATACAAGGTATGTCAAAAGTACAGATTTTAAAGCTGTATTTACCAAGATAGAAATGAAGAATTAATGGAACTTTAATTTCTTTAAGGTGTGTCAAAAAGTACCAAAAATCTTGACACTTTTTAGACACATCTTGTGTGTATATATATATATATTAGAGAAACATCTATAGACACAGAATCAAATCTATAGATCCCAGCAAATTAAAACCTGTAAAATAAAACTTTCCCTTGAACTGTTTTAACAGAGATGCTAAATTTTCAATCATTGAAAAAGACATCAACATAAAATCAGTAATGGAAAAGCAATAATCCATTGGGACTTTATATAAAACTTAATTACCCATCCTGGTAATAAAATGTAAGTGTCACTAACACCTATATAAACAAATATATCAGCCAGTGGACACTCAATCTAACTTGAGGCAAACCCACTCTCAAACCTAATAAAAAAAACCCTCATTAGCCAGGTGCCTTTACCATAGAGACATGTGTATATAAAAATAGCAATCAAAGAGAATTTAACAAAAGATGGTTTTCACTCAACAAATGGATATGTCACTTCATTTTTTATATATATATATATATATATATATATATACTTTCAAAGAAAGAAAAACTTTACAAACCATCATTTGGTTATTATAAATTTATTTCGGCCAAAACTGAATATGAGCCTAGTCTCATCAGATAGATTATTACATAAAGACTGAGAAAAACTGGAATAGAGAATTGTTTTTTTCTCTTTGATAAGATCAGTGTAAACACTATATATATATATATATATATATATATATGGTGTCTAAGTACAGCTTCAACGTTTTCATTGGAGTAGTATAATTTCAGTAATTTAGCCAAGAGTGCTCAATTCTTCATAAAAGTAGAGGTTTGATAATAATAATAATAATAATATATATATATATATATAGAGATAGATAGATATAGAGACACACAGAGAGAGAGAGAGAGAGAGAGAGAGAGAGAGACATAAACACCCACAAATTTATCTGAATTCAAAAGCAAAAATCTCAACTTTATCCTTTGATAATGACCAATAATGATTAAAAGTTTAAATATGATTGAAATATTTCCATTTTATGATCACAGAAAGTTTTACTCAGCCATCTTATGTGACAGGTGATGATAAATCATAAACAACAGACATAATGCCTGTATAAATAATTATATATATTCAATGTTGAGTCTCTTTTTTCTTTTTTTTTTCCTTTGAAATCTGCTAACACAAATACTATTTGATGATTTATCTCAACTAACATCCTAACCTCTAGTCCTTCCACCCCACCCCACCCATGTATATTCTATATTTGCTATACTGTCATCATCTTCAACCACCTATGAGGGAGGATTTAAAAAAAAAAAAAAAAAAAAAGAATGAAACTCTGGTTTATAATCAAAAGGAAGAGAATATTTACAAGTTTACAAGTAGAGAGGCTTTTATAGATGTTTATAAATAAACAACTGATCTCATAGGTCAAAATGTATTTTTCTTGGGTTTGAATGATGCTGATGATGATTGCAACGTTTGAAGCTGGTTAAAGAGCCAACATTTTTAACAGATAAGCCACAATCGAAAAAAGAAAAAGAAAAAAAAAAGAGACTATGCACAGATTCTTCAAGAGTTTCTAACTCAGCTTTTCTCATTAATATGATGAAAAAGATCAGAATTTCTGCATAGAAAAGGCATATATATATATATATATGAAAGTACGCAAACAGTTTGTTTGATATGGCTATGCCGACAATTTTTGGGAGAATATGTGCTTAATTGAAGTCATACCTAATTTGAAAATATATTTGCCTAATTCATTAATTATCAACTAAATAATGTTCAAATTAGGTATGACTTCAATTAAGCACATATTCTCTCTCAAAAAAAAAAAAAAAATATATATACACACACACACACACACATATACATTGTCGTTGTGGAGTCCATGTATATGCTTCTTTGTTGATATATCAGGTGAGTTTAATTTTCAATGTATATATTATATATGACTGTAATATATGGTTTTTGGATCTAGCGTAAAGTATGGGTAAAGTGTTAAATAAATGAGAAACTGAGTTAGATGTTATGTGCTAAGTTCCATTTTATTTCATCCAATATTTCGAGGGAATCTATTTCACTTTACCCATGCTTCACACTAAATCCAATATATATATATATATATATATATATATATATATCCTATGCGTATATTGCCATAGGAAAGTCATGGTTGTTTTGTTTTATGGCATATCAACCTTTTTGGATCGTTTAATGCCAAATCAATTCATTTTGGTAAAAAAAGGACTCTGGTTGCTTACAGTACCTGCTCTTGCTTAAGTGGTCACCCAATTATTCAATAGTATTTATTTAATGCTATTTAACCTATAACTGGAGAGATGAGGGGGGTTCATACCTTTCCCAAGGGTATTAGTCTGAAAGTGAATGTAATAGTACAACTGGAGTTCAAACTTGCTTACTACCATGTCGCAGTCCATCACATTTGCTACTAAACCACTGAGTCTACCACCAGAAAGATTGGTAGAACAGCCAAAATGTTGTGACTAGAATAACAACCAAGATGAATATACTAGCGAGTATACATCTGTGTTTACTAATGTTTGATTATTGTTGCATATGATATGTATTCTCAAGGTACAAAGCTGACCACAAAGCAGACATGCAAAATATTAGTAATTATGAACTTTTGTTTAGTAAATTAGGGTGTCCCATAAAAAACAGAACCCACAAATTTCGTAATAAAACTTAATTTTAACTAGAGAGGGTTAGGGTTAGGGTTTAGGGTTAGGGTTAGGGTCTGTTTTTTCTGGGTCACCCTGTACAGAGTGAGCCAGAAAAACAGAACCCAAATTATTTATTTATTTTCCTATTAAACTAACCCTAAAACCCAACCCTAATCCTAAACCTACCTAGTTAAAATTAACAGTTTTATTACAAAATTTGTGGGTTCTGTTTTTTTTTTTGGACACCCTAATTTACTAAACAAAAGTTTATAATTACCAAATATTATTCTCTATGTGAACGAGTAATCTAATTCAGCTGATTAACACGAAACATGATTTACTACATAATCCATCGTGTTTAGCTACTGTCTTTACAAAAACAGAAAAAGGAGATGCGATGCCGGGCAAGGGTTGGTATGATGGGGAATAAGAACAATAAACCAAGCGAGAAACAGACTGGACTGGGAAGATAAATAATCTATAGAGAGAGAGTAGCAGAGTTTCCAGTTGTTACCTATAACATGGCTGGTACGGCTGTTTTTTAATGATAGGTGCTAGAAAAGTTGGGGGGGGGTAGCAAGGTGTTCAGAAGTGGGGATAAAAGATGGAACGGTCACTGAGTATGCACCAACAGAAACCAAGCTCCACCCTAAAATGCGCTCAATATATTCACACACACACATATTTGCATTATATAATGATGAAATATAATGATATAATAATTCTTTCTTTTTCATATTTTTTTTTTTTAATCCAACCCTTTCAAATCCTTTTCTTTCGTGTGACGATCAACACACAAAACTGCAGCTTTAAACACGCACGGGAAGACAAGATCAAAATAACATTTCGCCATAAACACAAATAGCATTTTATTATTGCACAGGGTGGGGCAGAAATACCTCCCACATTTTAAACTGTCTCCTGTGTGCAGCAAATGAATTTAGACAAGTGTTAATGGTAGCTCCATCTAGCTAATGTCTTACATTAAGTTATGGGAGGGGGATAGGAAGATGTTCGGAAGTGGGGATAAAAAAAATGAAACGGTCACTGAGTATGCACCAACAGAAAAAGGGCTCCACCCTAAAATGCGCACAATACACACTTGTACTGTACAATAAAAACCTTCAGAAAAAAAAAAAATTTTTTTTTTTTTAAAGTAAAGTCGTTGGGGTGGCATGAGGGAGTCTATCCCCTTTTCACTAGCGCTAGACTAAGGAGATTATTTTTTTTGCATCTGAAGTGGAGCGCCACACCTACTATAAGTTCCTTACTTTACCGCACAGATACCTGTGCTACTCATACGCTGAGTTGGCGAGGGCCGGTATCGAACTGGGAACCTTGCAATTCCTAGTCAAGTGCTTTACCGATTGAGATAAGCAAATTACATAACAAACACCACAGTTCATAGGATGTCAATGTAAGGAAGAGAATTGTAAGCAGTGGTAAAAAGAAATCTTATCAAAACAAGCAAATGGTGGGAAGAAGGGTAGAGGGTGTGGCTCAATAGACTTCCCTTTGAATTTGCCAATGGCAAGGCCACACACACCGATTATTTAATTAAGAAATATAGAGTGGCACGTTTGAGATTACAGATTGACAATGTTAAGACCATCAAACAGCAGCTGATAAGGTAGAAATAAAAATGGCAGACAACAAAAAAAAAAAAAAATGACAATAGATAGAAATGGCAAGTAATGAGCCAGAAGGAAAAGTGATGGAGAAAAAAAAACTGAAGTGTGAACAGTAGAATCATTTGCCCAGCAGCCAACACACACACACACACACACACACACCTGAAACAATAGATCCAAAAAATAAAAGATACAGATACAGATTGGTGGTTGATAGGTTAGTTGATGGATTTTAATGGCATATCAATCTGTCTAGGGTTATTTCAAGCCTAGTAGTTAGGAAATTATATTGTACATTTCATCATCATCATCATCATCATGTTGCGCAAGCAGCACGGATATTCATGACAATCTCTCGCCAACCTTCTCTATCACTCATTGCCCCTGGGAGGTCTACTGCACAGCAGCCAACATCCTTGCATAGTTGGTCAATGTAGGTCCTTGGTGGGCGGCCCACACTAGCATGTCCATGTGTTGGTTTCCACAGGAGAATGTCGCTTATGAGCTCATATATACACTTTTGTAGTTAAAAGTTTTAAAAATCAATTAAAAATCAAACAACATCATCATATTTCTTTCTATTTATCATATGAAAATATACATGGCATTTATTTATACTAGCAAATATATGCACCCTCCGGGTGCAAGTATTTAAGTTTTAATGTAATAAAATATCGTATTAAATTAGAAAGTCTAATAAGAAGGCAGATAAAAAGATTTGAAATAGAGTGGGGGTATAATAGAAAAATAGAAATGAAACTTCCTCTTCCATCTCTCCTCGTCATTGAATTTTACTTATTTAACTATTTAGTTAAATTAGGAAGTAAAGAATAAAATGACAGTTATTTTTTCTTGTTAATGGATTTTATTTAAGATTCATTGGAGAGATTTTTGCTTATATTCATTAAAATAAAACCAAACAGTTAGAAATCAATAATACTAAGCACATATTTAATAAAATAACATTTTTAATATCAATATGCAAATTAGCCTTCCCGTTCACACTGCAAACCGCTATTTTTGTATATATAAATACAAATGCATGTTATTAGTATATAGATATGGACAACACTAATAAAAAAGTGAAGCAATTTTATTGAGGTTTAAATATAAATAAAATCATGGAGAATGTATTGTAAATAACTATGTTAATTGTGACTCGATTAGTAATATAGTTTCGGTTACAGACAGAAAAACACACAATCTCCATTATAATAAGATATCAAAGTAAGTTTTTACACTATTGATAAACAATATATCTTGACTGATTTTATTTGTCTTTTCTTTAAATAAAAAAATAAATAAAAAAGTAAAAAGTTACCGGTAAAAAGTATTTAAAATGCTTATAAAACTGACAAGCCAAATAATAGTAGCTTGTATTTACCTACCCCACCATCACCACCACCATAGACAGGATGTAACACAAGGCCATTTTTTAAGTGGTACTAAGCTGGTTTGAATTCAGAGTTTTCTTTCTCCCAGATCGGTTGCCATACCAAAACTAAGAGTCCAGTTTGCCCTACTATCTACCCATAGCAAAGTAGAGAGAAGAAATGGATTCATGCCTTCCTCAAGGGCATTAGCACAAAATCGAAATAGTTTCATCCAGGATTTGAACTCATCTCACCATCTCCTAAGACTATAACCGTTATGCTATTAATTCATTCCAGTCCCCACCACCACACACACACAAAAAAACTAATTTTTTGTTACATTCTTTTAAATGAGAAAAATATCCCTGTATTGTATAAAAACATAATAAAATAGAATGTAATGAATTATGTGCTGTAATATGTTATAATGTTTGTTTTTTTATAAATAATTTTTTTGGGGGAGCATAAGTTTGGAAACTTTATTTTTTAGTAAACTTATTAACATAAGTGTATCTAAAGCTCACTCATACCTCAAATTTTAGGACTCAAACACAAAGCAAAAAACAGACCCAGTGACAGCTCGTAAAACTCCTAAGTTGGGGAACACATAACTCAAGGTACTACTGTATTATTTATAGAATCCCATCAGTTTAACAAAGAAATATACAAAGACTTTATCATAGCTAGATGAATGCAAATACATTCTAATTCGAATTTTTATATAGATCAAATTAATAGGCTTTATTTTGTATACGTTAAAAACAAAAACAAAAAGCAAAGAAAGTAAAATTAGAATACGAGGGTGGCACAAACATTGACACGCAATGACACAGAAAAAGGGACCCAATTAATGAAATAACTACACATTCAAGAAGAGTTTTCAGATGTGCAATAAAACTGAGACCCAGCAGAGGGAAGTGCATGGGTAGAAGGAGTCCCTACCTCCACTTTATTTACCCTCCACCCCAAACAGCTGTATTGAGGGTAGCAAACATAGTAGTGTGGGTTAAGTGATACAGGGGAGGGTTATATAACTAGCATCAAGAAAATATGTAAAGGATATGGATGAAAAGGGAGTGGGGCAGATAGAGATGAGAAGGGAAGAGGGTTAAACAGGGAGAACTTAGATGAGTGGGTGGAGAGACTGAAAGGTGGATTAAAATATACCAAGAGGAAAAAAAAAAAAAGGGATAGATAGGTAGAATAAATAGAAAGAGGAGATGGAAAAAAAATCTGGAAAAATGGAAAGTCTATCAGCGGGTACTGAATATTCTGTCATGTAGAGATTATTACAACTGGGGTGGGATAAGTTTGTTTGTTTTATGGCATATCAACCTCAGTGGGTCATTTAATGCCAGCAAAGTTTTGTAAGATTCATAGCGATAGTTTGGAAGAAAATTTTTATACTCAATTTTTTTTTGTAAACAAATTTTCTATTTAACCCATAGATGGGACACTAACAGGTACTACCACTCCAGGCAAGAGTGGACCTGGGATTGATTTTTATTAATAGTAAAAAGTAGTAAAATCTTGGATTTGCCTACAGTTGGTATCAGCTGAACAGCAAAGAAGTCTATCTCCTTTTAGCTAGCACTAGACCAAGGATATTGTTTTTGCTGAGGTGGAGTGCCACACCAACTGTCAACTCCCAGATACTTTTCTGTAGAGCTGTGCAACTCATGTGCTGAGATGGAAAGAACTGGTATTGAAACTGGAACCCTGTAATTCCTAGGCAAATGCTCTACCAACTGAGCTAAACTGGCCCTACAATTTTCTTATTAATAGTCAAAATTAGTGGCCTTTCTCCTTTTATATTTAAAAAATTTATTCTTAGAATCACAATTCAATTTATAACAATTTTAATTATCTTTCAAAAATCATCAAATTATTTTTTTTTTTAAACACAAAAATGACAAATAATTATCTATACCACAAGAAGCACTCTCTACTTATCCATCTCTCTCTCTCTAATATATATATATATATATATATCAATTATCTATACACAAGAAGCACTCTCTACTTAAATCTAATATAAACTATTATTTTTATATACAATATTATTCTATATAAAGGTGAGCCAAGACGCTGCTTTCAAAGTTAATTTAGATGCCAACTAACCATCTGTTGAACTTGGCTCAATGAACAACTGCTGATGCTATTAGAGTTATCTTCTCTTGGCCTCTTCTCAATCTGCTATGGTAGCTGCTAATGACAACTTTAATTACTGATATAATACTTTCATTATAATGTCTGACATTAATGTTTTATTCATGATGCCAAATAAACATCCAATGTGTGCATCGGTGAACACTTGTCAATAAACAGATGTAAATTATAAAACTAATACCATCAACAAAAAGAACAAATGTACAGAATAAATATTTCACCGAAATGACATCACAAATCAACAATATGATGTTATATATTTACAGCAACTTTCGTTTTTGTTTATAATCAAAGCAAGTGTTGGCAGACTGTTTTTTAACAGAGTAAGTAGTTGCAAAGCGAATGAATTTTACTCTAAGTTGTTTTAACATAACACTTATTCCACATAGCTTTAACAAGTTTCTTCATCTTTGTGTTGTTGTTTTTTTTATCAATGTTTTTTTAGCAGACCTCATAATCAGCTATGTCCAGAATCCCATTTCTATAAGGATTTATCAAAAAATGGCTAAAGTTACCTGTTATTTTCCTTAAATCAAAGACTTCTAAATATGTTTAATATTACATTTAAATAAAGGCTAGTGTTTGGGGCAGATTAGGAAAACTGAATTTTACTGTAAGTTGTTTTAACATAACATAATATTTCTATAAGGATTTATCAAAAAATGGCTAAAAATGGCCTTTTCATTTAAAGTTACCTGTTATTTTCCTTAAATCAAAGACTTCTAAATATGTTTAATATTACATCTAAATAAAGGCTAGTGTTTGGAGCAGATTAGGAAAACTAATATGACTTCTGGCCGGGTGGAATGAGGTGGTATAGGAGTTAAAGCAGTCTTGAGATTATATGCAACAACACCTATACTATTTTGGTCATTAAAGCCATGATGGTCTCAGGTGGGGTCTCTAATCATTCAGGAACAGTCATGTATAGGTCTGATCATATAAGTAAGTAAAGTTGTCGGGGTGGCCTAAAGTCGGTATCACCCAGACAGTGAGGGAGATTGATTTTGGCGCTTAAGGTGGAGCGCCTCACCTATCATCAGCTCCTTACTTTACCGCACAGATCCCTGTACTACTCATACGCTGAATTGGCAAGGGCCAGTATCAAACCAGGAACCTTGTGGTTCATTGTTGGAAATTGGCCCTATAAAGTAAAGTCGTCAGGGTGGCCTAATGCCGGTATCAGCCAGACAGCAAGGGAGTCTATCCTCTTTTTATTAGCGCTAGACCAAGGAGATTGCTTTTGGTGTCTGAGATGATGTGCCACACCTACCATCAGCTCCTACTTTACCACACAGGCGATTTTTAATGTGATTTTTTTTTTTTTTTTTTTTTGCAACAATTTTTTTTTGTACAGTAATCGAAATTGAGAAATCCAGCGAAAGTCACCCATGAAATAGAAATAATTGTTTCTACAGAAAGTAAGGATCTACGTGCAGAAGCTAGCCTGATAAGCTAGTAAATATATAAAAGTATAGATGCAGATGTTGATTAAATCCTTGGGGCAAATTATATATATATATATATATATATATATATATATATATATATATATATATGCGCATGTGTGTGTAATCTTGTCTTAGCTAGCTGATAATCATTTGGAGACTAGACAGTGTGACACAGCTGTCAGATACACTGGCTGTTCTCTTGTGGCCAACTTTTCACTCTGCTCTTAGATATAAGATCAGTTGAGATCCCCATACCCTAAAGCTGGGGGGTGGGGCAGTAGCAATGCAGATGAACCCCTATACCCAATTCACCTCACCCCAGTGACACACTGCTCTATATCAAGAGATAACAGCAACACATTTCATTTCATACAGACACACACATAACTCTTAAAAGTCAAAGGTGCCAATGGGTGTAACAGCTATCAACTATTAGAAAGGTTTCAGCACTAATGTAGTTATGGGAGAGTGGTTTATCAAAGTTCTCACTTCATTCAGTCAAACATTATGGCATTTTTTTTTTTAAAGATATTTAGTAATGAAATAGAATGCACGGGGAAATGGTTTCTTGCCTTTCTTAAAGTCAAGAGTAAACACAAACAAAAATTCAAATTGAGTTTACTGATTATATATATATATATATATATATATATATATATATATATATTGTTATAGGTGATATAACCTATATACATAATGGAATAATCCTACTACTACTACAAGTAGCAAAGACAATTGTAGCTTGAAGAACAAGCGAAGCAATTCCGTTCTAGACTGTATTGTCAAACATAACTTCATTCTCCTTCTGTAAATTCTACTTTCTTTGTTCAATACACTTGTATCAACTTTTACCAGTCATTTGTCTTTATTTGTGACCCTTAACCCCACAACATATATATATATATATATATTTCATTAATTTAATATAATACATACTCATGCTTACACACACACACACACACACACACCTAGCGCAAGTGAATCGGTCGTCTGTTAAGCGTCTGTTTACATTTTCAAAAGTCCATGGCAACCGTTTTCAGCATTTGTTTTAAATTTTAAACATCCAAGAATGCTCACTTTTCACTCAACAATTTTCGAATAGACTGAGCGACAAAGCAAAAGTCTCACAGATTTCTTATTTTCTATGGTAGATTTATTTTTCCTTAAACTAACAAAAGACCGGACGAAGATCTATTGAAACAGATCGAAACACTGCAGTGTAAGCGAAATAAACATTTTTCAATTTTTCATATTACATATACATATATATATATATATATATATATATATATATATATATTAGTGATGCACAAAATTTGCCAAGGGAGATAATAAATATCTTTTCAATATAATCAACATGTTACATTGCTTTTGTTGTGCGGCTAAAAATAAACAATTTTTGTTTGGTTTATCTTACACAAAAAACAGGATATATCGTAAAAATTTAAAATGAGTGATTCACTTATATGTAAAAATCTTTTTTTTACAAATGCCTATTATGTCAGTACATTTTGAAATGGAATGAAATTATCAATAATAGAATGCTAAGAATTTTTTCATTTGAAAATAGTTTTCAGATGAAGCATTATAACATTGTCCTGAAGATAACTTGATAAAATAAAAATAAAAAACAATGGAAAAAACACCAACGTATCATTATATTATATATATATTAAATTATCATTTATAAATAAATACAGACTATGGACATTTTGTTTTTTGATATTTTTATATCTAAAAATGATCGGATTTATTTCCACACACAAGTTTGAACACCTACAAAAAACAAATAAACAAAAAAACCAAAAAAAAAACAAACAGCTTTCATTTTTATTTGTATAACAAATAAGTGAAGCATATGTGAAACTACTTAAAACGTATATATATATATATATATATATATATATATATATATATATAATATATTATTTGGACTTCTATTATAAGAAAAAATAATTTAAAAATGTCACCAATTCAGCAATTTAAAAGAAAAAAAGAAAGTTACCGACACTGCATACAGATATATTTTCTTAGAGCTCAGAAACTCCTTCCAGAAGTAACCCCACTCCCCAATTATTGCTCAGGTATAGATCCCTAGAGAACCAGCACAGAAGGATAAGATAAAATATATACAAGTAAATCCAAGTCCCAAATGAAGATGAATAAAGGCTTAAAAACCTACCAATTCCTAAGACTTCCAGCTAACTGAAGATAAGTGCTAGGCTATAAAAGAAGTGAATAACCTGATATCAGAAGAAAGATGGCTGCCTGGCCACAATTGACCCCAGCAGTGAATTATAGCCCCCTGAAGCCTCATAAAACAGTTGTCAACCAGCTTGAAAAGTTTACCTTGGCTTAGGAAAAAGAAAGATAGATTCTACACAGATGTTTTTAAAACAACCACAAGAAAAACATCTTGGCAAACCAAACCATAATATTGTCAAAGAAATTTCAGGCGTTAGATCTGCATAACATACCCTACACGTCTGGCCCTGTTCCATAGGAAACTAAGCAAATATTCACAATCATTTCAAAAATTAATTTTTACACCGTCCAGAGGGTGTTTTTTTTTTTGCTAGTAATAATAATAGAGTTAATAGTTTTGTTTCAATTAATTTGCACCAGAGTGTATATGAAAAGAGTTCTTGTCTACCCACACCAAACAGCCAATTATCAAAGGAGTAAAAGTTGGTTGCTCAATTTTAAAACCTACTAGCGCCACCTAGCTGACATTACTCCAGTCAAGGGGCTTTAACTTAACAATAACTTAAGTAATGAAAAGAAAAGACTTTTTGATAGAAGATAAGATAAAGCAAAAAGGAAAAAAAAAATTGAATTCCTACTCACACTTTCAGTTTTTTATATATTCACCAGTGGACAGTTTCTTACTCCAACAAATAAATCTTTCTTTAGATCCTTACTTAACTCTTCCAGTAATTTTTTTTTTTTATCTTATTTTTTAAAGATATGTTCTTAAGTAATGAATACAAGCTTCTGTTAATTCTTTAGCCAAACAGAAGATAATTTTCTACAGCACTGACCACATACAAAAATCACTTTATATCAGGACACTCCTTTCCTGGCTTTAGTTTCAAAAACAAAATAAACACCCTGAAAATACAGATGTTTACTTTCCATGAAAGATAGATTCAGAAGTCATACCCTTTATAAAATAATTTTTGAAAACTGCTGTCTTTATTTTGAAATTTTATCAGTGACGTCATTCTTTAAATACAAAATAGAACTTGTGTGTGTGTGTGTGTGTTTTTTTTTTATATATATATAATATATATATATATATATATATATATATATATATATATAGTATCCGATTGCCACTTTAATGTTCCGTTGCAGTGGCATCAGTAAATAATCCATAAATATATATATATATATATTAAAAATATGGAGCAGTAATAATAATAATAAAATAATATGAGTAGAGGAAAAAGTTAAGTGTCTACAATGGTTTCAATCCAAATGATTTCATCAGTTTAACTAAGGAATTACATCAACATAGTTAAGCGTAGGGTAGGGTCCTGATGAAATCATTTGAATTGAAACCATGGTAGACCCTTAACTTTTTCCTGTATTAATATATTCATATATATATATATATATACACACACACACACACACACACACACAGGACACACTGAAGAATCAACTTTGAAATATGTGACCAGAACAACCAATAGAAAAAGAATAAAAAAGAATTCTCTAACAGAAGAACAAATAGAGCAGACAGATAAATAAGTATGTTTATTGTTTACTGAGGATTGACTGACATACCAGGCAGTATTTTCCCAAAGAATCTACTTAAAAGTTAATAGCTTGCTGGACTCTACTATTTATCTGAAGTCAGTCAAGCATACATAAGGCAATCTGCAAAACTTTTAGGCTTCAGTTTCCAGAACAAATGTTAAGGAATGAATAAAAGCCTAAAGTCATTAAAAAAAGAAAAAAAAACCTGGAGATAGAAATAGAAAGAGAGAGAGAGAGTGCCATTTTTCTCACTCCCTTGACAGTATTGAAAAATAAAGAAATTACAAAATTAAAACTGGAAAAAAAAAAAAAAACACACACACACAAAAAAAAACATTAATCATCTATTCTTTTTAAACTCCCACAAAACAATAATCCACTTGGTGCCGAGAACAACTTTAGTCCACATTAATTGAAAATTTTGGATCTTGTGCAATAATATACCCATCCCGTTCTAAGTACTTCTTGGTTGATAAATAAATAATATATATATTATATATATATATATATATATATATATATATATATATATTAGTAGAGAAAAAGGTTAAGGGTCTTAACTTTTTTCTCTACTAATATTATTATTACTGCTGTTTTTAATATATTGAGCACTTTTGAATTATTTACTGATACCACTGTAATGGAAACATTAAAGTGGCAATTGGATACTATATATATATATATAGATAGATAGATAAAATAAAATGAATAAATAATATTCCATTACTCCTAAAACTTAAATAAAACAGTTGTTTATAGAAGTATCAGTGAATAAAAAAAATTCTCTTACAAACACACTTGTATGATATACCCAGACACCAATAGTATATTATAGTATTATTATATATATTACAATCATCAACATGACCGACCATCCGTATTGGTCATTGTCCCTGCTAAGCCCTCCATGCAGCATCCAGAATCCACACAGAGCTAATTGATGTAGGTTTTTGCTGGTCAGTTTATACTGGTGTGTCCATGTGTAGGTGTCCACAGGAAAACATCAATTATGAGTTCATCCTTGCTTCTCCAGCATATCTTGCTCATCTTACTCAGATGGTTTGTGTGATAGGGGCAAGTGGCTATACAGCTGCTTTCTTGGGGAGTGCTACTTCCAAGATTTGTTTAAGACAGCACACAGAATCCTGGTGTGTGGCTCCCAACTATCTTTTTCTCTAAGCACTTCGTTAGAGTCCAAGTGGTACAGCTGTACAGTAGCACTGATACAGCTACACCATGGAAGAATTTTCACTTTATCTTATCAGAGAGATCAATTTCCATGTAATCAATAATCAGAATTTTTTTTATTAGCAAAATTCTTTCTTTTTTTCCTTCTTTTTTTTATGGTCAAAATTGAATTCCAGCGATCAATTTTGTTGAAAAATGTGCTGCACAAAAATGTTAAAATAACTTTGTATTTCATATAGAAGTTAGTCTTAAAAATAATAAATCTTCAGGCCAAAAGATACGGGTTCAAATCCAAAGGCAGGGTAGGTCAATTTTTCACTTTTTAAAAATATCAAATTGTCCATCTATGCGAAAGTTGTGTGTTAGTTACTGAATACTGATACCAAAAATTAGCTATTTTACCATTGTTTGAGGAAATAGCATCAAACATTGTCTACAAAAATGGACTAAAAGTCCTTGTTTTCTAAAGGCTAAATTTTGAGAAAACGAGGATTTTTAGTGCATTTTAATAGATGATCTTTGATGCTATTTCCTCAAACAATGGTAAAAGATCTAATTTTTAGTATCAGTATTCAGTATACTAACACACAACTTTTGCATAAATGGACAATTTGATATTTTTTAAAAAGTGAAAAATTGACCTACCCTAATGCTCAGTTGGTTTCAAGTATTGCCAATTGGCTAGATGCTTGGATTTGAATATCTGGTCACTGGTCAGCTGGGTGTTGGTAGGAATGGGAAGGATTAAAATCTTTGACCAGAAAGAGCCAAATTGGCAGTCATGTTTAGATAACATTCTCTTTTATCAGATAGCCAAAAATCTACTGTGTCCTGTCCAGTAATTGGTGCCAACTATATAACTAGTATTCTTGGCTATGGCTAGAATATCCAGATTTTTGTTTGTTTTTTTAACCAGCCTCACCTATTCAGTTCATCTCCCTCTGGGTCATATCACTTTCTGCTATACTAGTAGATCATCAGAAGCAAAGAAATTCAGAGAGAGAGAGGGAGGGAGGAGCAGATGAAAGACAGAAGGTCTTGTCAAAGAAGAATACCAGTTTTTTTGTAAAGCCACTGACCAAACACAATTTCAAAAGATTGGTGAGTATATAAACAAACACTGTATCCATGGAGAGAAGTGGATATCAACAATTAAGAAAATATAAATATTATTCCACCTCTAATATAGCCAGTAAAACACACTGTAAACAAGACTGAATGGGAACTTATAATTCAAAGAAAGAGTTTGGAGTCCCCGATTCTGCTAGGAGATGATTCTTAATGCCAGGAGTTTAATTGGACTTGAATTCTTCATTCTATTAATAGGATTCATATTATTTCTCAGAATTTTTGAGATGAGGCTTGATAATTAGTATTATTTGACTAGCAAATATATGCATCCTCCGGGTGCAAGTATTTAAGTTTTAATGTAATGAAATATCGTATTAAATTAGAAAGTCTAATAAGAGGCAGATAAAATATATGTAACAGAGTGGGGTATAATAGAAAATAGAAATGAACTTACTCTTCCATCACTCCCGTCTTTCATTGCTGAATTTTACTTATTTAACTATTTAGTTAAATAGGAAATAAAGAATAAATGACAGTTATTTTTTCTTATTATTGGATTTCATTTAAGATTCATTGAAGAGATTTTTGCTTATATTCATTAAAATAAAACCAAACAATTAGAAATCAATAATACTAAGTACATATTTAATAAAATCACATTTTTAATATCAATATGCAATTAGCCTTTTCACACTGTAAACCGCTATTTTTTGTATATATAATACAATTGCATGTTATTAGTATGTAGACAACACTAATAAAAGGTGAAGCAATTTTATTATAATTGAGGTTTAAATATAAATAAAATCATGGAGAATATGATGTAAATAATTAAAGGAATTGTGACTTGTATAGTAATATAGTTTCGGTTACAGACAGACAAACCCACAATCTCCATTATAATAAGATTATTCAAAGAAGATGAGGCCAATAGTCTGAATAATCCAAATAATACTAGGATTCACATTATCAATCACAAAAAACAACATTTTTTTAAAAAGGACTATATGTCTGAAAGTAAGAGATCCAAAGAATTTATCTTAGGTGACAGATTGGTGAGTTTTGTTATCATTCGTAAATGTAAAGTGGAGTGGCCTATTGTTAGTATCAGCTGAACAGCAAGGGAGTCTATCCTCTTTTTACTAGCATTAGACCAGGGAGATCATTTTGGCATCTGGGGTGGAGTGCCACACCTACCATCAGTTTCCCACTTTACTGCACAGATCCAAGCTGTGCTACTCATACGCTGAGTTGGTGAGAGCCGGTATCGAACCCAGAGCCTTTTGATTCCAAGGTGAATGCTCTACTGACTGATCTAATTTGATTCTAGTGCATACATCTTGTATGTGTAAAATTTAACAATATGAATAGCAATACTACTACTACATTATCATCAGTTCTATGGTTGCTATCAGTAATAACAAACACAAAGAAACATTAAGACACACAGCCACCGCCTTCTGGAACATATATGATAAAAAAGGTTAGGGTATGCCATAAGGGCAATATTGAAGTCAGTTAGTCTACTGTTGGTTTTAATAACAGCAGCTAAGTACAGCTCAAGCAGTGTCCAAGACAGTTGGTATAAATAGGAATCAAGAATGATCCATCCATGAATCTGGGGGATTTGGGTGATCCCATTCCTTGAGTTTTGCTTGACTGCTTAATTTGAATGACATTGTGGAGTCTTATATATACTTTGTCATTTTGCAGTGGACTTTGTGGCATTCGGGTTTGTATTTCAGTTACAACCGTTTGTTGCCTTGTCTTCCCAGTTCAACGGTAATTGGAACTTTAATTATTCTTCAGGCGATAGGGTTGGTACAACTATATAGGCACTAAGGCCTGACGTGACCAACCAATTGATCAGAAGGGCCTCTCTGACTGCCCATCTATCCTAAGTAATATAACAAGAAAATAAAGGCATTATGGTGTACACATATGCAATTCTGATGAAGAAGTTGTAAATGCTGTTTTCTATTATAAGCAAATACACCTACATCAGTGGTTCCCAACCATTTTAGTACCATGCCCCACTTTTTTATCACAAATTTCTTCATGGGACATGACACATGACACATTAATTATGATATAACAATATCAGTTTTGAAGAAGTATAACATAAACAAATCTATCTTTCAAATAAAACTAAAGGGATTAACTTCAAATTTAATCAAAGAAAACCCATTTTATAATGTGTATAATTGCGGGGGAGGGCAACAGATGAAGAACTGAAAAGTTAAACAAGTCAGAAACCATGCATATAGCTGGTGCCAGATGCACGATAACATTAGAGGATGAACACTTGACTAGATTGCAAAGGCTGTTGTGCTCAGCTAGGTTGTAATTACAATTTTACCCTATAAATTTATAATTTCTACCCATATAGGGTAAAAAAAAAATTTTTTTTTTTAAATTGATATTACTATATTTTTCATATTGCCCCCCCCCCTATTATTATTGAATTGGCCCCACATTGGGAATCACCAACCTACATAGTAAGAATAATGTAAGAAAGATATATTCATAGATGTGCAGGATATGAAATATACAAGTGGTGAATATGCAGAGTTTTTATGTAGTGTAGATCTTCAGAGCGAGAGTCAAATTAAAGACGAAAATAGTGAAGAGAGCAATGCCGATATGACAAGCAGGGAGGAAAATAAATCATTTTCCAGGTGAGATAAATAGACGGGGAGAGGGGGCACAAACATGAACAGTTGATGCTTTTGCCAAGCAAAGCGAGACGCATAGAGAGAGAAAAAACAAAAAAACATTTAGAACACACAATGTCTATGTCATCATATAACACTGTTAAATTGTGTAAAAGTGGGAGTGCGTTTTCTGATACGCAAAAGTGTTGTGTGGGAGTAGGGACACGAGATATACACAGATGCCTGCAAAACAAAATTGGATCAAGGCATGCAAACAACATATCAAGGTATAAAGTGAATATATATATTCTAACAAATTTGATTAAAAATAATGGAATCCTTATTGTTTTGAAGATTTTTCTTTTTTCTTTCAAGTTTTCTAACAATTATTTTGATGTTGTAATCTTAAAATATATATATATATATATATATATATATATATATATATATATATATATTATATAGTAAAGCTGAGTGAATCAATGATTGTTTGCCAAAGCCTTTTTTTTCTAATTAGTTTAATGACACAAAATTCATATCAAAATATTCCTTAGTTCTAGGATTGAGTTAAGTTTGAAAAAAATTACAATTAAACTGGATCTAATTAGTCGTAAATTGCAATTAAGTAAAAAAACTGACCTGTCTCTTACTTCACATTCTGCATGTCACTTTCCTATATAATGATTACCTCCTCATTAAATATCTTTGTTTCTCTGTGAGGTTAAAGAGAATGATTAGAAAGCGTGAAATATATTTGTATGTTAAGTTTCAGAAGCAGCTATCCTGTAGCTTCTCAAAATCTTAATTGCGTCCATTTAAATTTAAATTAGGTCAAATGTTCCCTTTCTTAGAAATCTTGCAAAATGATTTTAATGTTTTTTTTTTTTTTTTTGGTTGTTTTTTTTTAATTCTCCGGACTTTTTTTTTTTTTTAAATTTAATTTGCTTTGCAAACTCACTTTTCCCTAATCCCAATTATCTACCCAGAGCTCAATGGGTGACCCAACATTTTGTCTAATACACACACACACACACAAATACACAAGTGCTGTGTGCATGTCTATGTATACATATGCTGAAAAATTAATGTTTATGTGAAAATACACATGGCAGTTGAAATAGTTGTATCACTACTAGTAAGTGTCTGACCACCAAATATAAACTGATTTCAAATGATGATTTTCAAGCCTAGGGTAGAGGCAAAACAAAGTCTTCATATCCCACTAATATTTGGTCTCACAATGGACTAAAATGAATGAAGAATATGTTTATATATGGGGGATTACTGAAAAATTCTTGGCCAAACCAAGATAGTAATGACCCGTTTTTCTTTTTCATTAGCAGGAGGGGGGATTTGAATAAACTTGAGAAACAATGTCCTAAGTATGTTAAACTTTGGGGTGGATAGGGCACAGACAAGGACCTAGCAAGGCATATACAGGTTCCCACATATATGCACACATACACACACAGAGTAAAATAGACATGTAAACACAGTGAAACAGAAAGGAAGTATACAAGCGCATACAGTGAGGCAGTAGGGCAGATAGGGGGCACATACGCGCATATGAGGCAGACAGGGGCATATGCACGCATATGGAGCAGGCAGATAGGGGCATACAATGAGGCAGACAGGGGCACATATACGCGCATATGAGGTAGACAGGGGCGCATACTGCAAGAAGACAGGGGGCACATATACGCGCATAAAGCGAGGCTGACAGGGGCACAGACAGAGGCACATACGCGCATACAGTGAGGCTGACAGGGTCACATATACGTGCATACAGCAAGGCAGCCAGGGGCACATATACGCGCATACTGTGAGGCAGACAGGGGCACATACACACAGACAGCAAGGCAGCCAGGGTCACATATGCACATACAGTGAGGCAGACGGGCACACACAAAGTGAAGCTGACATGGACACACAGATGCACAAACAGTTAAGCAGACATTGACACAGACACACATAGATACAATCAGACTGACAAAATAGAAAGAGAGTGCAGGAAAAAGAGAGGGGGGCAGATATGGGTTGAAAAATGATAGATAGAGGAATAGACAAACAGAAGACAGAGACATTCAGACATGAGCACAGACAGAAAGACATTTAAGTAGACAGAGGTGTAAAGACGCACAAAGAGACAGGCAGCACAGGTAGGCAAAAAGAGAAAAATAGGTTACAAAGAGACGAGTGGCAGGGAAAATGATAAATTTTATTGCAGCTACTCATCACACACACACACACACACACACACACACACATCAAAAGAAAAAGACTATGCACAGATTCTTCAAGAGTTTCTAACTCGGCTTTTCTAATTAATACGATTGAGAATATAGTAGAATTTCTGCATAGGAAAGGCACCCCCTCAGGTATATATATATATATATATATATATATATATATATCAACCAGGTGTGCATTTCTGCAACAGTACCCATGGCACGTTTTCAGTGTACAGGAGTGTTCAGTGCTATCTTGGAATATCTTCTTCCAATGATTCTCCACCCAGCAAAAGAATAACATCTCTGACAACAACATAAAAGAGTAAACTTCTTTTCTGTGAAGGCATGTGGGATAGAGATAGAGAGAGAGAGGTATGAAGAATGCCAGCAAGAGAACCGTCTGGGAATGCAGTCAATGTGTCCTGGAGTAGTTTACCAGGTGACATCCTCCCCTGCCCACACCCTGGACAAAGTGCAGCCTTGGGACAAAAAGACCCCCCCACACACACACACAAGCGCCTCGAATTTCATCAGTCAAAGACAAAATAAATATAATGCAGCAAATATTAATAATTAACAAATTGTTTTGTTTTTTTCACATATGTGAAACTTCTAGTATTTAAGTTTTAATGTAATAAAATATTATATCAAATTAGAAAGACTAGCGAAACTAAATAAGAATGAATACAAAAATATTACACTTATTTTAATGTTATTTTTATTGATTTCAATTGCAAGCGCATTGTCTTGATGATACTCTTTGAAACCAATGGTAACAATTAGCATAGGATTGTTACTTTTCTGTTTCGAACAGAAAAAGTAATAATCCTATGCTAATCAATAATTATTTTCAATTCCTAAAAGCCAAGGCACAAACAATCTATTTATTAATATCATTGTAACTAACCACCCATCTTCATTCCTCAGAATTTGGTATGTGTCACACTAAGAATAATGAATAATGAAGATTTTATTTATATTCATGAAGATATTTCAAAATATTTGAATTTGAATAGCAAGACAAGGGTGGCATTTGGGAGTAAAACATTGTTGGCACGTTTCCGTCCACTAAGGACGATGGTATAGTGTCCAAAAATAAACAAATTATCTGCATCTGTGCAAGTGACTCTGCAGTCGTTGGTGCACTGAATGCACACAATCTGCGATGCTTTCTGTGGCTGCTGTCTTTTCTCACTCTTTCTGGCTTTCTTTGCTGTAAAACTTTAAAACAAACAAATCAAGGAAGACCAAAACAATCAATGGATCTTAGAGACTAACTTTTTACCCCACCCCTTACTCTACCCAGGCAACGCCAGGTAGCCGCTTCTAGTGGCTTATAAATCTTAGAGGGTTATTTAATGCCAAAGCCATCTTTGTAGAAGAATAGTAGTGATATTATTTACCCCATAGCTGGAGGGAGGAGGGGGTTCATACCTTTTGCAAGTGATATTAGTCCAAAAGTGAATATAATAGCACTACTGGTTTAAACTTGCTTACTATGATGTCACAGTGCAGCACGTTAGCCACTACGCCATGGGGACACCCCCCACTTCTGGAATTAGAGAAAATTAAAAGCTACCACACCTGAACAAATATATTCTTGAAGAGGTATACATTGGGCATTTCATATATAAATGTGTATACACATGGTGAATCAAGATTTTTTTTTTTTTTTTTGAAAAACTGTATGTATTTAATGTAGATCAAGACTAACATATACTCCCACACTTGAATAAAATGGTTCAACTGGTTTGGCCAAAAAACAGTTTGTATTCAAAAGTCGGTCAAAGATAAAACGGGGGGGGGGGGATAAAATAAAATAAAAAAACAGTAACCGAGTTTTATTTTTCTTCTTTTAAGGTTATTATTGTTTGCTTTTTGTTTTTTTCTTGTTCCCCCTCAGGAGTTTCACTTTTTTCTCTCTCTCTCTCTCTCTTCATCTTCAAAAGGTGTCAAAATGATGTCTTCAAAATTGTCTTAAATAAACATTCATTTACACATACCTTAGAGGACTAAAGATGTATTAACAGGTTTAGGGATCTTCTGATCTTTTAGGGTGGAGCAGTTAAAGTCAAAAAGCATTCTTTACAATAATCAATGATTGTCAAGTTTAAAAGGTTATGTCTATTACATTCATTGTCGTGTCTTAGCTCTATATATAAGTTAGAGAAGTGAAGACAGTCAACGGCACTTAGTAACTGACAGTTTCTTACCTGGATGAGGCTATTTGCATTTCACATAGCACTAATACTCTTGGGAAAGGTATGCATCCAACTATTCTCCTCCAGCTATGGGTAAATAGTAGGGCAGATTGAGTTTCTTCAACCTTGGCTAGGTAACCAGTTTAAGAGAAGGAAAACTCTGAATTCAAACCTGTTAAACTCCACTTAAGAAGTTGACCATGTGTCACATCCTACTCGTGTCAGAGGGGTTGGTAAATATATATCTATGTGATTTTCAAACTAACTTGGTTCGAACATTTCATAGATGAGAAACTGTCAGATACTGTTGACTTCATGTTTTCACCACCTTAACTTACTAACTATATGGAGACCTGGTCTGATGATCACATAAGCAAGAAACTGACAGTCACCAAGCAGTGTTGACTATGTTTACGCTACCTAAGTTTTTATATATATATATATATATATATATATATATATATATATATTATATTTTTTATTTTACAATGTTTTCATAGATCAATGTTCATTATCAGCGACCGCGGTTTCATGCCAAAGGCAATCATCAGGCTGAGGAGTAATGCCTTTGGCATGAAACCGCGGTCGCTGATAATGAACATTGATCTATGAAAACATTGTAAAATAAATAAATATTAGCTCTTACAAACTGTGATTGTTTCATCGCAAAACAAATTTTGTTTTTATATATATATATATATATATATATATATATATATATATATATATGTATATATAAGTTAGGATAGCATGGACATGAAGTCAATGGAACTTGGAAATTGACAGTTTCATCTATGTGATTTTCTAACTTGGTTTTGAAAATCACATAGGCAAGAAACTGTCACCAACCAAGCGCTGTTGACTTCATGTCCACAGTAGCCTAACTTGGATATACATGCTTATCAACAATATTAACCACTATTTACTTATAAATATAACAAACTGTTCATGCCAGAAGTCACCCTGATGCAACACCATGAGGCTAAGAGGTCTAGAAGAAAGCACCGAAACATCAACATCTTCAGGGACAACCTTCAAATGCGACATCTGTGGTTGAGAATGTTTTTCAAACATCAGACTTCACAGTCACAGGAGGCGCTGTAACTTCAGGGGCAAAAACTTTATTATAGTCTTCCGAGGTTGAAATGCCAATACAATAAAAAAAACTATATATATATATATAAAAGTAATTGGTAATTTGCTTGAAGCATTGTTAAGTATGTTATAAAATAATAAAATTCGAAGGCAATACAATGCGTAAAAAATAAAGACAAAAAGATGTTTTATATGTCTAATCGATTTCAAAGCAAAGCTTTATCATCAGAGTGTAATTTCAGAAAAAATTTTTTCTGAAATTACACTCTGATGATAAAGCTTTGCTTTGAAATCGATTAGACATATAAAACATATTTTTGTCTTTATTTTTTACGCATTGTATTGCCTTCGAATTTTATTATTTTATATATATATATATATATATATATATATATATGAAAGAAGTGAATGGAAGTGAATCCGACAGTATGAAATTAATATTTAGAAAAAACAAACACATGATGTTAAAATTCGCTGACAGAAATCTGTTTCGACCCTTTATTGAAGTGGTCTTTATCAAGAGCGATGTGTGTATATGAGTGGACCGTTATAAGACCGTTAAAAAAAAAAAAAAAAAAAGATCTTTTCCCCAAAAAGTAAGGGGTTATACACCCTTTCAAAATTATAACCTATGCCAGGCTTTACCCAACTTTTCCTGTTTTTTTTTTGTTTTTTTTTTTTAATGGGAGATTTTTTTTAAAATTGGTCTACACAATTTCAAATTATGCACTGTTGCATATAGTATTCTAAAAGAATAAAGATTATAAAATGGTAAATGCAAAGTTATGAAGATATCTGCGTTGTTATGCTGTTGAAACCAAAAATAAAAATGCCTCTGTAACAGTCATCGGGGAATGCCATTTGGTGAATGAGTTCCATTCATTGCTTAAATGTATAACAAGAACTCTGCACCAATGATGCACAACGCAACCAGACAAAGGAACAAACAGATTCTCTCAACTCAATTATTCTACTGACATTCACATAGTTATGTGATGATTATAAATAAAACAACAGAAAGAAAAAAAAACGCAGCATGATACTCGATCAATTGAAAACCAAATAGTCTGAATGTTACATTCTCTAAAGAGTATACGCTTAAAAATCTTTGTAACATGCGACTGGCACTCACTGCAATTTATTTTAAAGAATATGGTGTGCTGTTGCTGCTGCTGCTGGTGGTGGTGCGCAGAGCCATGTGAAAGAAAGTTAAGATGAATGTCAAAACATGAGATTATGACAATGTCATGCAAAGGGCACTGCAAGCGAGAAAGAAAGATTCCCCTTAGCAACTGCTGTTAAAAGTTTCTTACACTAATGTTAAGAAGTAGGTGCACAGGCACCAAACACACAAAAAAATGTTGAACAAAGAGTTGCATAATATAAGAAAATGTTACATAATGAATAGGCATAGCCTATCATTTTTGTAATGTAGTGTAAAATCTAAATTTGACAGTTACTGGCAAACTGCAAATATGCTACATTGCAATTATCTTTGTTGTTTTCATTGCTCATGTAATAATTTCTAGCTGTCAATAATCACTTGGAAAATTTTACAAATGCCAATAATAATATAAGAAAAACAAGTCGATGGGATGGCCTAATGTTTGTATCAGCCATACAGCAAGGGAGTCTAATCCCTTTTTCACTAGTGCTAGACCAAGAAGATTGTTTTTGCATCTGAGGTGGAGCACCACACCTACCATCAGCTCCTCACTTTACCACACAGATTGCTGTGCTACTCATACGCTGAGTTGGCAAGGGCCTGTATTGCACCAGGAATCTTGCAATTCCTAGACAAGTGCTCTACTGACTTGGCTAAACTGGCCCAACAATGGTATTATTTGTCTGAGATGAGGCTTGATGTGAATAATATTGGCATACTACAATAAAGATGAGGATAACAGTCCGAAAAATCAATATCATTCATATACAGTGGTACCTTGAGATACGGGTGCCCCAACTTAGGAGATTTTTCGAGTTACAAGCTGTCACTCAGTCTATCTTTTCCTTTGTGTTGAGAACTAAAATTTGAGGTACAAGCGAGATTCAGATACGCTTATGTTAATAGGTTCAATAAAAACATCTAGGTTTCCAAATTTATTATGCCAAACAAAAATATTATTTATAAAAAAACAAAAAAAACATTAAAACATATTACAGCACATAATTCATTACATTCTATTTTACTATGTTTATATACAATACAGTTCTCTTTCTTTTTTTTTTTTTATTAACAAAAAAAAGTATTGGGGAGGGGTTTAAAATGGATTAATGGCATTTCAGTTTATTTCAATGGGGAAAATTAACTTAATATAGGAGGAAATTGTGTTCCAAGCAGAAAGAATTAAACTCGTTAGTCAAAGTACCACTATATAAATTGTTTTGAGTATGCATTTAGGAGTAAATAATCATGTTAATATTTTTGTATCTTTACAATATATCATTAAAAAATATACCTGCTAATGTTAAATGGCAATGCAGTTGGATCTTGTAAAAAAAAATCTAAAAATTAAAAATTAAAAATTAAAAAAAAAACTTCTTAAATTTACAAGAATAGGTCAGATCTGAGATTTTATTTAACTGTTGATACCATGTAACCTAATATATCGCATGTTACTTGTAGAAGGAATGGACACTGCAAATGTTACAGAATGAATAGGCATAGCCTATCATTTTTGGAATGTAGTGTAGAATTCAAATTTAACAGTTACTTGAAAAATATATAAAGGTTCAAAATGTATAATTGATAGACTTTGACCCTGAGTTGACCAGAAAACTAGACTAGAGAGATTGTTTTTGTATCTGAAGTGGAGTACCAAACCTACTATCAGCCTCACACTTTACCACACAGATCCAAAATGTGCTACCCATGCGCTGAGTTGACTAGGGCCAGTATTGAACCCAGAAGCTTGTGGTTCCTAAGGGGATGCTATATCAACTGAGCTAAACCGGCCCCTCTAAACTAACCTCCATTTTCTCGAGATATGTCATAAAGGGGGATAGATCATCACAGTACCTTCATGACCTAACGTGAAAAATATCATCAAAGCAACATAACAGATAATCAACTCTGTGTACAGCAAAACCCTACATTTTCACTATAACGCTTCTATTTTGAATAGTAAGATAATAGGACACTTTTGTAGGAAAAAAAAGGTCTAAAGTCTACAGGAGATATATTAACACACTTGACTTCATAATATCAATTTACTTGTCAGTTCTAAGAAGCTGCTTGCAGCTAATAAGAAATAAGGGAAAAAAAATTTTTTTTTAAAAGAAAAACCATCACAGCATGGAATCTGTAATACTCCACCAGAATCCATTCTCTGCGGAGGGCTTTCCCTTCATCTTGTATTCCAATCCAATCTGATATGAAAGAAGGGGAAAAGGCAGCAGTTAGGAACTGCTTAAGAACAATGATTGATGGAGTCTCCGTTTAAAAGTCCAAACATGCAGAGCTGAACCTTTAAGTACAACTCAATTACCACTTCATGTGTTTTGTGTATATGAGAAGAAGAATTATGGAAACAGTTAAAGAAACATAGAAAGAAATTTAAAGGTTGAAAAATTAAAGCATTGGCTCTCAACCAGAGAGAGCAACAAATGCCCCACGAGACCACATCATCAGAAAGGCATGAAGGATGCATGAAATAAATAAGATACTAAGGAGCTACAGGAATAGTTGCAATTCATAATCATTCTAAAATAGACATAATGAGTGCATATATATATATATATATATATATATATATATAATATATATATAAAATGATGCATGAGATGGTGTATATATATTTAAATAATGATGTATGAGTGTGTTGTGGTGTGTGTGTATATTATATATATATAATATATATAAATAATGATGTATGAGTGGGTATATATAATATATATATATATAATGATGCATGAGAGGGGTGTGTGTGTATGTATATATATATTTAAATTATGATGTATGAGGGTATATATATATATATATATATATATATATAATGATGTATGAGTGGGGGTGTATATATATAATGATGTATGAGTGGGGGTTATATATATATATATATATATATATATATAATATATATATATATATATATTATACATACATACATACACAAGTTATTAAAAGTAACTCAACTGATGATAAACTTTGTGAAACTGTAAGTGATGGGTTTGTTTCTTACATCTTAAAACCTTTTATTATATAAGATAGGAATCTCTGAAGATAGATATGGATAGAGAGGATAGACTGAGGTAGATAGATATTCTAATATTGCACTACGTTTTCATTGTATTTCAAACTTTCATGCCATTTTTACTACAATTTTAAATTCTATCTAGTGGTGAAATTACCAATTTTGATCGTGTTTTAGTATGTATATATATATATATATATATATATATATATATATATATATATATATATATATATATATATATATATATATATGTATATATATAATATATATATATATATATATATATATATATATATATAAGCAATAAACTCTTCCAAATGAATAAAAATCACATCAAACAAACAATCACTACAACCAATAATCTTCCTGAGGATGACCAGTGACATGCTTGAAAGCGCTTGGGTAAAAAATGTGGATCCTGCTATATGGAAAATAACAAGAAAACTTCTACACTTTATTTATTTATATATATATGGGAGTAAATATGGAAATTAAATCCGACAATATAAAGAAAATTAATTAAAAGAAATTAAATCCGACAATATAAAGAAAATTTGAAAAAACAAGTATTCCGAAATTGGGATGAATTCATCCCAATTTCGGAAATACTTGTTTTTTCAAATTTTCTTTATATATATATATATATATACACCACACACACACACAACATATATATATATATATATATATATATATATACACACACACACACACACACACACAACGCTACATATATACACACAAACATTTAAGTTAGGAAAGCATAGACATAGAGTCAATGGCACTTAGTCAGAGTCAGTTTCTCACCAATACAATAACATTATAAGAACCATCAGTTTAAAAAAAAAAAGTTAATAACCACAAAATTAAAGCAAAGACAAGTGCCGAAGTGTGAAATAATTTTTTTTCTCTCTCTCTCTCTCTCTCTCTCACACACACACACACACACACACAAGAATTTCTAAAAAGAGAAAGTTTAAGGAAAATACTGATTATAGAGAACATGCTAAAAAGTTGCACAAAATAGAAATAAATTAACAGTGTCTTGTATCAATTAAATTCACTACTTGCTGACGACAAGTGTGTAGAGAGCAGCACCTGGTAGCCTCCTACATAAACACCACTATGCTTGCAAGACTATCCTTGACTCAATTCTTACACATTTACACAGAGTGGATTACTTAATGCTAGACTGACCGCTGTGAGCAAAGGCACTTTAAAAAAAAAAAAAAAAACAGCCTTTTCCTTCTTCAATGAAAAACCGTAGCAGAGAGCATCTGACTTTTATCTCAGATCTTGTCATCAGCAGAACAATGCCTTGGCAACAAAGCTTTCAGACAAATACTGACAAATTTCAGACAAATACTGACACAGTAAAGTGAGCTGATGGTAGGTGTGGCGCTCCACCTCAGATGCAAAAACAATCTCCTGGGTCTAGCGCTAGTGAAAAGGGGATAGACACCTTTGCTGTCTGGCTGATGCTGACTTTAGGCCACCCAACAACTTTACTACTTACCCTTATTTTAAGAGGGTTTAGTTAAAAGAATTAAGTAA
>CM042150.1:88596658-88599158 GCA_023376005.1 Doryteuthis pealeii
GTATAGAATCAAATATCTTTAGAGGGGCACATTTAAATGCACTAGCACCAGTAAACAGATATGAAATGTAGAATAGGTACAAAAAATGCACTTAAATATATGGAAAGAGGGTTTATTTTTTTATATTTTTTTCTTAAGTTGGAAAGCAAGCCTATAAAAAAAAAAAATTAAAAAATGACCCCACCCCTGCAAAAAATAAACCCATTTTACAGCTTTCAGAATTATCTTTTATTGCAGGGAACCCCTTAAAAATGTTGTGGTTACATCAATTTAGTGATAAGGTCTTTTTTTTTTTTAAGGGAGGGTGGTGATTGTTATAGGATGTCAGGGAGTTTGGAAAAAAAAAGTTTAGACTTGCTAAAGCAAAACAAAAACCATCAAACCATGTGAGAGTCACTGACATTGAGGGATACAGTGTAGATAATTTCATATTAAGAAGAAAGAAATCTTCACAGTTGGTTAAAACACATCCAGCATTTAAAAACAAATGCCATAAAAATGAACAGCTTTATCTACAGTGCAGGTCATTTAAGACATAAAAAGAATTCATCAACTTAGAAAATCAGTACAGCATAATCTTCCAAAGTTTCTTCTCAATGCAAGACTCTACCGTTTACTAATTGCCCTAGATAAGAGTCTTCAAAACAGCGCTATGGACATGGTAACCCCCAAGTTCAAATTCTGGACAAGTTTGTTTACATTTAACATAGCGCTGATACCCTTGTGAAAGGTATGTATCCAAAATTTCTCGCTCCAGCTATGGGTAAATAGTGGTGCAGACCTTTGTATGGTAACTAAATTAATAATTACAATTACAATATAAGACAACAAAAAAAAAAAAAAAAAAAATGAACCAACTTTTATCATTGCCACACATTTTAATGAAACTTCAATGGCTTAGAGAGACATAGTGTGCAATTATCTTCCTTGATTATTGTTGACAACATTTTCTTAGTTGTATTTTCTTAATGAGATTATAAATATTATATATATATATATATATATATATATATATATATATATATACACACACACACACACACTCGCTTTTCTCGTTATCCTGTGATAAAAAATTTCTTATTACCTTCTATATACCAACAAATGCCCTGAAGATGATCTAATTAATAGATCGAAACACTGCAGCCTCAGCCAATAAACTCACCACTTAACTCATTTAAACCTGGTTTTTTTCAATCTTTATTAATATACTACATACTGTCGGATTCACTTCCTTTTCTTCACACACACACACACACATATATATATATATATATATATATATATATACACACACACACACACACACACATTGGGTTTTAAACAATAATAATGTGGGCTGTTTTGAAGCTAATCTATCTCAGCTCGACCTTAATAGAGACAATGTAAATAAATAAGATGCTAATTAAATCAAATAATGATTACTTAATAACCAGAGAAAACAACATAAATAACTAAAGGAATTGTGACAATGATGGTGATATAGTTCCGGTTACAAACAGGCAGGTACACAATCTCCATTATAATAAGAAGATAACTATTTAGTTTAACACTACTAAGACAAGGAAGGTAATAACTCTTTTACATAATTGTTTTCAAGAAATCATAGCACAGTTTTAAGAGTTAATCTTAACCTACTTATGCTACCCCTTCCAGGAAAAATCCCCTTCCACATCCCTCCTTAGACAGAAAAACAACAAAAGGTAGGGGTCTGAGAATCAGCATCTATGGTGCAGATATTAACCTTAGAAAAGAAACCCTGCTTCCAACTCCCAACTACTTTCCCTGTCTCCCCCCTCAAAAGGTTGAGGGTCATATATTCGACTTCAGACCCAACTTTTTATTTTATTTTATTTTTTTTTTTTTAAAGATCCCTACAAAACATCATCCTATATCCACCTCTAGTTTCCTAGCTATTTGTACATAAAGAGAACAGAATGTCATTCAGATAACATACATACATACATACATATATATAGCACAGACACACACACATACAACGCACACATACATATGTATACAACACACACACATACAAATGTATACAACACACACACATACAATGCACACATACATATGTATACAACACACACACATACAACGCACACATACATATGTATACAACATACACACATACAACGCACACATACATATGTATACAACATACACACATATATATAACACACACATACACATATATATAACACACACATATACATATATATAACACACACATATACATATATTACACACAGACACATAACATACACACACAGACACACACACATAACATACACACACACACACACACATAACATACACACACAGACACACACACATAACATACACACACATACATACACATATAACACACACACACACACACACACATACACACACAACATACACACACACACACACATAACATACACACACACACACACATAACATACACACACATAACATACACACACACATAACATACACACACACATAACATACA
>CM042150.1:88601658-88657495 GCA_023376005.1 Doryteuthis pealeii
CTCTGGCACAATGAATGATAGGGAGGGTTAGCAAGAGATTGTCATGGATATCTGTGCTAATTGTGTGACATGATGATGATTATACTGTGCTTAAAAATTGATCTTGTGTCACATACTGCCCATGGCTGAGGGGTTGGGTAAATGCATACTCATTTTCCTGTGCAAACCATTTGCCAGTAGTCAAAATATATGAAGAAGTGAAAAACCAGAAAATAAATAAATGCATTGGTAACTTAACTTACAAGTTTTCCCTGTTATGAGCTGTCACTCGGTCAATTTGTTTTGCTTTGTGTTAAAAGCTACAATTTGAGGTGTGAGCAAGCTTCAGATATGCCAAAGAAAAATATCATTTACTAAAAAAATAAACAATAAAACATATTACAGCACATAATTCATTACATTCTATTTTATTATGTTTTTAGACAATACACTATGCTAATTTTCTTATAAAAAAAACATATGAAAAAATTTGGTGTTTGGGGGTGGTGATGACTGGAATGGATTAATGGCATTTCAGTTTATTTCAACTGGGAAAATTGATTTGATATACAAAAAAAATGGAGTTACAAGCTGAATGAATTAAACTCATAAGTTAAGGTGCATGTGTGTGTGTGTATATATATATATATATATATATACATACACACACACAAGCAACACACACACGTGTGTATGTGTATATATATATATATACACACACACAACACACATACACACACAAGCAACACACACACATGTGTATGTGTATATATATATATATATACACACACACAACACACATATATATACACACACACACACACACACAACACACATATATACACACACACAACACACACACATATATATACACACACAACACACACACATATATATACACACACATATATATACACACACACATATATATATACACACACACTTATACACATACACACATATACATACATACATATATACATACATATACACACACACACATATATATGCACACACACACACAAGGTGTGTCATAATAGTATCGAAGCTGTATTTACTAAGATAGAAATTAACAATGAATGAAACGTTAATCTTTTCAGAATTCAAGCTGTGTCAAAAAATACAAAAAATCTCCACACTTTTTTTGACACACCCTGTGTATGTATATATATATATATATATATATATATATATATATATGAATTAAATTTAGCAAATATAAGTCAAGGTACCTTTGTAATCTAAAATTTTGGATATTATTAAAAATAAACAAAAATAAAATTAAAGTTCTGGACCGAAAGGGAATCTTTAGGATCCTGGGCCTAGCTACCCAACAGTCAACTTCCCATCCCTGCCCTTCTATTTTTTGGGGTTTGTTTTTTCTTACCTCTGGGCTGCTTAGCACTTAAAGGGTGAGTTAATGGAAAGGCATCACACATAACAATATATACATGATCAA
Organism: Doryteuthis pealeii; assembly: GCA_023376005.1. Lineage (NCBI taxonomy): Eukaryota > Metazoa > Mollusca > Cephalopoda > Myopsida > Loliginidae > Doryteuthis > Doryteuthis pealeii. Next base: position 88,603,097 of record CM042150.1, read on the forward strand.
TGGTGCCAAGGGCTTCCCCACTCTCTTACTCTCCTCTGGCAACAAGAACTAAATCTTAGCAGTAAGACACCGGTTTATGCCCCTGGCCTTGTCTCTTTATATCTATCAGCAGTCAGACTGAGGCACATATGAAAACAGACACACCAACAGAAATAGTAGTAAGGAGATGTAGTAAATAGTAATAGCAGCAGCAGCAGCAACAACAACAGAAGAAAGCTAAGAAGAAGAAAGAAAAAAAAAATAGGAGCTGAACATGTGCCCTGGTAATAATTTCATTATCTTTTTTACCCTTTTGCATAGTGAAGAGAGAGAAGGGAGAGAGAGGGACAGGGGGAGAGAGAGAGAGAGGGTAAATAAATAAATAAATAAAACAAGCATATCCTTTGGAATAAAAGCAAAGCAAAACAAAAATATGAGTTACAAGTGTAATACACTATCCATCCAAGAATGAGGATCAATAAGTCTGTAGCCAGACATGTTATTAGTTTACTATATAATGTTCAACATATTAATTTCTACCACTGAATTGACAAGGAAAGAGATTAGGTTGAAAAATAAATATTTGTTATAAAAAATTTAATGTTTTTCCACATCATTATGTTATACCCTTATTAATGTAGAAAGATATATATATATATATATATATATATATATATAAATAAATAAATAAATAAATAAATAACTAAGTCAAGTCGTCAGGGTGCCGTAAAGTCGGTATCAGCCAAACAGCGAGGGAAACTATCCTCTTTTCACTAGCGCTAGATCAAGGAGATTGTTTTGGCATCTGAGGTAGAGCGCTACACCTACCATCAGCTCCTTACTTTACCGCACAGATGCTACTGTGCTAGTTATACGCTGAGTTGGCGAGGGCCGGTATCGAACCAGGAACCTTGAGGTTCCTAGTCGAACACTCTACTGACTGAGCTAAACTGGCCCTATATATATATATATATATATATATATATATATATATAATCCAAAAGTCCAGAGAAGAAATCTTCCTATATATATATGAAAGAGAAGAGAGAGAGAGAGAGTTAAGTGATTTAATTAGATGCTATATATATATATATATATATATATATAAAACAGAAAGTACATCTGTTCTCCGAAGTTTCTCTCTACACATACTCGTATATTACTGTGTATCTTTAATAAATGAACTTGATTTAGAGATTTGGTTTTGTCTGACATAAGGCAGCCATAATTGAGCACCCACCACAGATAATCTCTGACTTGACTAGTTCATTGTCTCAGGGCACTCACAAAAGTAATTCTTTGAGAAATTCTCTTCATTTAATTTAGCTTCGATGAAGACATTTCCCAACGAACCAACAGCTCACACACACCACTACAACCCCTATGGCAAAGTGCCCCATATCTTTAATGTATATTTGACTCAGATATGTCACTGTAAGTATAAAAATGTTTAAAAAACATGCTTTTCTAAATACTCTCTAGTATAAACATGTCACTTGTCAAAAGTGCAGGTCTTATCTGACCCCCAGGTTTCAAAAGCCAGGCCAGTTGTTTGGTCAGATTAACAAATGTCAGAGGTCACAGGAGTTAGATTTTACACAGTAAACACCCAACAAAACACCCCAACTCACTTATTATATATATTATATATATATATATATATATATATATATATATATATTTATTTAATATACCAAACTTGTTGGTAAATCCTCACAGTGAGAAAAAAAACAGCAAATAGTTTGATTGTAAAAATATACTACCAAACATTACCTGGGGAGAAAAAAAATTTTGGAAAAAAAGAAAAGACCAAGATAATCGTACCAACCAAAAATAATCTATTGGTACAATATTTGGCCAAAAGAAAAAACAATTCATATATGTATGTATGTATGTATATATGTATGTATTCATATAAACCCGCCAGGAGACTAAAGCTAATAAGTAAAAAGTGCTCAATACCTAAGTAGAGCAAATAATAAAGATAAACCTAAAGAGTCAGATAAACCTACTAAAAGTTTCGCTTAGTACTCTTCAGGGCAAAGATCCGACCTGAGAGTATATATATATATATATATATATATATATATATATATCAATCATCTATATGAGCAATACAAATAGTATTCAATCAAATGTGAGTCAGTTTTAAAAAGGTCCAACTACAAGAATTTGTGTCCAAAACTTTGAAATGAGGGTTGGTAATTTGTATTATTACCGTAGGACACATGACATGTAGTTACTACAGTTCTAAGTGACACTCATCCGGACATTGCTGGTTCAATCCCGACTACACAGCAAAACAGATCTGGTGTAAATAGGTCAAAAATATTTATAGAAATTGGGTTAAAACATTTTGCCTTATTTACATAGATCTGTTGTTTTTTTTGTTTTTTCTTCTGTGTAGACTGTTTTTCACATGAAGCATTTTCGATGAGATAATTTCATATGTAGCTCATATATAAAGAAAAAAAGAAAACAGAATTTCAAACACAAAACCTTCAACTCTGACTCCTCTATTTTTAGCAACTCTGACTCCTCTTTATGTAATTAAATGATTACAATTAATAATAAATATAAAACTAATAATCTTTTCATAAGGAGTGTGTATTGTATAACTTTACAGACTAAACTAGGGTCATATAAAAAGTAAATTCAACTGTCCAACTCCAACTCCAGTGACCCCTTAATTACTTCAGACTCCAACTCCATTACAAATGTCAATTTTCAAAGCAGGGAGTCAATTTACCCACCAGCAAACTTTGAAAACTGTTGCAATACTATCTTTAGGCTTCTATGTCCCCAGATCATTTGGCATCCTAAGCTTAGTATATATATATATATATATATATATATATATGGTCAGTGTTGAAAAAGAAGAGAAGAAAATAAAATAAATAAAATAAAAAATAGAATTAAAGAGTATATATATATATATATATATATATATATATATATATATATATATATATATATATATACAGAGTTATTTTAATTGAACTTTTACCATCTTATCCAGTGGTAAAAACATTGAAATGCTATTTAAGATCAAACAGGTGTGGCTTGTTAACTTTGGCTTTATATTAAGTCAGACTTTTTCCTCTGTTAATTAGTCTTGTACATATTAACCAAATGGTATAAACATAAACATCTGTTCTGCAGATGTTTGATGTCTTTGGATACATGAAACTATTCTCCAAGGATTTAGTCAGGTAAAAATTAAGTTTGTTATTTGGAAAAAAATTTAAAAAATAAAAATCTACACAGAATGTCAAAAATTGTCTTTAATCAGAATTCAAAGAACCAGAATTAATAGCCCAAATTAATTTCAAGAGTAAAAAGCAATTTTAGTTCCTCTGCTCCAGGAGGATAGTTTTAATGGAATCTTTACAGTATCAGGTAATACATTCTTGAGGGTGGGAAAATGTACTGAATTCAAATAGTGTCAAAATAACACTCATCTGACAATAATACTCGCATTAATTCTTGACGACTGAAAATTTCAAAATTATTTGTTTGTAATACAGTGCCACCTTGACTTACAAGGGGTCACATGTTACAAGTTTTTGAGTTACGAGTTGTCACTTGATTGATTTTTTGCTTTTTGCTTTGAGGTACGAGCATGCTTCAGATATGTCAATAAGTTCATTAAAAACATTTAAGTTTCCAAATTTATTACGACAAAGAAAAAATAATATTTACAAGAAAATAAACATCAGAACATATTACAGTACATAATTCATCACATTCTATTTTATTATATGTTTATACAATACAGGGATATTTTTCCTATTTAAAAAAAAAATGTAACAAAAAAATAAATTTAGGATGTTGGGGAGAGGTTAATGGCATTTTAGTTTATTTCAATAGGGAAAATTGATTCAATATACAAGGAAAATGAGTTAAAAGCAAAACAAATTAAACTCAAGTCAAGGTACTTGATTTACAAAAATAGTTGTAACTGATAAAATATAACACTGATTATTCCATTTAAAAAAAAAAAAAACTTTTGCTAGAATTTGCAAAGTCACTATGTGCATAAAATTTTGGAAATATTTATTTGTAATATATTACAAGTTACGTAAACAGCAAATTGTATAAAACAATTGTCATGATTTTTTTAAAAATTTATCATTGAAATCAACTATATAGATCTTTGAGCACTTTGAAATTTATATTATATTAAGTTCAAATATTTTTATTTTATTTCTTAAAGCTAATATAAGTAAGTAAGTAAAGTCGATGGGGCGGCCTAAAGTCGGTATCAGCTAGTCAGCGAGGGAGTCTATCCCCTTTTCAATAGCACTAGACCAAGGAGATTGTTTTTAGCATCTGAGGTGGTGCGCCACACCTACCATCAGCTCCTTACTTTACCGCACAGGTCCCTGTGCTACTCATACGCCGAGTTGGCGAGGACTGGTATCGAACTAGGAACCTTGTGGTTTCTAGCCGAACGCTCTACCGACTGAGCTAACCCGGCCCATCAAAGTTCTAATAAAAGATTCCTTCAATAGTAAAAACACTGGTGCATTTTCATTTCTTAAAATCCCCACCCCACCCTGCTAAAATAAAATCTTTTCATGAGTGAAATATTCTAATCTTTTGATCAATAAATAACTTGCAGAAAAAGATAAAGAAACTTGTTGAAGCTTTGTTTACAACAATGAAAAGTATGCATCAAAGACAATATCAGAATCCTTAAAAGATCTTCAACTGGCAATTCTATTACAGAAGCCAAACAGTTGCAATTCACTACCAAATCTTCACACCAAACAAAATAATTTCAAATAGCAGAATCATTTTTTGCTGTTTGATATGTATATATTTAAAAAAAAAAAAATATTGTTGAAGAATTAACTTTGCGGTCAATGATTGTTTTAAAAGGAGAAATCATTTTTGAAAACAAAATTTATTCCTCATTAATTCTAACAAAATCCAGTTAATTGATTCTAGGTTTCCTTAGAATTTGTGCCAACAGCATATTCCAGGATTTAAAATGAATAAGATAAAAGAACTTTTAAATTAGATTTTATTAATCAAGAATTGACCCTTCCAGTTTCTGCTAATTGAGCTCTTAACAACAAAGAAAATTATATTTCTCTGAATTTTTTAAATGAGGCTTGATAATTAGTATTATTTGGATTATTCAGACTATTGTCCTCATCTTTATTATTATCTGTATAACAGTTTGAGAAGGCTCCTGAGTCCAACAATAAATACCTGAAGAAGGCCACAGTATATCGGCCAAAACGTTGTACAGATAACAATAGAGATGAGGACAATAATCCAAATAATACTAAAGAAAATGATGTGAAGATATCAAAATATGGAATAGATACAGATATTAAAATGCGCCTTCTAATAATTGGTTGGTTAGTTTGTTTTATGGCATATCAACCCTTTTGGGTCATTTAATGCTGAATCAAGTTATTTGATTAACAAAAGACTCAGGTTGTTTATGGTATCTGTTGTTGCTTAAGTAGTCACCCACTTTAGTATCAAACAAGCTCATTGCTACTTAACTTCAGTGATCTAACAGGAACCAAATTGGTCAGTTAGTGGGTTTATTGATTTTAATGGCATATCAACCTGTCTGGGGTTATGTCATGCCTAACGGTTAGGAAGTAATATATGCTGTGTATTTACATTTATACTTTTTAATAATTGGTTTTAACAATGTCTTAGCACTATTGGGGATCATATTTTATGGTATTGATTAAGTTCATGTCTATATTCTATGGTATAATTTTATTTCTTCCCTAAAAAAGGACAGCAGCAGAAGACAAAATACCCATAATGGTCTGAAGAGCTTTTCATTTTCAACATTTTTACCTAATCAGAGAGAACATCTAATGCTTCTAAGATTGTATACCACTGATTTGATTTGTCTTGAATTTCTATTCAAATGAACCCAAACGGAAACAAGTAACAATTTGTCAGTTTATAATGAAATGTAGTATTAAACAGATTAGGAGTTCTTTTATATTATTTTTGGCTCAATGTTCAGTCTAATACTTCAGGTTTAAGGCTCCAAGCAAGAAAAAAATTAGGTTACTCAAATACTTAAATAATATACGATATATACATTTACTAAGCTTTGTTTAACACAAAGCCAGAAATATGGGGCACCCGGTGAGAATCAAACTCACTAACAATGGCCTGCACATCTATTTTGCTAACCTTTACATCATACAAGGCACCCCTGTGACAGCTACACTGTGCACTCAAGGCATTCGTGTTGTAGTATTATCATCATAGAAAATGAACACACATGAGGCTGTTTGCATTTCTACATAGCACTAGTCAACCCTTCAGCTATAGGTATATAGTAGGGAAGACTGGGCTCTTTAACCTTTGTATGGCAACTGGTCTAGAAGGAAAATTCTGAATTTAAACCTGTTTAACTTTGGTTAATAACTGACCTTGTGTCACATCCTGCTCGTGCAGAGGGGTTGGGTAAATACATAACTTGTGTACTCAATGTAAAAAGAAGGGATATGTCAAGGATACTTTCCCCATTAATCCTTTACATAGAAATTGCAATTTTCATTTTGAAAATGTCTGGTTTTCAAATAGGATTTTTATTTTCTTTACACAATGTTACAAGGACGGCTTGAAAAAAAATCTCATGGTGCACCCTAAGAACTACAATGCCTGGCATCTTACCACTAACTATGCAGCCAACTCCTTTAAAAATACCCACAGGGCCACCCTGAAGGACAAAAAGGCACAAGTAGAAGAACAACACAATGCCATAAATCCCTGACTAGACCTTCACTTGCAGCTGCTGCAACAACTGTACTCGCCTGTCCCGCACAGGCCTTATCAACCACAAAACTGCAGTCAACATGGATGACTCTTTTCATCTTTGTTCATAAAGCCAAAACAGAAAATACATTTATCAGATTCTGTCCGTCATTAGAACAAAGTTTTAGACATTAGACCAAGGTTTTTCAGAGTGGTCTACATAAACCCCCTGGGGTCTATACAACAACTCAGGGTGTCTGTAAGTATTTGGGGGTCTACAAAGGGTCTATGGAAACTACTAAGCCTTCTTAGTAATTAGAAGAAATTAATTCCACAAGAATCCTGGAGAACATGTTCATGTTGATATATTTTTAAAAGTTTAAGCCCAATATTCATGAACTTATCAAAAGTCATCAGCTTCACCCATCACATAAGGAAATGTGCTTCCTTGATAAGTTATTAAGTTAGTATTAAATATTTGCAACTTTTGTTTATATATGTTATGCTAACTTTGCTGTTTAGTTTACTGTTATTTTACAATCAAAAGTTTTAGATAAACGTTTGTGCAGAATTCATTAATTTCATAATTAGTTGCAACAAAACAACTGCAAGGTTGACTGGGGTATATAAGGAAGGGGGTCTATGATAGGTCAATCAAGTTTTTGTAGGGTTCTACAGACTTAAAAGTTTGAGAACCTCTGCCTTAGACAAACCACTACAGAGAAGTTTCCAGAAATGATGCCCATGCGTTTGTGAATATGTCTGAGCAATGTAATGAGATTCTCGAGTGTTTTGCTCTCAGAAAAATCAGAATGAATCATTAAATAAATGAAACACTTGACCAAAATTCAAGAAAAATATTAATGACTCTAACAGTTTACTCATTAATATCAAAGAAAATAACAAAAACAGAATTACATTCATCAAGTCATTCCATAAATAATAATAAACATTCATTTTTTTTTTTTAAATGATATTAGGATGTATCAAAAGTCCTTTCACTTTTACAAACCTTTACACCTGAGCTTATTTCATGTACATATTTACCCACCCTCACCCCTGCTAGAGTAGGATGTGACACAAGGTGTAACAACAGTTCTTTTTTTTTTTCACTAAACTTTGTTAAGTATCAAAATGGTTCTCCCATCAAAGCACTAAACAGGTTCATCAATACTTAACTTTGGAAATTTGATAAGAACTATTGTTTTTAACAATGGTTGATCAAAATCATGCTTCTCTGAAATTTGATTTTTTTTTTTTGAATGATCTAAGTTGATGAATGGGTAATTCCATGTCAAATCATCCAAGCCATGTCACCCACCCTCTTCAATTTTTCTGAAATTTTGTCAAGTGTGAATTGTGTTAAAGTTAGACAATTCCCAAAATTTGAGTTTCCAATATCAAAAATTGGCGGAGTTATGTCGATTTTTAGCTCTCTAAATAGCGACTATTTGTAATCTATTTTTGTTTGTAAAATGAGTTCTAGAGCTTCCCTATTCCTAAAAATTGGTTTATAAAAGCAATTTTTTCATAGCAAGATCAATATCCCAATGTGGCACTGTATCTATGACAAAGATTTTTTTCTATTATTATTTCATATCTATTGAACATTATTTATACCAAAAAGTTTTGTTTTGTTTTTTTCTCAGAAGTTTTATTATTTTGAAAACTCTCAAGGGCCACAACAACAAAAGCTCCCATAGGTTGCAAGGGTCATATCTTGTACAGACATTGATAGATTATTTATTCAAGATTTTTGCCATGAAAATTTGTTGATATTATTATAAATATCATCTGACAATATAAGACAGGATATCAAAATTTATATCTGGTACATCACTATTTTTGATACACCATAATATTTTGTTTTCAGCTTGATTGATTGTATTTGTACTTAAGTTTGTATAATCATTAAAAAGGGATACAAGAATTTAGAATTATTTATCAGGTATTGATGTATATAGAATATTGATTGATTTTAAGGGCATGTCAACCCATCTAGGGTTATTTCATAGCTAAAGGTTAGGGAATCACATTCATTGTATGTTCCTATTTATATTTTTTTGTGTGTTTGTTTCTTAAAGTTTTATGCTTATTTTTTTTTTTTTTTTGCACACATTCTCTCATGTGCATCTCAGAAGTGGATAGATGCAGCCAGTCAAAATTTTGGTTTGTCTTTGCCATGTGAACAATGGCTATTAAAGATGAACACCTCATGTTGGGTTATTAAAAGTTACAACAGGTTATGACAAGGACCTCTTTTTAGATAATTGATAGTATCAATTAGTAATAGATTTTGAAATATTTAGGAAAGGTGATTTTCCTACCAGACTTTGTTTGGTTAGGAAATGGTGTGTGTAGATTTGTTGGTTGTGAATCTGATATTGGAATGTTGTTGGGATGCGTTTTCTCCAAAAATGCTGGCTTGGTCCTGTTGATAGCAATAGTGTCCTTATTGCTAGTGTTTGATGATAATATATTTTTCAGCTCAGTTGATAACATTAAAAGGACCTTGGTAGTTAGGTGTGAGAGGTCTTTTAACTTCATAGTTTCGTATGAAGTTTGAAAAGGTTCACTGAAAAGGGGAGCAAACAATTTGCTATTCACATTGTGCGAATAAAGTATATGAAGTTATTTTTTGTGGGACTACGGTGGATAATTTGAAATTGTTGTGGTATACAAATAATTTTCAAACAGATGTATTTGACCAATAGATGGGACCAAATATGGGAGATAATGGTTCATCTTAACACCACAAAAACTAGAAAAGTACAGCCACCAATGTGAGTGCAAAACCAACAAAACATTAATACAAACACACAAACTAATGTAGAGAAACCCCAGTGGACCTCTCAGTAACACAGACCAATGCACACCGTGTTTTGTGCAACCCTGGAGCCAATCTGTGGTCCCAATCCCCACCCTGAAACCCTAAAATTCCCTGCCCAGGTGGAGAAACACTGAACTCATTGTAAACTTGTAATAGCAACTAAATTTCAATATTACAAAAATGTACTGAAATAGAATTATGATTTAACAGAATTTTTTAAATTTTTCTAAAAAAGTTTTCAAAAACAAGGAAACCAAAAACCAAAAGAGAAAAGGACAATTTTTCAAAATGGAGTCATTGAAGAATTTTAAAAAAAAAAAAAAAAGAAACAATCAGCTGTGAAAAGTGACAAAAAATAACTCATTTAGCCACTTTAAGAAACAGACTGTACCCATGTCAGTGCTACTATACAGTTGCACCACTGAACTCTAACAAAACACTAAAGAAAAAGCTACAAACTGTACAAATGCTATGTGCTGCCTTCAACAATCCTAGAAGCAGCATCCCACAAAAGAGTAACTGTATGGCCACTTTCCTCCTATCACAAACCATTCAGGTTAGATAAACAATACATACTGGATACTGTTGGAGAAGCAAGGATGAGCTCATGAATGATGTTATCCTATGGGCACCCACACATGGACACACTAATGTGGGTCAGCTAGCAAAAACCAATATCAATCAGCTCTGCACAGACACCGGATGCTGTGCAAAGGACCTACCAGGAGCGATGACTGATGGCACTGATGGAGAGTCATGGAAATCCATGCTATCAGTGCAACTTGATGATGAAAAAATAGACAGGTGGAATGGTTGGTTGTTTTACAGCATATCAACCCTTTTCAGGTCATTTAATGCCGAATCAAGTCATTTTGATAAACAAAGGACTCGGGTTGCTTACAGTACGAGACAGGTGGAAATTCATTCAAAACAAAGACTAAATAGTATTTAATCTCTCCATCTCTCATATATATACATATATATATATGCCTCCTCTTTTACTCTAAACCACCTTACCTATCAAATTTTCCTACAACAAATTCTACACATCTGATCTTATATCTCTTCCTACCCAGCCCAGAAAGATTTCTTCCGGCTAATCAAATCCTCACAAACCCTATCCCACACTCCTGACTTTATCAACAAACCCACCCTCTCACCTGTTCACTTTCTCTACTATAAAAACAAATGTATGATGCACAAATGTTTCAAATAAATGACTGAAGAAGTCGTACTCAACGTACGACGAAATATAACTACTACATCTTCTTGCTGAGTTGTTCTTTTGTCCACATTTTTCACCACACACACATATATATATATAAGTGTTAGATGAATGTTAAGAAAATACAATGTGTTTGTATAACATATAGGAGATCCATGTAAATCTGATTTGGTTGAATGTGGCATGATGGTTTCAATACTGCTTCAAAGTTTTGTGTTGTTCAAAAGAAATTGTGTCTACACTAACCAGCCAATGAGGTTGAATTCCAACACATAAAGCAGTGTGCAAATCTGTGTATAAGATGTGTGTATTTCATCCAAGTACAAGATATATCCCCACACACACTTTTCTGTGTATATTTCAGTTGAAAAGGTGAGCAATCTGCCTCTAAAATGTTTGATTTGATTTGTTCTTATTTTACGGCATATCAACCTCAATGGGTCATTTAATGCCGACTACGTTTTTGAAATGAATTGGTGATAATGTTTAATTTTCTAAAGGTTTTTTTTTTTTTTGACATATTTTCTTTGAAACTTTTAGATGTTTTTGTTAACATATATTTTTGTGTTTTCATTTTTTTTTGGAAGATTTTTAGATTTTGTTGTAGATGTATGCTTCTTTTATGTATCCAAGTAGTTTTTTGGGTTTATTTGGTAGAATATCTGTTTTAGATTGTTGTTTGGTAGTTTTTTTTCGTATTTGTTTTAGGTTGCTACATTCTGTTAGTATGTGTTTGATTGTGTAGGGTCTTTGGCATGGTATGCAATATGGGGCTGCTTCTTTTTTGAGGAGGTATGAATGGGTAATGTATGAGTGTCCTATTCTTAGTCTGGATAATATTACTTCTTTTCTGGATATTTTGGTTTGATTTATTTGAAGTTTTCCTATTTGTGGTATTATTTCATGTAGTTTGTTGTTTTGGAAGTTAAAATGTACTTTGCCCATTTAATAAAATAAGAACTGGAATCTTATATTCAACACTGATTACTAATAGAATTAATTTACCTGCAGCAAAAAAGTGAAGAAGAACTCAGCCTTGGCCAGTTTCCAAATAATCTAATAAACATTATCAAAGACAAAAGAATCCTCCGGCAATCCATGCAAATGAATGCAAAATATTTACAAATACAAATCGTATATATATATCAATAGAAATCTCCTTCAGCAGAAATAGAAATATGTATAAGGAACAATAAAAGTAATAGGAAAATTTTAATTTAATCATTTGTTGTTTTTTTTTTTGTTTGTTTTTTTTAAAGATGAAAAATAAATTTAAAAAATCTAACCTGTTCACATCCAGGCAACACTGGTACATCTAATGCACACGTGTGTCCATTCTATAATCTAATTTAAACCCATTGTAATAAGTAATTGAGAGTTACTCCCCTATTTTATGATTACCTCACCTCTGGAGAACTCTCTAGTGAATACTAGACTATATAAACTCTCAATAAGTGTACCAATTATTCTAAGTAGAATAAAGCTTTCCAAAGTTTATCGGTGTTATCGTTTGTCATTACACCATGTAGGTATTTACCCAACCTGTTCACTATGGGCAGGATGTGACACAAGGTTGCAAGTATGGGTCAGCCAGCAAGGATCCAACTCACTATTCAGTAATGATTGATCTGTGAGACTAGCTTGCTAACTATTACACCATGATGGGATGCCCTCGTTACCCAACTTGTTTGGATTGGGTAGAATGTGACACAAGGTTTTACAAGTATGGAGCATCCAGCAAGAACCAAACTTGCTATTCTGTAGTAATGGATCTGTGAGACTAGCTTGCTAACCATCAGACCATAATGAGATGCCCTAATTGATTAAGAAAAAAACACAAACATGATGAAAAATCAAAACCAGTGCTGAAGAGAAGTACTTTATAGCTTAAATTTATTTAACAAAATAAAGTATAAGTCTGTTATAATGTATTAATTTGAAAGCAATTACAATGCAAGTAAAAAATAAAAACAAAAAGATGTTATTTTTTGTGTCCTATCGATTTCAAAGTAAAACTTTATCTTCAGAGACGATTTTCGGAAATGGACGCGTTTTTTTTTTTTTTTGGTCGTTATTTTTTTTTTATGTTATAAGCACGCGTCTCATGGTGTTCTTTTTTTTAAACGTCACGCTCACTTTGCGTGATGAACATTTAGCCGTTAATTCAATTTCAATTTTATTATTTTCATCTATTTATATATTTATGTAATATTCATTTGATATATGTATAATGAAATGTACATACTATGTATTATATACTGTGAGGAACGTGTATCTTAATTAATTATGTATTCAGTCATTTATAGTATAAGTCTTTTATAGTAATTTCTCAAAGCAACTCAAAGATAAGTAGAGATGGTATTATGTAAAGATTCAATATTTAAGGTACCAGGGAATTTTTTTTTTTATTTATTTTAAATAACTTTGGTACTACAATCACAACTTTAAGTCTTGCAGATCATTATTAGTTAAATATGATCTTCACTAGTTTCCTGCTTGGTTTCTATGATGTTAGGAGGCTTCGTAAATAAGCTGGCATTTTAGCAGCAAAACAGATTCGTATTGGGTTACGACTCCTTGCTGCCTTGTCTTACCAATTCGACGGTAATTGGAACTAGTATGATTATTCTACATTTATGACTTTATAACAGACTAAGTCATGCTTGGTAAATACCTAAAAATCACAATCAGTCATCTAATAAAGTGTATTAGACTAAAATATTACATATTTAAAAAAAAACTACCAACAAATATCTTGGTTTGTTTGTTTAAGCGCATATCAATATTCATGGATTATTTAATGACAAAGAAATTCTTGTAGAAAAGCAATAGTGGTACTATCTAACCCATAGCTGGGGGAGGGGTTTTATATTTATCCTAAAAGTACTAGTCTAAAAATAAAATGTAATAGCATAATGGAGTTCGATCTAGCTTACTACAATGTCACAGTCCAGCATGTTAGTCACTATGCCACCACCCCCACATGCTGATCATAAAAATGATAAAAATAGTTTGATTTATTGGTTTGTTTGGTTTGTTTTGTTTTACGGCATATCAACCTCAGTGGGTCATTTAATGCCGATAAAGTTTTGAAATAAATCAATTCTTAAATGGATAATACAATTTTGTTTATAAACTCATTTTTTCTATTTAACCCATAGATGGGACCCTAACAGGTACTACCACTCCAGGTCAGAGTGGACCTGGGAGCAATGGTGATGAAGGGGTGCTCCACATCCTCCAAAACTGGAACCTCACCATTAGATAGAGTTTAACGTCATTCCCAGGACATGTAGACCCTCAGCCACCGCCTTCTAGCACCCATATGATAAAAAGGGGTTGGGTCTTGCCATAAGGGCAATAGGGTTGGGAAAATTATATAGGTGCTAGGGCTTGACGTGACCAGCCGATTGATCGGAGGGGGCCTCTCCGACCGCCCGTCTAGCCCAAGATAACTGATCAATAGAAGTATTACTTTGTGAAGTATATTGTCAAAAGGAGGATATTATGTTGAAAAATGAATATGTGTTGTGCAAAATTAATAACTTATTTTATCATTAGGCTACAACTTATTAAGATGAACTTATCATTTGTATTATTTTGATTTTTTTCAGTCAGTTGTCTTCGTCTTTATTGTTATATACACAACGTTTCAGCCACCAGGCTTCTTCAGGTGTTTCTTCTAATCCATTGGGGTTGATATGTCGGATTCCTTTACAAGTGTTAAGATTTTGTTTATCCAACTTCAGTAATGATTCAAATTAGGAAATAAGTTTGAATAATTTAACTGTTGTAAAAAAACAAAGAATTGAAAAATTACTAAACACAAATAAACAAAATCTTAATAGTTGCAATGGAATGAGAACAATCTATCCCAATGGATTACAGGAATCACCTGAAGAAGGCATATCAACCAAAACATTCTGTGTGGATATATATATATATATATATATATATATATATATATATATATGGAGGTGCGTGGGCTAGTGGCTAGAGTCGTGGAAAATGGACTCGTCGATTTGAGTTCAATTCCTAGACGAAGCTGTTGGCATTTCACATAGCGCTAATACCCTTAGGAAAGGTATGAATCCATATATTCTCCCTCCAGCTATGGGATAAATAATAGGGCAGGCTGGGTCCTTCAGCCCTGGGTAGGTAACCAGTCTAGGAGAGGGATAACTCTGAATTCAAAATTCCTGAAGTCGGTCATTGATTGGGTTTGTGGCAACCCTTGATGCAACAATTCTTTCCTATCGACTGTGCCAAAAAGTGTGGATGGTCCAACACAAGCCTTCACCACTATAAACAAATCACTGTGTGGGTGTTCATTATGTGTATGAACCCTCATGCGTCGAAAATTGACGAGAGAGTCCATAATATCAATAAAGATGAGGACAACAGTCAGGGAAAAAAAATCAAAATAATACAAATCAAACCACATGTCAAAAATTCAGATAAATAATGAATTTATCAATTCATTAGTTTTGACTATTGCATAAAATGTAAGTGCATCAAAGTTACGAGAACTATTCAGGTTCTTGGGGAAGGGCAGACATAAGAGAAACATATAAAAAAAAAAGAAAAATTGTTTTAAAAAACTAGGAAAGCTGGAGAGAGAGGGGAAGAAGCAAGAGCAAGAAAGAGAGAGAAAGCATTGATTATAAATTGATATTTGTTTATTTCTCTTTTAGCAAATCAACAAAAAAAAAAAACCTTTAGAAAGAAAATTACATTTGACCCATGCCTGTAGTGACATTATAGAATTAGCCCAGATCCAACAAGAGAAAATCTAACATTTATCCAAGACTGGAAACATCAGATTGTTAAAGATTATATGATCAGAATTTATTGAATTGAGAGGCAAAAAAAGAGTGCCAAGACAAAAGGATGACTAAAATAGCTTTTATGAAATTTATTTTTTTTACCTTTGTAACATTAGTTTCTGCCTTTGTAACATTAGTGACAAAAATGTCATTTCTGCCTTTGTAACATTAGTGACAAAAATGTCATTTCTGCCTTTGTAACGTCGGTGACAAAAATGCTGCTCTCTGCTTACAAAAGAGTTAACTAGTAAACGTTAAAACAACCGGTGGTTTTTCTATCAAGTATTTGTCACTAATAATAAAAATAATAATAATGAAACTTACATTATTTTACAATACTTATTAGTTATATATATATATATATTTATTTGTGAATAAAAAGGCCTTAAATACCAGGGGTATCGTGATTGTGGACCATTTCCACTAGTGGGTATCTGAGGCCCACCAAAATTCATCAGACCACGTTTTTATTTTATTAAAAAAAAAACAGGGTCTGACGAAGCTCGGTGGGCCTCAGATACCCATGAGTGGAAATGATCCATAATCACGATACCCCTGGTATTTAAGGCCTTTTTATTCACAAATAAATTTGCTCTATTTATAAAAATTAAGCATTGAGCTCTCACACGGAACCTGAACTCTACAACAAAACTGTTAGAGAATAGGACCAGCCTAGAATCACCCTTGTACCAAGAAACTTGGTACCCCAACAAAGAATATATATATAAGGATGATAGAGAGTCCTACAAATCAGTAAGAGGGTGTATGTGTGTGCATGTCCGGTTAGTTCAGTCGGTAGAGCACTCCCCTTGGAATCGCAAGGCAAGAGTTTGATACTGGTTCCCGCAAACTCAGTGTATGGGTAGCACAGATTGGGTAATCTGATCTCTGCGGTAAAGTGGGGAGCTGATGGTAGGCATGATGGTCCACCTCTGCAAAAACAATCTCCCTGGCCTAGTGCGAGCGAAAAGGTTATAGACTCCCTCACTGTCCGGCTGATACCAACAATAGTCCATTTATATATATATATATATATATATATATTATATATATATATATATATATATGAATAGAGAATGAATGAGAAAATGAGAAAAGTATTGGCATGGAAAGGTGCTCAATGCTTAAAAAGAATTTTTTTTTTTTAAATCTCAACCATTTGACTACTGGTTTTTAAGATCTCAACCATTTGACTCATCTGATGATTGCATAACCATGAAACTTTAAGTTATGAGTCCAAATCCATAATATTACAATTGATCATATATATATATATAAAACTGTTGACATACATCAATAAATCATCCTTCTAGACAAAATCAGCAAGGCAGCTTTAAATAATTGTCCTAAATACAAAATTTTGGACCCAAATTCATTCATTCTTTGGTATAATTTATCAAAGAACATAATGTAGTGAATTGTATACAAAGCAATACAATTAATAAAAAAAAAGTTTAAATATCAGTCATATTAAAAGTTATAAATTAATTTCAACCGATATTTCGTAGCGTCAAGAATATAACCATCATTAGACTTTTACATTTGTGAAGAACAAAAAAAAATTATGTTATTCAACACACATATATATATATTATATATATATATATATAGATAAAAGGGTATGAAAACACACAATGCTGTTAAAATGAAAATATTTATTATATCCATAGCTAATATTGAACAATATTGCGAATTAATAAAAATCATCATCAGAGCTTGTTTTTAATCTGGACTCATTGAGAGAGATTTTTATAAATCGGAATATTGTTCAATATTAGCTATGAATATGATATATTTTCATTTTAACAGCATTGGGTGTTTTCATACCCTTTTATCTATACATATACCATCAGATTCATTTCCTTACTCTTAACTCATTATATATATATATATATATATATATATATATATATATATATATATTATATTATATTATATTTATACTAGTAAGAATATGTGCCCTCTGGGCATAAGTATTTAAGTTTTAATGTAAAAAAAATATATTAAATTAGAAAGACTAACAAAATTAAATAAAAACGAATATAAAAAGATTACACTTATTTTAATTGAACATTTGGTTTCTATATAAAATCATTCATAGGATTGATTTTAATATGTTGTCAAATAAAACAATAATATTAGAGATCAGTACCAAAAAGTAATTATTTGTTAAACCCAGTATGCAAATTAACTACACCATATATTATGTAAACCTTTATTTCTTAGTGATATATAAGACACATTGCAGGATTTTAAACACACTAATAACATGGGTTGTTTTGAGGCAAATATAACTCAGGTTTTCATAGAGACATTGTTAATAAATAATATTTATTCTATTCTATGTATTAATCATTTTGACTATAAATTAAATACTCATTGATAAAGCAGTATAAAAAAGTTTTTGTTACAGACAAACACCAAATCATTATTATAATAAGATATAGTCTGAATAACATGTTTATTTCCAAGAGCAGAGGGGAATTTTCATTTACAACCTTTAGAGCAGAAATTGGCAAGAGAAAGCTATGTATTAATGCACAAGAACAAAAAAGTTTTTTTTTTTTTTTTTTGGGGGGGGGTGTTTATTTTCCCATCAACAGGACTGTGACATAATGAGGCTAAAACACTTTTATACACTCTAATTAGTCAGATACTTATCAATAAAAAAGCATCAAAGAGTGGGTCTGCATTATACTTGTATATATGATTGGTGGAGGGGAGGAGTATTATGTGGAGTGGTGATAAAGTAGGCCTTCCATAAATACTTAATGCAAATATTACTTCCTCGGTTATTGAAATAGAGAAAACTAGTTTATTTGGGGCTTCTTTTTTTTTTTAATTACTTTTCATATTAAATACCAAAGAAAAAGTTATTCAATTTAAAAAAAAAAAATATATTTGTCTTATTTTATAGGTATATAAACACATGCTCCAACATGACTTATAGATGAGGGATAGAGAGAAGAATGTACAGATAGATAAAGAGGAGAGAAAGAAAGTGAGAAAGGTAGGCGTCTGGATGAGGAGAAAAAAGAAAACAGGTCAAAGAGAGAGAGGGATGGTTGGATGAAGAGAGAGAACGATGGTTGGATGAAGAGAGATAAAGAGAACAGAAGAGTTGGTTGGATGGAGAGAAAAAAAGAGGGGAAGAAAAACAGTTGGATGGGGAGAAAGAAAGAAGAGCAGAGAGAGAGAGAGAGAGAGAGAGAGAGTGATATGGTTGGAAGGAGAGAAAAAAGAGGGGCAGAAGAGAGAGATGGTTGGATGGGGAGAAAGTAAGAGCGAAAAGAGAGAAAGAGAGAAAGAGAGGTAACCAACACTTAAAAATATAAACATACATTAACACACAACTTATCTAACACATCATTATCTGTCTTTATGTATGTATGTGTGTGTGTGTGTGTGTGTGTGTGTTTTATGTCCAGAGGAAACTATGAAAATAAAACAATTAATGACAGAGTAAATATATATAGATTCACTATCACCAGAGCTTGCTTTTTGTGCAAAAAATAATGATTTTATTTATATCAGGGAAGATATTTAAAAATTAGGGTTTGAATACGAAGAGAAGGGAAAGTCATTGGTGGTGTTTGTGATTAAAATATAAATCAATTATCTAAGACCAAAATAATCAATGGATCTGCAAGACTAACTTTTTATATCCTCTCCTCTACCCAGGCAACGCCGGGTAGCCACTTCTAGTATATCCTAAATATGTAACTGAAAATAAACAATTTACACATTAAATAAAATAAAAAAATCAGGTATAGACCAACACACATAAGAGAAAATGCAGCAATTTTAAAACCATGTGACAATGTGTTTCTATCTTACATATGTGTGTATAGAACAAATAAGAATTCATACGCACATTTAGATAAGACAAACATTTCTTGAAACAAAGTAAACCACACACATACGTAATGTATACACCTACCCACATTAACTAAAAGGTAAGTTTTTATAGGAAGGTATATAAATATTCAGAAATAAAAGATCAAAGAACGTTAATTATAATCACCATGAAAAGAAAAGAAAAAGAAGACTATTTTATGATCAATTAAAACAAATGTCTTGAAAAATTAAACTTTTATTCACAAACCTAAGTATAGATTAATTCAACGTAGCTTTATTCATTCACAATAATAATAACTTCTTGAATTCATTATTAGTACAATAGTAGGATACTAATATATAAAGTAAAAAAAGTAAAGTCGACGGGGCGGCCTAAAGTCGGTATCAGCCAGTCAGCGAGGGAGTCTATCCCCTTTTCAATAGCGCTAGACCAAGGAGATTGTATTTAGCATCTGAGGTGGAGCGCCACACCTACCATCAGCTCCTTACTTTACTTTACCGCACTTTACCTGTGCTACTCATACGCTGAGTTGGTGAGGACCGGTATCGAACTAGGAACCTTGTGGTTTCTAGACAAACGCTCTACCGACTGAGCTAACCCGGGCCCCTTCAACAATAAATATCCATCTTGTACAACATCCCGTGTTTGTCTACCTTTCTCCACATAACCAACACACATAATAAACACAATATCCTAAACATGTATCTTAAAATAAATTTCATTTGTCTGTATTTTTGAGATGAGGTTTGATAATTTGCATTAACTAGATTTTTCAGACTGTTGTCCTCATCTTTATTATTACTAGCAAATATATGCACCCTCCAAGTGCAAGAATTTAAGTTTTAATGTAATAAAATATCATGTTAAATGTAAATATGGCCAACAGTATTAATAATGTAAAACAATTTTATCAATAATTGAGGTCTATATAAAAATAAAATCATGGAGAATGTGAAGTAAATAACAAAAGGAATTGTGACTTGAGTAGTGATATAGTTTTAGTTACAGACAAACACAATCTCCATTATAATAAGATATATACAATGTTTCGGGTAATTTACCCTCCAGGCTTCTTCAGGTGTTTTTTGTGAAACTCAGGAGCTGGTGAGCACATTGGCTGAAACATTGTGTATATAACAATAGAGATGAGGACAACAGCTTGAAAAATCTAAATAGTACAAAATAATTTACCCATTAAATAAAAATCAGGTACGGACCAACACACATAAGAGAAAGTGCAGCTATTTTAAAACCATAACATTTTAATAAGTATTTCTTTCATCTTAATCTCAGCTGGGGGTTTTTGGGGTTTGTTTTTTTTTTAAATCAAAACCTAACAGACAAAACCTAATCATTCTACAGACATCAGTAAACAGTGAAGATTGGAAATAAAGAATAAGCATCTGGCAAGATTTGAACCTGCATGCCTTTCTTTTCTCTTGGAAGCCTGCCCTAATACAACAGCTGTCTTACCGGTTTACTAACGGCTGTTAAATGACAATCTGAGATGTTCCAATAAAAAGAAAGTAAATCTAAGAGGAAAGAAATACTAGCTAAAAAGTAATAACAAACATAATATGTTGAAGCAAAGTTTTTTTGTAATAGTAACCATCATTTGCCATGAAGATAAAAGATATTTTAAAAAAACGAAAAAATTTTCTAAGATGTTCCAATCAGCTGTATTGTAAAACAATTCAAAAAGGAATAACCAGACAGAAAATAAAAATACTTCAATATGTTGTGTGTGTGTGTGTGTGTGTGTGTGTGTGTGTGTGTGTGTATATATATATATATATATATATATATATATATATATACACATACACACAAAATTGTCAGTATTTAATCAAAAGGGTATTATTAGGTATTATTTATTACCAAACTCCTACAGCATTGAAATAGCAATATAAATATTCAGTTGTCCAAAAATAAATACATCTCATTTTTATTTTTTAATACAGTTTCAACTTGATAATAAATAATCCTTAATAACATCTGTTTTGATTGTATAATGTTCCACTAGAAATAACAAAAATCTTTATATTTTTTGTTTAGAAGAAATTTAACCTTTTATAAATTTAAAAAAAAAAAAAAAAAAGCGATAGAAAAACTTGGTAGATAGGTATGTACTGATTTATGAGTAATACTGTGTTCAAGTATATAATTCATTAAATTAAAAACTAAAACTAATTGCCTTATCATTACATGTGTAGATGTACACATAACATTTCTATTGATATCCTTGGTTGATAATTAAGATAGCTGTAACTTTTATGCATAGACAAGAGACATCACATTAATAATCTTTAATATATTAACTTATGATAACGTGTAAAGCTATCACTTGAAGCAGGAGATATAAAGATAATATCTTACAACAAGAAAGAAAACAAACAAAAACCTCCTAAATTCATTAAGATTTAACTATCAAGAAACGGGATAAGGAAGGGGAAAGAAAAAAAAAAGTAGGTTTCTCACATTATATCAATAGGTCCCTAAAGCAAAAAGAGAAAGGCAATACTGTCTAAAAACATTCAGTAAGACAAAATAATATTTATGAGCTAAATAATGAAAGTATAATTCAATATATTTTAGAGGTTTTAAGTGCCAAAAAAATTAATATCAAAACAAAGGCTAAAGATTTTCAACGGAGCTGTTTAAAAAAAAAAAAAAAAAAAAAGAGAGAAAAGAGAGAAATTTGATATCCTACACCAGCTGATGAAGATGGAAATACAAAACAAATAGTTACAAATGAATAAAAACTAAGATGTACAAAAGCAATTTTTTTTTTACTACTATGAATATTATTTTATAACCTATATATATATATATATATATATATATATATATATATATTAGTTGTAGAAAAAAGTTTTTCCTTTCTACCACGGTTTCGGTGTTTCCGACGCCATGGTAGAGAGGAAAAACTTTTTTCTACAACTATAAATGCTCTATATTTTTACAAAATATATTGAGCCCTTTTGGATTAACTACTTATGCTACTACAATGAAAACGTGGTAGTAACTTTTTGATGATATATATATATATATATATATATATATATAAGTTTAACATCTTTGATGACAAGATTAAGAAAACACTTCAATTATCGTTTGATGGTATCTGGCTAGCATTTTGGCTTAAATTCAAAATATAAGTATATTTATTATTGGACTAATTGTTTTTCTTAAAATAATAAAAAAGAAAAAAAAAAAAAAACACCAAAGGCCATTTTTACATAAGGAAGTTATTTTATTTTTCTACTATTTACTTTATCTGTTTTTCTGGCTGTAACTTACCTTTGAGTACTATCAAATTTGATAGATGGTTACACACAAAAATAGTCTATATTTATATTGTAAGAACCTGATAGCTAAATTCAAAACAAAAACGAACTTATCACTAATAAAAATAATAATAAAAACTTGGGAATATTTCATAAAAGCCATGCCTAAATAGCTTCCATTTTCTTACAAAATAGCTCCCCTCTCTTCTTACAATCAATTAGGCTAATTATATGTATATATACATAAATACAGACATCTTTTCTTTCTAATCGACTTTTCCCTGCTCGATCAGAGCAAACTTTCTGGGCTGGGATTTTGGATAGGCTTGAGGGAAACTCCACTCACAAGGTCAGACAAATGTTTACAAATCACAGGTACAGAGTTTATGGACATCCAGAGAAAACTTACCCACTCCAGAAGAGGATTTCTGAACGAGACAAGCCATCGCTTAAGACGAACAAATGACACAGGTAATAAATGTCACCAATGTTGACGTCTAAGTCTTCTTTTTTTTCTCTTCAGTGTTCCCAATGTTGATGTTTTTAAAGTCTTCTTTTTTTTTCTTTCTCTTCAATGATGGGAAATTATTCAGTTTTTCCTTTCTTCCTTTTGTTTTATAATTTTTTTTTAAATATATATATATAAATAAATAAAGAGGAAGAGCAGACTAAAAGAAAATATATAGATATATATACATGTATATATCTCTGTTTTGTTTTGTTTTTGTTTTGTTTTGTTTTTTGTCACATGAAAAGAAAAAAAAAAGTTAAAGCAAGTGTTTAGCCAGAACGATAAAAAGAAGTCCAAAACAAACTTATTGGACAGTTACCAATATCGTACCACTGGCCATTAAAAATAAGTTCCTTCAACGGTCGAAGTGAATGAGGTGGGAGTCCGATACCCGGTGCTGATAGCAGACTAAACCAAAATTGTTGTATATATATATTTGAGGGTTCGTGGTGGCAGTGATGTAACCAAAAAGATGATTAAGGCACAACTAATGGTCAGGTCATGTGTGATTGCTACTGTCACGGACAAGGGCATCTATAACGACCTGCCGGTCAACGGTTAGCCATGATGAAATGCACTGTCAGCACAACATTTAAATAGTGAATAAATAGATAAATAAATAGAAATTAAATTAAAGTGGCTTAGTGCTGGTCAGTGGCTTTCAGCCTGGCTAGCAGAGTCTTCATCTTGTCTCTCCATCCTCATCAACAATAACCGCTGACTGGCTGTCATCTTCATATCACAAACAGGGGGGAGAGAACCACAGATACCAATCAGCTGGTTGCAACTTCCAAATTTCACTCAAGTTACACATGACGAAGTAGCAGAAGGCATACGGTAAAGTCATTTAGTAATTTCTGAAGTTTTGGTCAAATTAATATTTAAAATAATATAGAAGTACTAATAATAAATATTCATATTAACAACAATTGTATTAACAGTGGCAACTACTAACAAATTACCAATAAAACAGAAAAGTAAATTAATAACAGTTAACTAGCCGAGGGAATTTAGGGGTATAAAATATGAAGGTAGATAAAAATGAATGTCTGAATATGTGGACAAGTGAGTGTGTGACATTAGGGACAGACTTTTGGACAGTTAAGCTAGCTAAATCCTAGCTATCTCTAGACCATAGGAGCCACTATAATAGCTCCTCACAAGGTCTGCTCACACTGAACACTTGAAGAGGAATGTGTATCCAGCCTCTCCTTACTTCATGTTTACCAAAAAATCCTCTTTTTTTCCTCTTTTTCTCTCTCCCTTTCTTTTTCTTCTCCCTCTTAGAACTTCATCTTCTCTTTCAGTTTTGGTACATATGCCACCAGTGCCCCCCATCCTACAGTGAAATCAAGTCAATAGCAGTCAAGCAACTATAGAGAGGGAAGGAACAAAAAAAAAAAAAGAAAACAAAAAAAGCAAAGAAAGAAAAAAAAAAAAAGAGGTAAGACAGTCAGGCACCCCCTCTCCTACACACTTTTCTTTTTTCTTTTTTTTTTTTTTCTTTCTTTCTTTCTTCAGGCACGCTTCTCATTGGCTACATATGAAAAACATTAACTTGCAGAAACAAAAATAACTAGGATAGGGGGGGAGTACTACACTCCTGGCCTGTTGCCTAAAACAAATCAGACAGCTGGTCCAATCAGAAGGTAACAGGGACAAGACAGAGATGACCAACTGGCCAATGGGGGTAGATATGGTGAAGTAGCCAGTAGAGACTGACAAAGGAGGTCTGAAAGTTTTAAACTCTTTTTGTTTTGTTTTTGTTTGAGTTGGAAACTTTGGAGCAACACTTCTTGCACGTGTGTGTGTGTGTGTGTGTGTGTGTGTCGGATGGCACAGCGTTAGGGTTGGGTTCGGTTGGGATAACCGACTGGGGATTCCACACAGAGAGGAAGGAAGAATTTTAAAAATAAGAAAAAATAAATAAGTGACTGTGAAACATTTAAGCAAGACTAATAGTAGTAGTAGTAGTAGTTGTAGTAGTAATAATTAGTACTAAAGGGAGCTAACTTGAAATAGGAAAGTTGGATAACCTATGATGAATTGGTTGATATAGGTATTTAATAAGCTTAGTTTAAAACTGGCACAAGGTCACAGGTGTAGGGGTATCCAGTAAGAAGCAAATTCATTACAGTAGTAATGGTCTACAAGACCGGCTTGTTGACCATAACTCAATGTGGAAGGAACATAGATATTTAGTAAGACACACAAAACACAAATCTAAAGCACCGAGTATGAATCAAACACTAAGAAAAAAGAAAAAAAAGTAATGTTCTTTGAGATTAGCTTACTAATCAATACTAAACAATGAGGCATGCATTGATATTTCCCAAACTTAGCTAAGTAGGGCACAAGGCCGCAAAAATGGGCACCCGCGAGGAGTGAATTGACTTCTTTGAGATTAAAGGGTAACTATAGCGTAATACTGACTAGATGCTGGAGTGGGACAGGGTAAAAGAGTGAACAAGTTGGAGAGGTTCTGGGTGGGGAATTGTGAGGGATGAAGATATCTTTCTTAATTCAGCATCATATTTTTTTTCCCTTTCTTTCACGTTTGTTCTCTCCACCCTCTCGCTATAGTGTGAAGAATGAAGTTGATGAGGGCAGGGGGGAAAAAAACAAAAAAAACTTTTACATACTTTTTTTGTTATGCTATGGGATTTTTCTCATATTTTTTTTTTTCTTCTGCCTTTTTTTTTTTTTTTGGTTAATTTATTTATTTTCCATAGTCAGTCTTAGCACATGGCTAGAAGGGAAACCCACATAAGCCTACACTACAGGCAATTGTTAAAAGCAGGCGTATATAATATATATATATATATATATATATATATATATATATATACGAGGGTGGGCCGACAGTCAACCAAGATGCTGGCGAAAAAACCTCCAGCTGTCTGAGATAGACAGATAGATGTCTATACATGTTATTCATTTGTAAGGGACAGGGTGATGATATACAAAACAGATAAATGCACTCACGCCAAATTTACCAACTGCAGATAGCAAAAAAAAAAAAAAAAAAGACTACAGAGACAACATACAATTCGAAACAGTCATATAGACAAATTAAACGTCTACATAGAAAATATTTATATATTAAATGCAGAATATGCCCATTCGAGATTCTCCATCATACACTTGTTTTTTTTTTGTTTTTGTTTTTTTTTTTTTTTGGTGTGGGGAGGTTGCAGGGGTTTGTCACCCACCCCCTCCCATTTTCTCACTGGAGAATGAGGAGGGGGTGGGTGTTGCATTTAAAGAAAGAACTAACGCAGTTACAATAGATGACAGGTAAGAGAAAAACCTATAAAGAAAGAGGAACGATGCTAAGAGAATGTCAGCTGGTTTTTATTCACGCACATCAAAGAGGCTTCTTGAGGTCTATGACAACTTGAGTGAAAGAGCAAATCATTTTGGTGACTAAAAAAATAATAAATTACTATGGAAATGTATTCAACTATGTGTAGTGTGAGATTGCTTTTCTCATTACAGAAGGTCATTTACAAAAAGCTTTGTTAAAAATGCAAAACAGCAACAGAATTATATATATATATATATATATATATATATATATATATGAGTATGAAAAGGTGGAATGAAAACATCACACAATGCTGTTAAAGAAGAAAACAATTTATAATATAATCATAGCTGATACGGATTTGACTTTTTCCTACGACCCAAACAACTACGGAGTGAATGAGCTCTGATGATGATTTTTTGTAAAATCGAAATATTGATCAGTATCAGCTATGATTATATTATAAATTGTTTTCTTCTTTAACAGCATTGTGTGATGTTTTCATTCCACCTTTTCATACTCATATTGTCGGATTCATTTCCTTTCTTTTCACTTATATATATGTGTGTGTGTGTGTGTGTGTGTGTGTGTGTGTGTGTGTGTGTGTGTAATTAAACAAAAGGCAGGTCTCCTGTTTAACGATTTTATTGGTGATCTTTTCAAGCTTTCTGACCAACTTTTTTATATTTGGATGGAATTCATGGATTAGTCCACCGAAGTTCATATTTCGAGTACTTTCGGCACTTTGAAAGTTGACCAGAAAGCTTGAAAAGATCACCAATAAAATCATTAAACAGGAGACCTGCTTTTTGTTTAATTCCACATGTATAAATGAAAGAATGCTGCCTAAAAACACACACACACGTGTGTGTGTATGTGTGTGTGTGTGAGTGAGTTTAACAGAGTTTTCCTGGTTGCCATACAAAGATTAAAGAGCCCAGTCTGCCCTGCTATTTACCCATACCTAAAGGGAGATTAGTTGAATTCATATATTTCCCAAATGTATTAGCCCTATGTGAAATGCAAACAGCCTCTTTCAGGATTTGAAAAGTTTTGTCATGCTCATTTCCTACAACAGTAGCCATTACACCACATACATATATATATATATATATATATATATTATATATATATAAAATCCCCTTCCCATTCTGTAAGTGAAGACAGCCTAATGGTTAAGATGCTGGACTGACACCCAACCGATCGGATTTTAATTCCGGCTGTAGGTAGCTTACAAAATGTCTAGCCACACTGAAGAGACTTGATAAGTCGAAACACGTGTCTGTGGATGACCCTATATAATATATATATATATATATATATATATATATATATATTTCAAAATATGAATCCAAAGTTTACAACTCTATTAGTTAAGTCTGTAGAGTGGTCAATTGTCAGTATCAGCCGAACAGCAAGAGAATCTCTATTCCCTTTTCACAAGCATTAGACCAGGAAGATTGTTTTTGCTGAGGTTGAGCACCACACCTACCATCAGCTCACAGATGCTTTACCACACAGATCAGATTACTGAAGCAGTGATACTCATGTGTTGAGTTGGTGAGGACCGGTATTAAACCTGGAACCTTGCAATTCCTAGGCGAATGTTCTATCAACCGAGTTAAAATTACTTTACTATTATAGGCTTTATTACTAGTTTTACTACATCTTATTACTGCTGCTTTTATTCCAACAGATTAGGTTAATATATTCTTCATAATCTATTAATATTAATAGAATAAGGTACGAGCACAGGAGTTCAAATGTTACAGCCTGTCATCACCTCTGATAAATAATGGACCATTTTATTTTGATTGTGAGGGAAGAAGAGAAGGAAAGAGATGCACTGAATATCAGAAAGGAGAGTGTAAGCAATAATGCTATACATCAGATGCTTATTGTCTGCTTCCATGGAATGGAAGATGAAAAAAAGGAGGCAAAATTAAAGGGAGAGAAATGAGTAAAAGAAAGAAATCAAGAATGTTTTTGATTGATTAATTTCAATGGCATGTCAACCCATCTAGAGTTATTTAATGCCTAGAGTTTAGGTAATTACAATCATATTTATATTTTTTGTTTTAGTTGTTTCTTAAAGGGTAATAATTCTTAGTGAAAAAGATTATAGGTTCAAGTAACTATTCTTAATACAATTTACAGTTGTATGGTATTAAGTACTCCTATCTAATACAAATAATTTTCACACAGATCTATTTGACCGATAGAGGACACCCTAATAGTTACTACCACTCAGGGCCAGAATTGACCTGAGAGTAATAGCAATTAAGGCGTACACCACACTTCCAAGATCTCCAGAACTGGATCCTCACCATCAGATGGAATTTGATGTCATATTCAAGACACAAGAATGGTTTTGTTAATACTAAACAGATGATTAATTGGTTGATTGATTTTAATGGCACATCAACTCGTCTAGGATTATTTTATGCCAAGCAGTGAATTGTGAGGCATGGTCAAATTTATTGCTATGTTTTTTTAAGGATTTTACTTAATTTTGTCAGAAACAATCAAATAAAAAAAAAAAAAAAAAAAAAAAAAAAAACTGTATATTTAAAATTAATAATCTTTGATCTTCTTTAAAGATTTATTTACATCTGTTAAAATATTTTAAACCTATTCAAACCTGAAAACCTATGAAATAGCAGAGGTGTTCATTACTAGAATAGGCTCAGTCCTAATTAGTGATCATCCTCCACACATTAAAATTTGTTGTTTTTTGTAAAAAATGTAATATGTGAAAAGAAACATCTTTCTTTCTTTCATACCTTTTCCAAGGGTATTAGTCTGAAAGTGAATGTAAATAGCCCGACTAGAGTTTGAACTCTCTTATTACGATATCGCAATCCAGCACTTTTAGCCATTACATCACAGGAACTTCCCCACAACTAAACAGAGTAATAAATGAAGGGAGCAAGGTGGGTAATTAAAAACTTTTGTTTAGTAAATTAGGGAGCCCCAGAAAAAACAGAACCCACTAATTTTGTAATAAAACTTAATTTTAACTAGGGTGGTTTAGGGATGGGGGTTAGGGTTCTGTACAGGGTGACTCAGAAAAAAACAACCCAGATTATTTATTTTCCCATTAAACTAACCCTAAACCCTAAACTTAACCCTAAACCTCCTAATTAAAATTAACAGTTTTATTACAAAATTTGCGGGTTCTGTTTTTTCTGGGAAAAAAAAGTTCATAATTAAACAAAAGGTGTTTATTTGTTTTTTTTATGTATATCATTCCTCTTTAATTGTGTTGTTTAGAAAAAAACATTGGTTTATAAAAAGTGGAATTTCAACAGGTAATGCTAGTTACTATTATTTCATTACTAGTTTTACTCTAACTTATTTTTGTTGCATTTAGTCACAAAACACAAGGTCAATAAACTGCCAGTGTTAAAATGCAAGAAGAATCGGTTAACTTGTACACTACACATTTCAGAAGATCAGATTTCATGGATGTCGCCTTAACCACTTCAGCCACTCTAAGTGAAATACAAATCTGTAGTTATTTTTGTCTAGCTTATCCTCTCTATATATCTATGAACAATGCCCTAACCAAAAGGCATAAATAACCCAAGAGATGCCGTTAAAATCAACCAACAATGGAGAAAGAATCTTGACATTTAGCATGTTTAGTAAGACACAATGTCACAAAAGTCTGAAGCACCTAGTTTGGATCAAACCCACAAGAAAAAAAGAAAAAAAAATGGTAATGAAGATTAGCATATTAATCAATACTAAACAGTGAGGCATACATGGATATTTACCAAGTTAAACTAAGTAGGGCACAAGATCATAAATATGGGGCACCCATGAAAAGTGAATTCACTTCTTAGAGATTAAAGGGTATCTACCTCGGAACCACAAGGTTCCTGGTTTGATACCGCTTCTCGCCAACTCAGCGCATAAGTAGCACAGCTTGTATCGATGCTGGTAGGTGTGGTGCTCCACCTCAGATGCAAAAGCAGTCTCCCTGGTCTAGTGCTAGCAAAAAGATGATAGACTCTCTCGCTGTCCAGCTGATACAGACAATAGGCCACTCTACTGACTTTACTACATCATATAAGATGACATCTTGAGAGATGAAAGAGAGAAAGAGATCTAAGTTAGAATAGACTGGTTATATGAACGCATAGGTATAAACCTGACTGTTGATTGTATATAAGCTATCCTAACTTAGATCTACATATGCTCTAGCACCAATATTGATCACTCCTAATTTAGGAATATAGCTATCAATATATATATATATATATATATATATATATATATATATAAATTGAGAGGGATGAAGATATCTTATTTCAGCATTACTAGTTATCAATCAATTAATCAATCATGTCGATGTCATCTTTGTTCTACTAATACTAAAGTCTTAAATTACTTTTTCTTTATTTTTAAATGAAGCATTGTTGCAATTATTACTAGTTTTCTTTTATCTTATACTGTTGCTTTTTATCATAAAAAGCTATTTCTTTATTTTATATTTCATATTATTTACTCAATATCACTTTTAAATTTCATATTATTATTTCATACTATTTACTCAATATCACTTTTAGATTTCATTTTAATTACTCAATATCATTTCAATTATAAAATAGGATAATGATAAAAATAGAATAAAAAATAATGACAGAGTTTCACATTGCTGATCCTCAGGGAGTTAGTGTATTTACCATGTGTCCCACGTATATGGGTCAGGCACAAGGCCCTAATAATGTGGGACCACCCACGAACTGAAGCTCATGGGTGGTGGATGCAAAAAATATGTTTCTCCCATCGGTATTCCCCTTAAAGGGGATGCTTCAGGCACTGAACAATAAACCCAGTCTAGCCTCTTTAAATCAAGGGGGTAGGTGTTGCCTGGGGGGATGGCCCCCTGGGTTCAATGTTATTAATTACTTTATTGGTCCAGTGGCCGAAGCTATCATTAGTTTGTTAAACTGTTCGTATTATTCTCTTTTAGAGTTGAAATATTTCAATATTGCTCTGCATTGAGTACTGTAAAGATTTTACTGATTAAAAAAAGCATATATATATATATATATATATATATATGTGGAATTAAACAAAAGGCAGGTCTCCTATTTAATGATTTTATTGGTGATCTTTTCAAGCTTTCTGACCAACTTTTTTATATTTGGGTGGAATTCGTAGATTAGTCCACCGAAGTTCATATCCCTAGTACTTTCGGCACTTTGAAGTGCCATCATCAGGGGTGTGTGTTCTCCTACTTCCAGCCTCCACATCCATTATATACTTTGTGGCCGAACACTCACTAATATTCCATCCAAATATAAAAAAGTTAGCTTGAGATTTAAACAGAAGACCTGCCTTTTGTTTAATTCCACATGTATAAATGAAAGAATGCTGCCCAAATACACACACATATATATAATATATATATATATATATATATATATATATATATATATATATAGCCCCCACAGATTTTAGAAATATCAAACTCTAATTAGAAATCAAAATCCAGATAAATGTTCAATTTATTAATCTCTAACTTGTCCTAAGGAATTATTTCAGATAAACTAAGATAAAATCCAAGGGACATAACTCTGTTTTGACTTTTCTGTGACGTGAAATGTTAATCACAATATGGCGGCTGTTCAAGGCCTTTAAAGCAAACAACCATGAACATACTTGAAGGAAAATTGCATTGCTCAAATTATAATTAAATTGTATGAGTAAATAATGAGTGTCTTAGGGCAAATTTCTTCAATCAGGTTTCAAAAGATCTGCAACCATTCATTTCATAGTAGCTCATAAGAGGTTATCAAAATTAAGTTCAGATCTATCAAAATAATATGCATATGAGTGGATGTACACATATACATAGAGATATGTTGAAATGAAAAATAAAGGAAATAAAGTGTTGAATGGATAAAATAGGATTTATTTTATCTTATTTATACTGACACGTGTTTCGGCCAGGAGCTTATCCATGCATACATGTATTCTATCTATTATTATTTTTTTTAAATACAAAATAAAATAAAATAACAATAATAGAAAAAACTACAGAAATGTTTAGTATACAAAGAAATAGCGGCATTCGTCAGAGTAAATCCTTATTGTTTTAAATGAAATTGGTTGAAATACGGAGAATTTCAGAGATGTTCAAAAAAATAACTTTTTTTTTTAAATCGCTTGAAGAAAGTGTTCTAATGCGATGGAGAAAACAGTTATGATGACGTCATCGTCACATGCGATGGATTTTGAAATGGAGAGAAGATGGCTGGAGAATATAAGGAACAAAGTAAGGTGGAATTTTAATTTTCAAAGCATGAGGAATATTTGAAAAATTATTTTAAATAGAATTAATGCGTATGTGTGTTGTGTCATTTAGTAATTAGTAATATCATCATAGTGATTTTGTATTAAATTTTTTTTGTTTTGATAAAAATAGAGTGAGTTATGAAGGTCACACATAAATAAAGGATGCAGTTATATTGTTTTCGAAACAATTCTATGATTTGTATATTTCGCACGGACACATTCAAAATGGTTACCATCTTGTTTCAAAGTGAAATTCAGTTGGCTAAATTCCTAGCATAAAATTATCTGAAATGAACTTAATTGTTATTAAGAACACATTTTATGATATTTTTGTGTCAAAGCATGCAGTTGTATTGTTTTCGAAAAAAGTTTCTAAGATTTGTTTATTTCGCACGGAGACTTTCAAAATAGCTACTGGCTTAGTTCAAAGTGAAAGTCAAGGGAGGTTACTCTAATTGCCTTATTTGCTAGGAATTTTAACAACTAAAGGTGAAAATTACCGTAATATATGTATACAGACATACACAGTAAAAGAAAATAGATGAACAACAGAGGTGAATAGATTAAAATATACAGACACACAAAGAAATACACTTAAGTGAATACACACAAAAACACATGCACAATAAGTAAAACATTTTCTTCTGCTATGAACAGTAGGCATATATATGGGACATTAGCTGAATTTTTATCTGAAATTTTCATTGTATAATATCTTATCAATGGGATTAATATTCACACTGATTTAAGTATATTGGCAGGGGATATGATGATGTAGAGAAATGAAAATGCTTATTCTATCTTTAACTGTAGACTTTGGATTTCCTAGCTATAGGTAAATAGTAGGGCAGATTGGATTTTTTTCAATGAAGCAAATTTAAAGTTTTTTCCTTAATCATATATATATATATATATATATATATATATATATATATATATATATATGAGAGTAAGTAAACAAACAATGTGTTTATTTGATATGGCTTTTTTAGCAGACAATTTTTGGAAGATATGTGCTTAATTGAAGTCATACTTAATTTTGAAAATTAATTAGTTAATAATTAATGAATTTAGGCGGGCATATATGTTCAAATGTAAGGCTAAACAAATCGAGAAAATGTCAATCCTTGAATGTACATTTTGACCTTGCTGATGAGATCTAATAGGTCAAAATGTACATTCAGAGATTGACATTTTCTCGATTTGTTTAGCCTTACATTTGAACATATATGCCTGCCTAAATTCATTAATTATTAACTAATTAATTTTCAAAATTAGGTATGACTTCAATTAAGCACATATCCTCCAAAAAGTATATATATATATATATGTATGTATATATATATATACGTACATATATGCATACATACACACACACATAAAAAACAGTGCTTTATTGTCTTAGTTTCTTTCCTAATAACCCTATAAACTTTGAATTTCTTGGCCAAACATCAAGTGTGGATCTGTACACAGAATCAATTTATATAATCAATATATATTATAACTCTAATGAAATACTTAAAAATACAAATGCAATTTTTTTCTCTCCAAATAAATACCCTTTGTTCCCTTTTGTTTCAATGGCAGATTAAAATTAAACTTCTCTGGGTAGGGGACAAAATGATGTTCTTCCACTAAGGTCCTCTATTTCTTTTCATCTCTCTCTACTCAAAAAGTTAAGTAAAAAAAATAAATAAAAAAGCTGAATGAATAATGGATAAATGAATGAATAAATCTAAGACTGAATGAATGAAAATTGGGTCAATTCTAGCAGCCAACCTTCATACCATACACCCCCCTACCCAGCCACACACCATTGGTGGCCTCTAACTCCTCCTCATCAACAACATCAGTAGTAAAAGATGCCTTCCACCCCCTCCTTGTCCGCCTCCTCCTACCCACTTCACAAGATGAGAACTTACTTCTCTTTTGTCTCCATAAGACAGGCACAGTAACTTCTACAACTTTCCACTAACTTTTTGCTGGATGGATATTTACTAAGATTAGTTGGGTACTGTGCAATGAATGAGGAAGGGTGGGTGGCGGTGGAAAGACTGTGTTGCACCAAGCAGGGAGAGCCTGCTTGACAACTACACAAAAAGAAAATGTTTTCCATCAAAGTTTTGCCACATCTGAATTTATTCAAGAAATAGGAAGGTCAGTAAGTAAATAATACAGAAAAAGAAAAAAAAAGCAAGAAAAAAAAGCACTTTCAACAGTCAAATATATAAAACACAATGTGTGCATAGAATATATATATATATATATATTATATATATAGTACATGAGTGGAATACATTTCTATGGCACCAGCATATTCTATTACAAGGAGATGATCGAATTAAGTAATGAGAAAATCCTTTGTTATGATAACATGGAACATGCTCCGCATAATTCCAAAGGTGTAAGTGAAGTGTTGTCTTACACTAACAAAAAAAAAAAAAGTGCTAATTAAAGAACTTCTACAGAAAATAGATATAAACAAATGTGAATATGTAATATATTAATTACACAAATACACCATAATTATTTGTGCACAAGACACACTATTTTTCCAGATCTTTTACAACTTTTACCAATTCTATACTCTGCCTTCTTCCTGTGCAACCAAGAGCATATCCTACCCACCCCCCCCAACCTTACTAGTGATAAATAAACATTATTAAACTTATAGAATTGTTTTCTGTTTTGTCTAATCAATAAATGATACTTAATTTTCTTATCATAAAGAAAAGTTGTGACAGTCTTTATAAGAAAAAAAAAAAAAAAAAAGAATTTAAAATTCAACATTACCCTTTAGTAGCCTTATTTTTATCAGCAAAATATAACAGCAATATTCAACTTACCTGGAAAAGAAAAAAAGAAGAAAAATTTAAAATGATGAAAACAGAACAAATATATATCAGAATAAACATGTCAAAAAAAAATCTTTTTAATAAAAAAAAAATTAAAAAAATAAAAAAATAAAAACATTTCAAAAATATTTAAAAAAATGTTTAATACTGGCCAGCAGAAAAAGATAAAACCTAAAATAAACAGTTCACTTACCCCCCCCTCTCTTTGACTGTGCAATTACTACCAGTTTCATGCAATATTTTTGAGAGAGTCAGAAAAAAAATTGTATTCTTCTGATGAGGACAAATATAAATATATAAGTAGTTTTTTTGAGTATTGGAGAATTGAAAATAAAGTGCTCGATTACGGGTGTAAGGCTGTATTTATTTATTTATTATAGTGTACAATATATTTAAGGTGCTATTGTAACCATTGGTTTCAAAGTGGCATGTTAGCCACTTCTTCTCCAGTTGTTGAATCTTTTACATCAGTTTAGCATTTAAATTCTGTAAGAACTGTCCAAAATTTACAATGTTCATAAGATGTATATAATTCAAAATACTTTCAACCTTGTAAATCAGTTGGAGGGATGTACCATTTGTGGGCTACTTATAAGTCCTATCATAGAATCATTTATAGTTTGTTTTTTTTTGTTTTTGTTTTTTTTTTGGGGGGGGGAACATGAAGCACTATTTGGCAGGCGCAGATGCTTTTGCTGAGATTGTGAAGATGACAAACCACACTGGACAGTGAAATACCAAGCTGGATTTGCTTCGATGTCTTAGAGCTCGACTTTAGAATTCATGGTTTTAGGCCTGCCTGAACTTTGTTGAAGTACTTGCAGTTTGAGCAAAAATTTTTTGAACCTTCTGGTTAATATACTGTGATCAACAGTACCTTTCACACAACAAATGTTTTGAGTTGCTTCTGTAGCATTATGGCCCAGTTCAAACTTATGTTCCTGAATTAGTTGCACATTCATCTGTGTGGATTTCATGTCATATACATGGAGTGAAGAAATGCACAAATGTTAGCACATCAACTACACAATACTACCAACCACAAACTAGCACGTACTAATGTAGCGAGAGAAACCACGAACGTAGTAGTTCGAAGCGTGCACGACTGTGTTTGGCATGCAGAATGAGATCAGAGGCGAGTGGGGAGATTGAACTTGCATTCTCCTGATCGTGAGTCGTGGCCTGACGCATGGGAATTGCTAAACTATCCAGAGTGGCCCGTATGTGAAGGATTGACGCGTGCTGATTAGTGTCGCACGTGCTGCATGGGCAGGTCATAGTAAGGAGCCGGGATGAACACTGTAATTGTGTATTTATTGACTAGCCCTCACAAACCGGGGAGAAAGCTTGCAGTAGCATTTTGGCTGTGACGACGAGTGGACGAGAGACAAGATATTTTGATAGTGTTGGTGAGAAGAGTGCAGCATTGCTGGGAGAGTCAAAGTGTCGGACTTAACTGTGCCCCAGAGAACATTCTTATTAGAACTAAAATATTGAAAAACATTTGACTTGCCCTAGTAAAAAGGATGCATTCTCTCTAGCACTTTTAATGAATTGTAGGCAATTATTATCATAAGACATCAAATTTTAGATAAATGTCCTGTAATGTAGATAATAAATAAACATAAATGCAATTTTATGTACTGAGAAAACATCTTTCATACTGACAAACATTTAACCTTTATATGTAAAATGACTTCATTTACCAAGGAAAATGTTTGTTCTGCCATTGCAAATGACTGATCACCTAATGATATAGTGTACTTGGATTTTGTAGTTATGTTATCACGTTCTGCTATGGTAACAGCAAAAAACGAGCTTGACTGAAAATTAAGGGTTTAAAAGTTACTAAGTTCATAAAATCTTGTTGTCCTTGAAAATAATGCAGTGTAAAGGGAGGTAATACACTAGAGTAATGCAGATTGCTAAAGGTGAACAAATCAAATGAGTCTTTTTTTTTTTTTTTTAATGCTCCAGAACTAAACAGGCCCATGTAAAAGTAAGGAAGTCATTAATACTTTCACAGATGACACATAGATTTCACCCAAAAAAAATCTTTTTGGTACAGTTCAGCCTCATTGATAAGATCACCATAACTAATTCTGGTGGCACTTAAAACTAAAAGAAAAAAATTGTCATCATAAGAAAAAATAATCATCACAAAAGGTGAAAGTATCAAGAATACAGTTTATTTTGCAATCAAGTACAAATGGAAAAAAGAAGGAAAAAAAAAGAAGTTAAAAAAGAAGAAAAAAAAGAAAAGGAAAAAAAAGAAGGAAAAAAAAGAGAAAAAAAAGAAGAAAAAAAAGGCTTTTATATCAGAAAAAAAAAATATATATCAGGAAAAAAAAAAGAAGAAAAAAAGGCTTTTATATCAGAAATATAAACACAAACATTCAAGTGCAAAAGCCTAAAAATTAACCACAAGTTACATAACTGCTAGGTGTGGATAACTAAGTATCAATACATACACACATCTATCTATACATATATAAAGGGCAGTTGTGTGTATGTATGTATGTCTGGAGGAGACTACGAAAATAAAACAATTAACAATATGATTTTACTGCATCCTTTTATATTTTTATGTGTTAGGGAACCAGGACATGTATTTATCAGCATCGCTGTATATATACATGTGTGTGTGTGTGATATATATATATATATATATATATATATATACCAGGGCTCGACATTTAGGTTGTCCCGGGGACGATAAAAATTACACCCGGGACGATCAATACGTCATCCGGGACAGTTTGCTGGGACGGTAACAATTTTTCCTAAAAGTTGGTAATACATTCCAATATTGGCCGTCAAAACACACTAGGAAATCGATTGATATTTTTGTCCAAATATCCAGAATTATCACTGCTTCAGCTTTTCTTAATATTTTATTACATGTTATGCTACTGATGACTGACAAGTATAGATGATGCTAATGAATTAAACAAAAATACGGTTGATAATTTTTGTGTCGGGGCCTGATATATATATATTATATACACACACACGTACATAAGGACATGAGACTATAATATATATATATATATATATATATATATATATATATATATATATATATATATATATATATATATTCATCAAACTGTTCAAGATACTTGGCATGTTTTTCTCAAGTTTCTTTTGATCATAAAGAAATCCTTTTTAAAATAAAAATAAAACATTCCTTTCTTGGTTACACAAAGAACTTTTCAGCACCTCCCAATATATATATATATATATATATATATATATATAAAGCAGTAAGGAGTGATTTTCCATGTTGGCCAAGTAGTGTGAAATTAAATTTAAAGTTATTGTTCTTAGCATTTCCAATAATGATTTTTCTTAATTGAAATCAGTAATGTTCTCAAGGGTAATTAACAAACAACAAAGACTTTTATATATTTCTTTCTATTCTATTAGAAAACCTTGTTTGAATCAGCCATGCAAAACATGTCTTTTATACCACTATGAAATAGATGTATGTTACTTCAAATTCTATGAAACATTATTAAAATTCAAGTAGAGACAAACCTTTTTTTTTTTTTAAATATATTCTTCTGCATATCATTCTATAACTTTTAGTTGTTATATTATTTAGATTTTCAGACTGTGTTGGCATTCTTCTGTCTGCGAAAGATGATGGCATAGTTTTTTGGGTTTTTTTTTTTATTACTATGTAGCCTGAGCAGGTTGTTTTGGAGGCTATGGTGTTGCCCAATCAGCAGATCCCCCCTCTCCACACTTCCGCTGTGGTCCAAAGGAAAGGATAAGAAGCTATGCAGTTTGGCAACGGCAGTGTCACAGGAGTTGCTGTGTAGCACTGAAATTCAGCGTTACCCACCTTACTCCGGATTTGTTTTTGTTAAAACAATGTGTAGGGGTGACAAGACTTTCGGACCACACACTACTCAGAGCTGATGTAGAGATAAGCATTTTAAAATGGGAATCATTCATTTTGGATATTAGAAAAGCATATCAGATTATTTTTTGAGGTTATATACACAAAGTTGAGAAGCTATCTGCTTCTGAAACTTAACATACAAATATATTTCACACTTCTAATAACTCTCTTTACACTCACAGAGAAACTAACATATATAACAAGGAGGTAAAATAAAGATATACATAGAGAGGGGGAAAGTGACAGGCAGTATGTGAGTAAGAGACGGGTCAGTTTTTGACTTAATTGCAAATTAAAACCGATTAGAACCAATTAAAATGGATTTTTTTTTCCAACCATAACTCAATCCTAGAACTAAGGAATATTTTTATATGAATTTTATGTCATTAAACTAAATAGGAAAAAAGCCTTTAGCGAACAATCATAGATTCCCTCAGCTTTAGTATAATAATAGATGTGATTAAATACAAATACAAAATCCTTGTGAAGTAATGACAAGTCAGTCCGATAGACCATTACTAATACAGTGATGCAGATAGCTTTTTGATTTAGTGCATCTTGAAAAAAAGAAAAACACTGGGATGCATGGATACGATTTTACTGCGTCCTTTTAGATTTTTGGTGCACCAGGGACACAGGACGCGTACCTATCAGCATCTCTGATACTGTATGGTGAATTTGATCCTCACCGGATGCCCTACAATTGTAGCCCACTGCAAGATTAAATCAATCTTAGTAAATACCTATACAGTAATGATATATATATATATATATATATATAAATACAGCCATGAGCACTTATATTTCCTTATAAACATAGATAAAATGCATATTCTCTAAGTGAGTCAAAGCTACATATGGAATACATTAAACCAATCAGTAATTAAGACAGCTTCCCCTCTCCCCCCCCCTCTCTCTCTATCCTTTTCTTTTTTTTTTTCTCCACCCTTGCTATTCTCATTGACATTCCACTTTGGTTTACCCAGGTATTCAAGCTAATCTGTATCTTTTGCTTTCCACCTTTGAATCTTTTTTGAACGCATCCCCCCCCAACTAACCGCCGCCGTTTTTTTCCTTTACACCCCACCCCGCTTTTTAGTCCATGTCGTATTCTCAACAAATCAAGATTCATATTTGTCACTTGCTACACAAATTATGAGGACAACCATGATTAATAACAAACGATGAGAAGTACATAAACATCTGAAGTGTTATGGATGGAGTAGTTTCAAGTGAACAACTGATACAACTTGAAGGAGGTTAAAAAAAAAAAGACGAGGCTACTTTGCATCTTAGTTTCTTAAAACATCAGAACAGAAAAACAAAAACAACAACAACAAAAAAAAACAACACGCATACACACAATAACAATCTACCTTCATATCTTTTACTTTGACAAAAAGAAAGAGAAAACAAAAACAGTAAAAAAATGAAAAAAATGAAAAAAATTGAAAAAAAAAAAAAAAATGAAAGAGCTTTTGCTATATAAACTGATTACACTTAAAATGACTACATTCAACATAAAATGCAAATAGTCATATGTTGATGCTCTGATAATTTGTTCCCTGTTTTTTTTTCCTAGACAACTATATGTACAACTCACAGGTATCAGAGATTTTAGAAATATATGAATGGATTGACAGGATAGAAGAAAGAAGCAAGAGAGATATACAGCTTAAGATAAACAGTTATAAAATATCTATCTATACATATATAAAGGGCAGTTTGTGTGTGTGTGTATATATATGTCCAGATGAAATGACAAAAAAAAAAAAAAAAAACAATGACAAAGTGTGTGTGTGTGTGTGTGGTGTGTGTGTATATATATATGGACTCTCTCGTCGATTTTCGACGCATGAGGGTTCACACACACAATGAACACCCACACAGTTATTTGTTTATGGAGGTGAAGGCTTGTGTTGGACTATCCACACTTTTTGGCACAGTCGATATATATATATATAGATATAAGATATCACCGGTTCTTGCTTTATGTGCAAAAATGAAGATTTAATTCATATTCAAAGATATTTTTAAAATTAAAATATACATAGAAATAGCATTGAAATTTTACTTCAAAATGTCCAGCATTTGTAAATCTCAAAAGTAGATAAATCAATACACCAGAGTTTCCCCCCTCTACCCAGGCAATGCTGGGTAAAGGCTTCTAGTACAATACAGGAAGCGCGTGGTGTAATGGTTAAAGTCATGGGAAATGAACTCATCGCCCAAGTTCAAATCCTGGATGTTGCATTTTACTTAACGCTAATACCCTTGGGAAAGGTATGGATCCTACTCTTCCTCCAGCTATGGGTAAATAGTAGGGCAGACTGGGCTCTTTAACCTTGGTTAGGCAACCGGTCTAGGAGAAGGAAAGCTCTAATTCAAACCTGTTGAACTCCGCTTAAGAAATTGACCTTGTGTCCTATCCAGCTTGTGCTGAGGGGTTGGTATATATATATATATTATATATATATAAAATAGTCATGAAACCTGGTCTCACGAGAGATTAATGGGAAATTTCTGTCATTGTGGTAATATAAGTATTACATGAGTAAACAAAAGAGGAGAAAAAAAATTGGGAAAAGATAAAGGGAAGAAAAAAAAGAAAAGGAGAGAGGAGGGGGTGGAAAAGAGAGGAAGAAAGTGGAAAGAAGAGACAGGGGGGAGTGGAATGAGGGGGGAGAAGAAAAGGAAGAGGAGAAAAAATGAAAGAGAAGAGAAGGAAAATATGGAGAAAAAAAGAAAATGGAAAGACAGAAATTAAGAGAATATGGGGGGGCAGGGAGAAAATAAACAAGATAAAATGATAGATAGATAGATAGATAGAGAGATATGAAAAAATGTGGAAAGAAAAAAATGGACAGAGTGAGAGACCCAGATGTAAACAATAATGTCATTTATGATAGAGTCCATAAAATAAAATAGGAGAATCCCTTAATGAAATAAGCCAACAATTTCCTTAAATTTGGAACTTTCAGTTTCCACTGATATTTTTTTACATTGATCCATACTGACAGCAAAAAATAATGCAAGGAGTTTCCAAATTATCAAACCTCTGTTTTAACAAATACAATAAAACTGTCAATGCCAGACATGTGAAACATTTAACATGAATTAACATATCAAAGATGCCTGATTTTTCAAAATAAAGGTTTATGATCACAATATACATTTTTACTACATTAATTCTTAAAGTCCTATACCACCTCATTCCACCCGGCCGGAAGTCTCATTTGTTTTTCCAATCTACCCCATATGACAGGCTTTATCTAAATATAATATTAAACATATTTAGAAGTCTCTGGTTTAAGGGAAATAACAGTTGACTTTAGATGTGAAGGTCATTTTTAGCCATTTTTTTAATATATCCTTATAGGAATGCTCTGGACTTAGAAAATTCTCAATAGGACATTAAGAGTTAACAAAAAAGTACACATACCCAC
Source organism: Doryteuthis pealeii (assembly GCA_023376005.1). NCBI lineage: Eukaryota > Metazoa > Mollusca > Cephalopoda > Myopsida > Loliginidae > Doryteuthis > Doryteuthis pealeii. The sequence goes on from CM042150.1 coordinate 88,646,188, forward strand.
AAACCATTTTTGTTAAATTCATAATTTCTATGGACAGTTATATGTGCTTTATTTCATTATCTAGAGGAGTAAACCCCGAAAACAAATTCAGAGCCGGAGTCCCTAAGATGGCACAATGCTGAACCTCAGCACTACACAGCAACTCTTGTGACACTGCCATTGCCAAACTGCATTTGTCTCTTACCTTTCCTTTGGATCACAGTGATCATGTGGAGAGGCAGATCTGCTGCTTGGGCAACCGCACATACTCCAAAAAAGAAAATTTGGGACACTATTCTATCGTTTTTTTGTAGACGGAAGGATGCCAACAAATTTTATTATCTAAAATAAGAATAGATTTATTGTCTAGATTCATTTACATACAGGATATCTTTTTGGATGAGATCATGTTGAAATTTTCAAAATGTTTCAGATGGATTAATCAAAACATCATGTTAACAATATTAAGAATGTAAAGGAGTTTCAATTGCAAACATTCTGCTATTATTTCGCTGAAATTTTTTTTTTAGATGAGGCTTGATTATTTGGATTATTTTGACTATTCTCTATTCTGCCATGTGTCCAATTGGACACATGGCACAATGGATATAGGTCTTGAGTTAATACAGTTTTAAGTGACTGGGCTGCAGGTTCAATCCTAGCCAAGGGTGACAGTAACATAGAATAATTAACACAGCTTAACACTTGTTTTCGGTCATGGTTAACGGAATAAGAACAGTCTACCCCCATGGATTGAATAAAGGGTTCGGTTAAAAGTACCAAGAAGGTTCCCGAATTCAAAGAGAAGGCTCCCGAGTCCGACAAGAAATACCTGAAGAAGACTGGAGGGCACATCAGCCGAAACGTTGTATAAAATAACAATAAAGATGAGGACAATAGCCCGAATAATCTAAATAATACAAATTCTGGTATCATACAAACTTTAATAATTAACATAACAATTACAAGAATCCCTTGTTCTCTAAAGAACATAATCTAATTGTATAACATCAACAAGAAAGAAAGATTTGTATAAACATTTTTTTGTTAAAGTTGTTATTTATTAAATTTTATTTAGATATAGCACACAGTCTGCCCTACTATTTATTTCTGAGAATAGATACACATTAAGATTATCATGAAAACAGTTTGCATTCACTTTACAGTAATGTCCTTCATAAAAGGCATAAATCCACTTCTCCCTACCAACCCCAGCTATTAGTAAATAGCAGGGCAGCTCTTTAGTCTTGTAAAATGCAAACCATCTTGGATGTTTCATATATCAATTCAGAGATCCCACTTTGCTACTGGTACCATGTAACCTAGTACTACCTGTGATGTGTTATTTGGAGAGGAGATGGGCACTGCTAATTAACCTTCATTACTTTTTGGGAGATGCCATAAAGGGGAATTAATCAATACCCTGATGACTTCATAGTTTATAAAAAAGAAGCTGAGCACTGCCAAGTAGCCCTCATTTCTCCAGGAAATGCCACCAAGGGGAAATTACTCCACACAGTACCCTGATCACCTAATAGCTTATGAGAAACATCAATCCCTGTAAGGAAGGTCATACCTAATTATTTAAGTCAGAACTAAATCAGAGATGTATATAATTTCATCACAAGAGAAATGGGCCATTTTCATAAGTAGAGAGGATTATGCAGATACAAGAGCATGTTACATTAGTTTGAAACATTCAACCTTCTTATTAATTTATCATTTCTGATGGATAGCCATGAAGAAGTAAAGGACAACAAAAGGTTTCTTCTCGGCCTTTATTTTCTCTATTTACCAATTAATAATAGATTAAACTCAAAAACAAATTCACTCTTAGGTAAGAAACTGAAATCATTTCAACTGATAGATATTAGAAACGCAAAAGAACAAAAGGCGGAAGAGTTCTTTAAAACTTCATAATAAAAAGACACATTACTATTATTTGTATTATTCAAACTATTGTCCTCGTCTTCATTGTTATCTGTACAATGTTTCAGCCGATATGCCCTCTGGCCTTCTTCAAGTATTTCTTCTTGGACTTAGGAACCTTCTTGTATGTAATTGGGAGCCATCACAGAACTTTAAATAATGATAACAATGAAGATGAGGACAATAGTCCGAATAATACAAATAATACTAATTATCATCTCAAAAATTCAGAGAAAAAGATACATAATTAAAAGTGAAATGGAAGTGTATGGTGTAATGGTTAGAGTCATGGGAAATGTACTTGTCGTCCCGAGTTCAAATACTGGACGTGATAATTGCATTTTCATTTAGCGCTAATACCCTTGGGAAAGGTATGAATCCTACTCTCCCTCCAGCTATGGGTAAATAGTAGGGCAGACTTGGCTCTTTAACCTTGGTTAGGCATCCGGTCTAGGAGAAGGAAAACTCTGAATTCAAACCTGATAAACTTTGCTTAATAAATTGACCTTGTGTCCCATCTTGCTCGTGCAGAGCGTTTGGTAAATATATACATAATTAAAAATGCTGTACCTAGAGCAACCCACAAACTATCATTAATTATAGTAATTTAATGGAAGATTATTTTTCAAATGTTTTAATTTGACTGCATCTATGATAAAAAACAATAAAAAAAAAAGTGGGAAATATGGTAATATTCAAGAGTGGAGACTTAAGTGTCTTTTGGCTTCATATCCAAGTAGCTAGAAATTGGAAATGTTATGATTTTCTTTAAGAGTATGGGAATAGTTTGGCTGGATCTGATTCACTTTCAAGTGGAAACAAGAAAAATAAAAGATAAAGAAACATTTTTTTAAACAATTAGATGTGCTAAATATATTCAACAAGCCAAATTATAGGATATATGCCAAATATTTTTTAAACAATAGGGAAAAAATTATATTTCTTGGATGTTTTTGAGCAGAGAGATGGGAATGCAACATTTAACGACCTATGGGATGTGACATACTAATTATAACAGCCCAATTCCTCACACACACACACACACATATATATATATATATATTTGGAGGATATGTGCTTAATTGAAGTCATACCTAATTTTGAAAATTAATTAGTTAATAATTAATGAATTTAGGCGGGCATATATGTTCAAATGTAAGGCTAAACAAATTGAGAAAATGTCAATCCCTGAATGTACATTTCGACCCAGGGATTGACATTTTCTCGATATGTTTAGCCTTACATTTGAACATAAGTGTGTTCTAGAAAACTGGCAACTTTAGTAGGAGAAAGAAAACTGGCAACTTTAGTAGGAGATAGAAAACTGGCAACTTTAGTAGGAGATAGAAAACTGGCAACTTTAGTAGGAGATAGAAAACTGGCAACATAGGAGATAGAAAAACTGGCAACTTTAGTAGGAGATAGAAAACTGGCAACAAGAAAACTGCAACTTTAGTTCAACTTAGTAGGAAAACTGGAGTAGGAGATAGAACTGGCAACTTTAGTAGGCAACTTTAGTAGGAGATAGAAACTGGCAACTTTAGTAGGAGATAGAAAACTGGCAACTTTAGTAGGAGATAGAAAACTGGCAACTTTAGTAGAGATAGAAAACTGGCAACTTTATAGGAGATAGAAAACTGGCAACTTTAGTAGGAGATAGCAACTTTTAGTAGAGATAGAAAACTGGCAACTTTAGTAGGAGATAGAAAACTGGCAACTAGAAAACTGGCAACTTTAGTAGGAGATAGAAAACTGGCAACTTTAGTAGGAGATAGAAAACTGGCAACTTTAGTAGGAGATAGAAAACTAGAGTAGAAAAACTGGCAACTTTGTAGGAGATAGAAAACTGGCAACTTTAGTAGGAGATAGAAAACTGGCAACTTTAGTAGGAGATAGAAAACTGGCAACTTTAGTAGGAGATAGAAAACTGGCAACTTAGTAGGAGATAGAAACTGGCAACTTTTAGAGATAGAAAACTGGCAACTTTAGTAGGAGATAGAAAACTGGCAACTTTAGTAGGAGATAGAAAACTGGCAACTTTAGTAGGAGATAGAAAACTGGCAACTTTAGTAGGAGATAGAAAACTGGCAACTTTAGTAGGAGATAGACTGGCAACTTTAGTAGTAGGAGATAGAAAACTTCAAACCAGCTGAATTCCACTTGAAAAATTGTCCCTGTGTTGCATCCCACTCATAGCAAGGGTGGGGATGCAAACATGGCAATCCAGAACTTGGTCTATAGGTGTAGGAATGTTTATTTGACCACCGTTGCCAAAAATCGAAGAATCACCAACACCTCCCAAGCAACATGATTATCCATTCTCTCGACAGCATCCAACAACTGACTAGTCTCAAACAACTATTTGAACACTTCAACATCAGTCACTGGAACCAGTAGAAAAACATGTTACTATCTCAAACAGAAAACATGTCTTCATCTTATAAGCACTCTTGTATGTTAACCCCAAAGGTTATATAATATATATATATATATATATATATATATATATAAAATGGTGGTGTACTGCTGTCAAGATTGATAATGAGTGAAACAGTTTTTACTGTTACTACTGCCTGAGAGGGGTTTTTGGGGTACTCACTCACAGACTGTTTACCAATCAACAAAGAACAGGACATTTTTGTCGAAAACCATATTTGTCAAGATGTTTGGTAAGAGGATATAATATAAGGGTGTGGATTCATGCCTTTCCAAAAAAGCAAGGTTGACAATGAGTGAAACAGCTTTTATTGTTACTACTACCCAACACTTTCTCAAGGGCATTAGCATGAAGCAAAATGCAAACAGCTTCATCCAGAATTTGAACTCAGTTTATCATGTCCATTACTCCATGCACCTCCACTAGCAAGTTAAGCGAGTAGACCATTATTTACAAATTTTGGAATATTCTACACATCTTTGTCATTATATTCATAATATCTCAGCAGTTATATTCCCCAACCTTCTTCAGATGTGTTTTTGTTAAGCACTACCCTTCAGAGAATTTTGAAGCAAACTCTATATTCGATCCACAGGAGTAAAAAACAGTTCTTTCTACCTTTTAAGTTGGTTGGTTGATTTATTGATTTTAACGGCATATCAACCCGTCTGGGGTTATGTTATGCCTAACAGTTAGGAAGTAATATATGTTATGTATTTATATTTATACTTTTTAGTGATTGATTTTAACTGTGTTAGCACTATTGGGGATCATGTTGTATGGTATTAAGTTCATGTCTATATTCTATGGTATAATTTTATTTCCCTCAAAAAGAACAGAATGTCCTCCATGTTGACATTTTCAAATAGATCTTTCATATTGTTTGCATTAAAATAACGGTTTCTGTTGTGAGCAAAAAACCTGCATTCCCTGAATAGGTGTTTGACATGTTTCGCATTGTGGTTGTTGTTCTTGTTTGAGTATATAGGAGTGTGTTAGTCTTGTGTGACCAATGCGTAATCGGGACACAATGACTTGTTCCTTTCTTATAGTTGGTCTCTACCTATTAAGGTTACCAACAATAACAAAAGACACCTGAGAAAAAAAAGACACCTCAAGAAAACCTGAGAGTACAGCAACCAAAATTGGCAATATAACTACCTAGATGAGGACAATAGAAAAGTATAAAACAATAACTCATCTTAGAAATTTAAATAGCAAATTATTGTTTGATTCTCAATGGGTGCCCCACATACTTCTGGCCTTATATGGGCATCCCATCATGGTGTAATTGTTAGCAAGCTAGTCTTGCAAATTCATTACTACTGAATAGCAAGTTCAATCCTCACTGAACGTTCCATACTTGCAACCTTGTGTCACATCCTCCCTATGGCAAATGGATTCGGTAAATACCTAGTGCTAGGTTGGGTGGATTTTAAGGCATGTCAATACTTGGGTTATTTTATGCCAAAGATGTTTTTGTTTTATTCATTCTTGTTTGGTATTCAAATGTTTTTAAACTCATTTTTTTTTTATTTAAACCATAGATGGAAACCTAACAGGTACAAACCACTCTGGGCCAGGGTGGACCTGGGAGTAATGGCAATGAAGTGGTACTATACACTCCCCAGAGTTCCAGAATTGAAACCTCACCACTGGATGCAGGCAAAACTAAGCTAAACTTAGAAAATAAATACTTCACAACTAGACAGTTTTTTTTGTTGTTGTTTTTTGGGGGTTTTGTTTCAACAGATTATATAATAAAATTAAGCATTTTAGGAAATGTGTTGTATATACACACATCTCTTTATTTGTGATTAACTTTATGTAATTCTGCATTTTTTCTGCCAAGAAATTCTTTCTTAAAGAAAGAAAGAAAAAAAGCTATCACATCAGTTCTGTAATATGCTAGTGTTAGTTTATATATAGTCCATCTATTATACACCAATGTATACACAATAATGTGCAACGTTATATTATGTTTACAATAACATATCATAGGGAAATCCTATCATTGTTCAATCTCATGTTTCCTCAGTCAAATTCAATGTTAAAATCAACAAAGGGCCACAGATGGTTAAAAAAAGTTGGTAGATAAGGAAGGGCCCAGCAAACTTTGTATCCTCCTGGAAATAGTTCCCATTTTATTTATTTGACAGGATATAATAGGAATTTCTTTTAATCTAAGTCAATAACAGGAAAACAGAAGTTAAGAAATGAGCAGGGGAGACGAGGGGGAAGAAATGTTTGAAAATTAAGTTTCTATAAGTTTATTTCCAAACAGACAGAACAGGAAGCTGATGTGATATAAAAAGATTGAGTCTTAGTTTATATATATATATATATATATATATATATATATATATATATATATATATATATATATATATATATCCCATGTATTTAGATGTTCAAATTAAAATAAAAATGATACAAGCTTTTTATTCTTTTAATAGTCTTACTTAATGTTATAAAAGTGTTGGGCAATGCAAGCAATAGTTGTTTCTACTTAAATAAACAAAGAGTTTTGTTAACCCAATATGAAAAAGACTTACAGTCTATTGAAGTCAGTCAGTCAGTCTACTGTTGGTTTGAACAACAGCAACTGGCTAAGCACAACTGAAGCAGTATCCAAGACAGTTGGTATTTATGGAAATCAAGAATAGTCCATTCATGTATTTGGGTGATTCCATAAATATCAATATTAATAGAGGCTGTTAGCATTTTTACTTCACACTAATACCCGTGGAAAAAGTATGAATCCATCTGTCCCTTCATGAGCTATGGGTAAATAGTAGGGCAGATCAGGTTCTTGAGACTTGGTTAGGCAATCAGCATAGGAAAAGAAAAACTCTGAATCCAACCGAGCTTTACTCCATTTAAAAATTTACCATGTGTCACATCCTGGATAGGTTGGATAAATGCATACAATCCAAAAAGAAAAAAATATGGCACCTTGTAACAAGATTTTTGTTATCGCACATTTCAATCTGATTTGCAACATAATGATAATGTAGAGTTCTGTATTTGCTCCCACCCCAATCAATATAATTACTCAAATAAGGTATCTAAGTAAATACATATACAGGAAATAAAGAGAGAATAAAAAGGGGACTCAGTGAGTGCCTATAATGGGGGGGTCTTTAAATAAACAGAAGAGAGAGAAAAAACATAAGAAAAAAGACTAAGAAAAAATATATAAGAAAACAAAATTAGAGAAAGTGTGTTTTTCTATAAAATGAAAGTTAAGTAGATTGATGAATATGTAGATCATTAGCAGATTCAGATAAAAAAAAGAAAAAAAAAAGGACCATATGACCTTTTTTCAGACCATATTACTTTAGGCACCCCTTTTGATCTCGATTCAGAAAGGACATGTTTTTCATTTACACCGTCAATATCCGGTTGTTTTTAACAGATGATTTTTCGAGTTTTTTTTTTTGTTTTTTTTTAATTATAAAACTAACCCCTAACCCCTAACAAACAACCGGATATTGATGGTGTAATGAAAACATGTCTTTTCTTAATCGAGATCAAAAAGGGGTGCCTAAAGGTAATATGGCCTGAAAAAAGATTGGGAAAAGGCAAATGAAAACTAGTTAAGAAAGAATGATTATACAGGAAAAGTAGACACTACCTTCCTCCTCCATCACCACACACCTGCACCCACCAGACTAATGATCTCTAAGATGTTTATCTCTGACCTGGAGGATGGTAATCCCTGACATTCTAGCAGAGATTGGCATTATTTCAATAGCACTTATGTCATATAAATCAACAGAGAATATTCTGAGAACAGGTTTTGTAATAGTTAAATTTTCTTTTGCACTTTTGGCAAACATTTCAAAATATATTAAAAGTAGGAATGATATCATTGACAAAATGAAAAAAAGAATTTACAAGAACTTAAAAACAAAATTGAATTTATGAGAAACAGAAACTTTCTAATATATACAAGGTGTGTAAAAAAAACAACTTATTTTACTTAAAAACTTTTACATTTTTCCAGGTCAGGTAACTTTGAACACATATCTTTGAAATCTGTTTACACCTCAAAGATATGTGGTTCAAGTTAACTGTCCAGAAAAATGTAAAAGTTTTTAAATAAAATAACTATTGTATTATATCTTTTATTCATTAATATATCAATACTGAAAATTTCATTAAATTCGGTTAATTCCCTGTTTTTTTTTCCTTTCGGTGGAGTGACATACGATAGTGGAATTTAGGTCCATTAAGTTCGATTTAACCAAAAGGCTTCAAATGAAAGAAACTAGGAGTGGACACATCAACAGTTTTCCCTTCAAACTATAAAGGAATGAAAAGAAATTTGGTGAATCCAAGATTTTTCTTCTACTGTGATGATAGCATTGAAAGTGTTGAAAGTGATGCAACTTAGGAGAGAAATCTGTTGTTTAATCTGAGGCCAAAGGGAGAGGGGAGGAAGAATAGGGGGGAGAGGGGAGAAAGAATAGGGGGAATAGGGGAGGGAGATTAAGCTAGAGTGAGGATGAAAAAATTAGAGATAAATGCTTGGAGATAAACATACCGACCTCATAAATTAACAGCTTGTTAGTTAAACTATTTTTTATATATATAATATATATATTATATATATAATATATATAAACATTTTGACATCAACAATAGACAAGATTAACTGTACACAAAATCTCAAGAAAACCACTTGTGTTGTGTGTGTGTATAATATAATATATATATAATATATATATATATACACACACCAACACACGCAGACATATACACACACAGAGAGGTGTTCATAAAGTCCTATAAATTTTTAAAATGCATCAATAATGAAGCAATTTATATGGAAGTATGATAATCGAAAATACATAAGAATAAAACTACAATAAAGTTTCATGCGGTTTTACAAAATGATCTTACCATTTGTAAAACACAGTTCAACCAAGTAACCAATAAGCACCCCAAATCATCAACTTAATGAAAGGTTCATATTTTAACTCATCACCTGAAGTTTCACTTTCAAATATTTGAAAATAAACGAACAGACAATTTTTGCATTTATTTGAATAAGCATAAAATATTTTGTAAATAAAAACTGTATTTTTATTTTGAATAAGAAATTGCATTTCTCTCTGATTAAATAAAACTATTTTAGTATAAAAACGTCCTTCGTCTTTTTATAAATCATTGTAAGTATTGAAAAATATTCATAAATTTCTGATAAAAAATTTGCTATTGAATTTTAATTTGATTACATACCACCATCTATTTATTTAATTTATTGTGAGTTCAACATCTCAATAAACTTCTGATTAAAACATTTGTTTACAAAAAATTTGGAAGCAGAAGTTACTGGTGATGAGTTAAAAATATGAACCTTCATGAAGTTGATGATTTGGGGTGCTAACTCGACTTGTCTACAGTTTATTATAGTATATATATATTTATATATGTTGTGTGTGTGGTTATATATATATATATACACACACACACACACACACACACAGAGGTATCCTATCAGAAGTATATAATATTAGCAATATAGTCTGCAGACCATACTACAGAATTATGAGTTTGATCTTTGTGATGCCCCATACTTGCAACCTCTGTATCACATTCTACCTGCTCAACAGGTTAGATAAGTACCTACATACATACATACAAATCTATAGGTAAAAAATAGAATACCAGCTATAGCTGTTGATAAGCAACCCAGTCTAGAAGAAATGAAAACTCTGAATTCTAAACCCAATAAAACCTGCTTAAAAAAATTGATCTTTGTTGTTACATCCTGCTTGACCAGAGGTGGTATTATATGACGGTTGTATTTTATCCTAATCCGTAAGTATTTAATTTATATATATATATATATATATATACTTTCTTAAAGTATACTCTCCTTACTATATTTGGTCACTGCCTAGTGTCGTCAGTTATGTGATTTCCTGGGTCACTAAAGTTAATCTCTTCAACATCATACTCCCTCGCCTATATACTAGGTACTCTACTAATCTAGCTACACTGAAAAGGAGATTGAAAATAATGTCAAAACACAGGTCTATGATGACTAAAATATATTATATGACACACATACACACACAAATATTGCATGCTAAAATGTATGATCAGATTTATAGTAATGTTTTACTATAATCCATTAAATGTAAGTAGATTATTATCACAGAAAAATGGTCTGTGGCTCAAGTATGAAAGACTCCTTAGTTAGCAGAAAAAATTTGTACAAAATTCAAAGTCTGTTATTTTAGTGTTTATATTAATTTGAACACTATTCATTTTTTTATAAAACCAATTACTAATCCAGCTCCATTTTGATTTAATTCTTTCAGTTACACATTTGAATTTTAAGTTAGAAACAATATCAACATGTAAACACTGATCATACATAATTCTTGCAATCATGACCAACAAATTAAACAACCCTGTTAAATTAGAAATAAACTGTCAGTCCAAACGATTCTCCATAGTATCACTCTGTATATATTGCTGTAGTTCATAATCATTTAGTGCTGTCTGATCTCTGTTGAAAGCAAATCACACTCATTTATCACCTAAAATAAACTTAATATTCTGACCAGTAAGCTTGCTCTTTGCTAAAAAACACACAGTAAATCAAAAAGCTATCATGTTGTTGGTTATTATTTTAACCGCATACAACCCATCCGGTTAGTCATGCCTAACAGTTAGGAAAGTAATATATGTGTGATTTTATTTATACTTTTTAGTAATTGGTTTAACAATGTGATTACTCATTGGATCATGTTATGGTATTAATAGTCATGTCCATGTATTCAATGTATAATTTATCCCTCTAAAAAGGACAAAATGTCTCCATTGACATTTTCAATATAGATCTTTCATATTGTTTGCATAAAATAACGTTTCTGATGTGAGCAAAAAACCTGCATTCCCATTAAATAAGTGTTTACCAGTCAAAGTATTTATCTCTTCTTTTGT
>CM042150.1:88657595-88827595 GCA_023376005.1 Doryteuthis pealeii
AGAGAGATACATGTGGCTTATTTGATATGGGCTTTTTTAGCCGACTAATTTTGGAAGTTGAGTGTGCTTAATTGAAGGGTATAACAGATGGTTTATGATAATTGAATTGAGTTATATAATTGAATTGGAACATTTAGGCGGGCATTGTATGTTCAAATGTAGGTAGTTAGAACAAATGATTAAAATGTCAATGCCCCTGAATGTAGAGTTTTGACCTTGCTGATGAGATTACTAGGTTCGAAATGTACATCAGGGATTGACATTTTCTCGATTTATTTGGTTAAGCTTAACAATTTGAAACATTATGCTGGCCTAAATCATTAAATTATTAATAATTAATTTTCAAAAATTAGGTATGACTTCAATTAAGGCCATATCTCCCAAAAGTATATATATATATATACTATGTATGTATATATATATTATGAGTACATATTGCATCATAACAACCCATAAAAATTAGTGGGCTTTATTGTCTAGTTTTTCTTCCTAACTAACCTATACTTTGAATTTCTTGGCCAAACATCAAGTGTGGATCTGTACCAGATAATTTATAATAATCAATATATATTATAACTCTATGAATACTTAAAATACAATGCACATTTTTTTCTCTCTCCAAATAAATACCCTTTGTTCCCTTTTTGGTTTCAATGGGCAGATTAAAATTAACTTCTCGGGTAGGGGAAAATGATGTTCTTCCATAAGGTCTCTATTTCTTTTCATCTCTCTCTACTCAAAAGTTAAGTAAAAAAAAAAAATAAAAAGCTGAATGAATAATCGGATAATGAATGAATAAATTAAGACTGAATGAATGAAATATTGGGTAGCAATTCTAGGCAGGCCAAATCATACCATACACCCCCACTACGCCAGCCACACACATTGGTGGCCTCTAACTCCTCCTCATCAAGCAACATCAGTATAAAAGATGGCCTTCACCCTCCTCCTTGTCCGCCTCCTCCTACCACTTCACAAGATGAGGAACTAACTTTTACTCTGCTTTTGTCTCCATAAGACAGGCAGCAGTACTTTACAACTTTCACTAAATTTTTGCTGGATGGATATTTAATAAGATTAGTTGGGTAGCTGTGGCAATGAATGAGGAAGGGTGGGTGGCGGGGAGAAGACTGTGTTGGCACGAAGCAGGGAGAGCTGCTTACAACTCACACAAAAAGAAAATGTTTCCATCTCAAAGTTTTGCCAGCATCTGAATTATATTTCAAGAAATAGGAAGGTCAGTAATAAATACAGAAAAAAAACAAAAAAGCAAAAAAAAAAAAACACTTTCCAACAGTCAAAAATATAAACACATATGTGTGCTAGAATATATATTATCTATATATCATTATATATATAGGTCATGAGTGGAATAACTTTCTATGGCAACCAGCATATTCTATTTACAGGAAGATTGATCGAATAAGTATGAGAAAATCCTTTGTTATGATAACTGGAAATGCTCTGCATAATTCGCAAGGTGTAAGTGACAGTGTTGCTCTTACACTAACAAAAAAAAAAAAAGTGCTAATTAAGAGATTCTATCTACAGAAAATAGATATAAACAAATGTGAATATGTAATATATTAATTACGACAAATACACCATATTATTTGTGCACAATGACACACTATTTTTTCTACCCCCCGATTTTTAAACTTTTACCCAATTCTATATCTGGGCTTCTTCCTGTGCACAAGAGCCTATCTAACCCACCACCCCGCACTTACTCAGTGATAAATAAACAGGCATTTAACTTATAGATTGGTTTTCTGTTTTGTCTATCAATAATGAATACTTAATTTTCTTTTTTCTTATATATAGAAAAGCTTGTGACAGTTTATAGAGAAAAGAAAAAAAAAAAAGAAAAAAAAATTTAAAAAATTCAACCATTACCTTTAGTAGTATTTTATCAAGGCAAAATATAAAGCATATTCAACTTACTGGAAAGAAAAAAAGAAGGAAATTTAAAATGAGAAAAGAACAAATATATTCAGAATAACGATGTCGAAAAAAAAAATCTTTTTTAATAAAAAAAAAATAAAAAAAAAAAAATAAAACATTTCGAAAATATTTAAAAAAATGTTTAATAAGCTGGCGTACAGAATAATAGTACAACTAAATAAAGTTCCTCTTACCCCGCCCCTCTCTTTGACTGTGCAATTACTACAGTTTCATGCAATATTTTTGAGAGAGTCAGAAAAAAATTGGTATTCTTTCACAGATGAGGCGACAAATATAAAAGCATATAGACGTTTTTTTTTTTTCGAGTATTGGGAGTATTGAAATAAAGTGCTGCGATTAACGGGTGTGGGGCTGTATTTTTTATTTATTATGTGTAGAATAATATTTAAGGTGGGTATTGTAACCATTGGTTTCAAAGTGGATGTTAGCCACTTCTTCTCCGTTGTTGAATTTTTAACATCAGTTTAGCATTTACAATTCTGTCAGAATGTCAACATTTACAATGTTCATAAGATGTCTATATTAAATAACTTTCAACCTTGTTTAAATCAGTTGGGGGATGTACCATTTGTGGCTATTAATAAGTCTATATAGAATCACTTATGTTGTTCTTTTTTTGTTTTTTGGTTTTTTTTTGGGGGGGGGTAACATGTAGAGGCACTATTTGGGCAGGCGCAGATGCTTTGCTGAGATTGTGAAGATGAAAACGCAGCACCTGGACAGTGAAATACCACGCTGGATTTGCTTCTAATGGTCTTCAGAGCTCGACTTTAGAATCATGGTTTTAAGGCTACTCCTGAACTTTGTTGAAGTATTGCAGTTTAGCAAAATTTTTTGAACTTCTGGTTTAATATACTGTGATGCACAGTACCTTTCACCAAAATGTTTTTGAGTTGCTTCTGTAGCATTATGGCCCAGTTCACCAAACTTATGTTTGAATTAGTTGCACATTCTGCTGTGTGGATTTCAATGTCATATACATGGAGTGAAGCAGATGCCAAATGTTAGCACATCAACTAAACAATACTACAACCACACTAGCACGGTGCTAATGTAGCGAGGAAACCACGAGTCGTATTCGAAAGTGTGCAGAACTGTGTTTGGGGCCATGCAGATGAGATCAGAGGCGAGTGGGAAGATTGAATCGCATTCTCCTTAGATCGTGAGTCGTGGCTGACGCATGGGAAATTGCTAATCTATCCAGAGTGGCCCGTATGTGAAGGATTGACGCGGCTTGATTAGTGTCGGGCACGTGCTGCATGGGCAGGTCATATAAGGAGCGGGATGAACACTGTAATTGTGTATTTATTGACTGCCTGCACAAACGGGAAGAAAGCTTGCCATGTAGCATTTTGGTGTGACGACGAGTGGACGAGAGACCAAGATATTTTGATTAGTGTTAGGTGAGAAGAGTGCAGTGTTGGTGAGAAGAGTGCAGGCATTGGGCTGGGAGAGTCAATGTCAAAGCGTCGGTCTTAACTGTGGCCCCAGAGAACATTTCTTATTGAGATACTGAAAATATTGAAAAACATTTGACTTGCCTAGTGAGGATGCATTCTCTTCTAGCACTTTTAATAATTGTAGGCGCTTATTATCATAAGACATCCAAATTTTAGATCAAATGTCTGTAATGTAGATAATTAAATAACATAAATGCAATTTTAGTATGAGAAACTCTTCATACTGACAAGCATTTAACCTTTATATGTAAATGACTTCATTTAACCAAGGAAATGTTTGTTCTGCTTGGCAAATGAACTGATCACCTAATTGATATAGTGTAACTTGGATTTTGTAGTTTGTTATCACGTTTGGGGCTATGGTAACAGCAAAATAACGAGCTTGACTGAAATTAAGGGTTTAAAAGTTACTAAGTTCATAAAATCTTGTTGTCTTGAAAACTTGAATGCAGTGTAAGGGAGGTAATTACACTGAGTAATGCAGATTGCGAAAGGTGAACAAATCAAATGAGTCTTCTTTTTTTTTTTTTTTTTTAAGCGCTCGCAGAATAAACAGGCCATGATAAAGTAGGAAGTGCCCAATTTAATAACTTTTTCACAGTGACACATAGATTTCACTGCAAAAAAAATCTTTTGTAAGTTCAGGCTCATTGATAAGATCACATAACTTAATTCTGGTGGAGCTTAAAACTAAAAGAAAAAAAATTGTCATCGTAAGAAAAATAATCATCACAAAAGGTGAAAGTATCAAGAATACAGTTTATTTGCATCAAGTACTAATTGGAAAAAAGAAGGAAAAAAAAAAAAAGAAGTTAAAAAAGAAGGAAAAAAAAGAAAAGGAAAAAAAAAGAAGGAAAAAAAAAGAGGAAAAAAAAGAAGAAAAAAAAGGCTTTTATATCAGGAAAAAAAATATATATAGGAAAAAAAAAAGAAGAAAAAGGCTTTTATATCAGAAATATAAAAAAAACAAAAACATGTTCAAAGTGCAAAAGGCCTAAAAATTAACACAAGTTAAGCATAATGCTAGGGTGTGGATAACTAGTATCAATATATACACACGATCCTATTATACATATAATATAAGGGGCAGTTGTGTGTATGTATTGTATGTCTGGAGGAGAACTACGAAAATAAAACAATTACAATATGATTTACTGCATCCTTTTATATTTTATATGTGTTTGGGAATCCAGGACATGTATTTTCAGAGCATCGGGGGCTGTATATATACATGTGTGTGTGTGTGTATGATGTATAATATTATATATATATATATATATAAGGGTCGACATTTAGGTTGGTCCAGCGGGGACGATAAAAATTAACCGCGGGACGGATCATTACGTGCATCCGGGACAGTTTTTGGCTGGGAGACGGTAAATTTTTCCTAAAAGTTGGTAATACATTCCAATTTGGCCGTCAAAACACTAGGAAATCGATTGATATTTTTTGGTCCAAATATCCAGAATTATCCTGGGCTTCACTTTTCTTATATTTTATTAATGTTTTGATGCCATACTGGATGAATGGACAAGTATAGATGATCGCTATGAATTACAAAAATAGAGCGGTGATAATTTTTGTGTGGGGCCTGATATATATATATTTATATACACCCTCACGTTTACATAAGGAAAGTGAAGACCTAATATATATATATATATAATATAGTATATATATATATATATATATATATATATAATATATATTCTCAAACTTTCAGATACTATGGCATGTTTTTCTGCAAGTTTCTTGATCATCACAAGAATCTTTTTAAAATAAAATAAAAACATTCCTTTCTTGTTACAAAGAACAGACAGAGTACATACAAGAGAAAGAACGACAACACTACAGGCGAGACCAGTGTCGATTAGACAAACGACTAGACATGAGACGGAGTGAAAAACCAGGCAGGGGACAGATTGTAAAAGACGGGGTATAAAGATGATGAAAATTTAATTATGATCAAGACGATTATTAGAGTACAACAACATTCCAATAAAATCCATGGTATTCGGTTTAAGTATACGAGTCATACTGTGCATAGTTGCAAAAGGCTAAAAACATAGGCGAAGATGTCAGAATCATTATCATAAGAATGTAAAAAACCGGCACATACGTTCGAGATGATGAGAAAAGTATGATACAACACATTAATAAATGTACACGACAGAAAATGAAAATGCGCTGATTCTAGTATAACATAAGATGATAAACAGGGATCAAGAAAAAAAAAAAAATACTCAGATAAAGATACGCGGGAAGGCAGGAAATAAATATAATTATGAAGAGAGATATGTAATTTCTATTTTCGCGCATTTTGGTACATATATACAGGCAGATAGATAAATCGAAACAAGAACTTTTCTAGCACTCCCCATATATATATATATATTATTTATATTATAAAGAGTCAGGAGTATTTTCCTGTGGCCAGTAGTGTGAAATTAAATTTAAAGTTATTGTTCTTAGCATTTCCCAATAATGATTTTTCTTAATTGAAATCAGTAATGTTCTAGGGTAATAAAAAAACAAGCTTTTATCTATTTCTTTTCTATTCTATTAGAAAACTTTTTGAATCAGCATGGCAAAAATGTCTTTAACCATATGAAATCAGATGTATGTTACTTTCAAATTCTATGAAACTTATTAATTCAGTAGAGACAACTTTTTTTTTTTAAATATATTCTTTCTGCATCATTCTATCTATACTTTTGTTTTATACTTATTTGATTTTCAGACTGTGTGGGCATTCCTTCTGTTGCGAAAGATGATGGCATAGTTTTTTGGGTTTTTTTTTTTTTTAATTATATGTAGCCTGAGCAGGTTGTTTTGGAGGCTATGGTGTTGCCCAAATCAGCAGATCCCCCCTTCACATTCGCTGGGTCAAAGGAAAGGATAAGAAGCTATGCAGTTTGGCACGGAGTGTCCAGAGTTGCTGTGTAGCACTGGAAATTCACGTTATTCCACCTTAGGTGACTCCGGATTTGTTTTCGTTAAAACAATGTGTAGGGGTGAAAGACTTCGGACACACACCTACTCAGAGGCTGATGTAGAGATTAAGCATTTTAAAATGGGAATCAATTCATTTTGGATATTAGAAAGCTATCAGATTATTTTTTGAGTTATATACACCAAGTTGAAGAGCTATCTGCTTCTGAAACTTAACTCAAATATATTTCAACTTTTCTAATAACCTTCCTTACACTCACAGAGAAACTAACATATATAACAAGGAGGTAAAATAAAGATCTAGATAGAGGGGGGAAGTGACAGGCAGTATGTGAGTAAGAGAGGGAGTTTTTTGACTTAATTGCAATTAAAACGTTAGAACAATTAAAATGGAGTTTTTTTTCAACCATAATCATATCCTAGAACTAAGGAATTTTTTATGAATTTTATGTCATTAAACTACATAGGAAAGCCTTTAGGCGAAAATCTAGATTCTCATTTAGTATAATAATAAGATGTGATTAAATAAAATACAAAAATCTTGTGAAGTAATGACAAGTCAGTCGATAGACCATTACTTAATACAGTGATGCAGATAGTTTTGATTTAGTGCATCTTGAAAAAAAGAAAAACTGGGATGCATGGATCGTTTTAACTGTGTCCTTTTTAGATTTTTGGTGGGCACAGGGAACGACGACTATCAGCATCTGATACTGTATGGTGAATTTGATCCTCACGTTGCCACTATTGTAGCCACGCAGATTAAATCAATCTTAGTAATCTATAGTAATGAATATATATATATCTATATATATAAATACAGGCCATGACATTATATTCTGACTTATAAACATAGATAATAATGCATATCTCTAAGTGAGGTCAAAGTACTATGGAATAACATTAAACAATCAGTATTAAGACAGCTTCCTCTCCCCCACCTCTTCTCTATCCTTTTCTTTTTCTCCCCCTTGGATATTCTCATAATTCACTTTTGGCTTTACCCAGGTTATTTCAAGTATTGTATCTTTTGCTTTCCACTTTTGTCTTTTTGAAGCGCCCCCCCAACACCGCGCGTTTTTTCCCTTTACCAACCACTGCATAACAGCTTTTTAGTCCATGTCGTAATTCTCAACAATCAAGATTGCATATTTGTCACTGCTAACAAATTATGAGGACAACAGATTAATAAAAACGATGAGAGTAATAAATCTGAGTTTATGGATGAGTAGTTTCAAGTGAACACAATGATAGCAAGCTTGAAGGAGGTTAAAAAAAAAAGACGAGGCTACTTTGCATTTAATTTCTAAAACATCAAACAGAAAAACAAACACAACAACAAAAAAAAAACAAACACGCATACCAAATACAATCTAGCTTCATATCTTTTATTTGGACAAAAAGAAAGAGAAACCAAAAACAGTAAAAAAATTGAAAAAAATGGAAAAAAATTGAAAAAAAAAAAAAATGAAAGAGAGCTTTTGGCTATATAAATGATTACACTTAAATATACATTACCTAAAATGCAATAGTCATATGTTGATGCTCTGATAATTTGTTCCTGTTTTTTTTTCCTAGACAACTATATGTACAACTCCAGTATCAGGATTAGAATATATGAATGGATTGACAGATAAAGAAAGAAGCAAGAGAGATATACCAGCTTAAGATAAACAGTTAATAAAATATCTATCTATACATATATAAAGGGCAGTTTGGTGTGTGTGTATATATATATGTCCAGATGAAATGACAAAAAAAAAAAAAAAAACAATACAAGTGTGTGTGTGTGTGTGTGTGTGTGTGTGTATATATATATGCCTCTCGTCGATTTCACGCATGAGGGTTCACACACCAATGAAACCCACACAGTTATTTGTTTATGGAGGTGAAGGCTTGTGTTGACTATCCACACTTTTTGGCAGTCGATATATATATATATATAGATTAAGATATCACCGGTTCTTGCTTTTTGTGCAAAATGAAGATTTAATTCATATTCAGATTATTTTTAAATTAAAATTACATAGAAATAGCATTGAAATTTTACTTCAAAATGTCAGCATTTGTAAATCTCAAAGTAGATAAATCAATACACCAGAGTTTCCCCCTCTACCCAGGCAATGCTGGTAAAGGCTTCTAGTACAATACAGGAAGCGCGTGGTGTAATGGTTAGTCATGGAAAATGAACTCGTCAGCCCAAGTTCAAATCCTGGATGTTGCATTTTACTTAATGCTAATACCCTTGGGAAAGGTATGGATCCTACTCTTCCTCCCGTATGGTAAATAGTAGGGCAGACTGGCTTTTAACCTGATTAGGGCACCGTTAGGTGAAAGGAAAACTCTGATATTCAAACCTGTTGAACTCCACTTAAAATTGACCTTGTGTCCTATCCAGCTCGTGCTGAGGGGTGGGTATATTATATATATATATATATAATAATAGTCATGAAACCTGGTCTCACGAGAGATTAATGGGAATTTCTGTCAGTGGTAATATAAGTATTACATGAGTAAACAAAAAGAGGAGAAAAAAATTGGGAAAAGATAAAGGGAAGAAAAAAAGAAAAGGAGAGAGGAGGGGTGGAAAAGAGAGGAAGAAAGTGGAAAGAAGAGACAGGGGGAGTGGAATGAGGGGGGAAAGAAGAAAAGGAAGAGGAGAAAAAATGAAAGAGAAGAGAAGGAAAATATGGAGAAAAAAAGAAAATGGAAAGACAGAAAATTAAGAGAATATAGGGGGGGGAATAAACAAGATAAAATTAGAGAGAGAGAGATGAAAAAATGTGGAAAGAAAAAAAAAAGACAGAGTGAGAGACCCAGATGTAAACAATACTGTAATTTATGATAGAGTCCATAAAATAAAATAGGAGAATCCCTTAATGAAATAAGCCAACAATTTCCTTAAATTTGGAACTTTCAGTTTCCACTGATATTTTTTACATTGATCCATACTGACAGCAAAAAATAACACCAGGAGTTTTCAAATTATCAAACCTCTGTTTTAACAAATACAATAAGACCACAAACTGTCGATGCCAGACATGTGAAACATTTAACATGAATTAACATATCAAAGATGCCTGATTTTTCAAAATAAAGATCTATAATCACAATATACATTTTTACTACATTAACAAAAAAGTACACATACCCACAAACCATTTTTGGTAAATTCATAATTTCTATGGATAGTTATATGTGCTTTATTTCATTATCTAGAGGAGTAAACCCTGAAAACAAATTCAGAGCCTGAGTCCCTAAGATGGCATAACGCTGAACTTCAGCAGTACACAGCAACTCTTGTGACACTGCCATTGCCAAACTGCATTTGTCTCTTACCTTTCCTTTGGACCACAGTGACCATGTGGAGAGGCGGATCTGCTGCTTGGGCAACCACACATACTCCAAAAAAGAAAATTTGGGACACTATTCTATCATTTTTTGTAGACGGAAGGATGCCAACAATTTTTATTATCTAAAATAAGAATAGATTTATTGTCTAGATTCATTTACATACAGGATATCTTTTTGGATGAGATCATGTTGAAATTTTCAAAATGTTTCAGATGGATTAATCAAAACATCATGTTAACAACATTAAGAATGTAAAGGAGTTTCAATTGCAAACATTCTGCTATTATTTCTCTGAAATTTTTTTTAGATGAGGCTTGATTATTTGGATTATTTTGACTATTGTACCATGTGTCCAATTGGACATATGGCACAATGGATATAGGTCTTGAGTTGATACAGTTTTAAGTGACTGGGCTACAGGTTCAATCCTAGCCAAGGGTGACAGTAACATAGAATAATTAACACAGCTTAACACTTGCTTTCGGTCATGGTTAACGGAATAAGAACAGTCTACCCCCGTGGATTGAATAAAAGGTTCGGTTAAAAGTACCAAGAAGGTTCCCGAATTCGAAGAGAAGGCTCCTGAGTCTGACAAGAAATACCTGAAGAAGAGGGCACATCAGCCGAAAAGTTGTATAAAATAACAATAAAGATGAGGACAATAGCCCGAATAATCTAAATAATACAAATTCTGGTATCATACAAACTTTAATAATTAACATAACAATTACAAGAATCCCTTGTTCTCTAAAGAACATAATCTAATTGTATAACTTCAACAAAAAAGAAAGATTTGTATAAACATTTTTTTGTTAAAGTTGTTATTTATTAAATTTTATTTAGATATAGCACACAGTCTGCCCTACTATTTATTTCTGAGAATAGATACACATTAAGATTATCATGAAAACAGTTTGCATTCACTTTACAGTAATGTCCTTCATAAAAGGCATAAATCCACTTCTCCCTACCAACCCCAGCAATTAGTAAATAACAGAGCAGCTCTTTAGTCTTGTAAAATGCAAACCATCTTGGATGTTTCATATATCAATTCAGAGATCACACTTTGCTACTGGTACCATGTAACCTAGTACTACCTGTGACTTGTTATTTGGAGAGGAGATGGGCACTGCTAATTAACCTTTATTACTTTTTGGGAGATGCCATAAAGGGGAATTAATCAGTACCCTGATGACTTCATAGTTTATAAAAAAGAAGCTGGTCACTGCCAAGTAGCCCTCATTTCTCCAGGAAATGCCACCAAGGGGAAATTACTCCACACAGTACCCTGATCACCTAATAGCTTATGAGAAACATCAATCCCTGTAAGGAAGGTCATACCTAATTATTTAAGTCAAAAATAAATCAGTGATGTATATAATTTCATCACAAGAGAAATGGGCCATTTTCATAAGTAGAGAGGATTATGTAGATACAAGAGCATGTTACATTAGTTTGAAACATTCAACCTTCTTATTAATTTATCATTTCTGATGGATAGCCATGAAGAAGTAAAGGACAACAAAAGGTTTCTTCTCGGCCTTCATTTTCTCTATTTACCAATTAATAATAGATTAAACTCAAAAACAAATTCACTCTTAGGTAAGAAACTGAAATCATTTCAACTGATAGATTTTAGAAACGCAAAAGAACAAAAGGCGGAACAGTTCTTTAAAACTTCATTATAAAAAGACACATTACTATTATTTGTATTATTCAGACTATTGTCCTCGTCTTCATTGTTATCTGTACAATGTTTCGGCCGATATGCCCTCTGGCCTTCTTCAAGTATTTCTTCTTGGACTTAGGAACCTTCTTGTATGTAATTGGGAGCCATCACAGAACTTTAAATAATGATAACAATGAAGATGAGGACAATAGTCTGAATAATACAAATAATACTAATTATCATCTCAAAAATTCAGAGAAAAAGATACATAATTAAAAGTCAAATGGAAGTGTATGGTGAAATGGTTAGAGTCATGGGAAATGTACTTGTCGCCCCGAGTTCAAATACTGGACGTGATAATTGCATTTTCATTTAGCGCTAATACCCTTGGGAAAGGTATGAATTCTACTCTCCCTCCAGCTATGGGTAAATAGTAGGGCAGAGTTGGCTCTTTAATCTTGGTTAGGCATCCGGTCTAGGAGAAGGAAAACTCTGAATTCAAACCTGATAAACTTTGCTTAATAAATTGACCTTGTGTCCCATCTTGCTCGTGCAGAGCATTTGGTAAATATATACATAATTAAAAATGCTGTACCTAGAGCAACCCACAAACTATCATTAATTATAGTAATTTAATGGAAGATTATTTTCAAAATGTTTTAATTTGACTGCATCTATGATAAAAACAATAAAAAGAAAAGTGGGAAATATGGTAATATTCAAGAGTGGAGACTTCAAGTGTCTTTTGGCTTCATATCCAAGTAGCTAGAAATTGGAAATGTTATGATTTTCTTTAAGAGTATGTGGAATAGTTTGGCTGGATCTGATTCACTTTCAAGTGGAAACAAGAAAAATAAAAGATAAAGAAACATTTTTTTAAACAATTAGATGTGCTAAATATATTCAACAAGCCAAATTATAGGATATATGCCAAATCTTTTTTTAAACAATAGGGAAAAAATTATATTTCTTGGATGTTTTTGAGCAGAGAGATGGGAATGCAACATTTAACGACCTATGGGATGTGACATACTAATTATAACAGCCCAATTCCTCTCACACACACACACATATATATATATATATATATATTGGAGGATATGTGCTTAATTGAAGTCATACCTAATTTTGAAAATTAATTAGTTAATAATTAATGAATTTAGGCGGGCATATATGTTCAAATGTAAGGCTAAACAAATTGAGAAAATGTCAATCCCTGAATGTACATTTCGACCCAGGGATTGACATTTTCTCGATATGTTTAGCCTTACATTTGAACATAAGTGTGATAGACAAGGTTCTTCAACTTTAGTAGGAGAAAGAAAACTGGCAACTTTAGTAGGAGAAAGAAAACTGGCAACTTTAGTAGGAGATAGAAAACTGGCAACTTTAGTAGGAGATAGAAAACAACTTTAGTAGGAGATAGAAAACTGGCAACTTTAGTAGGAGATAGAAAACTGGCAACTTTAGTAGGAGATAGAAAAACTGGCAACTTTAGTAGGAGATAGAAAACTGGCAACTTTAGTAGGAGATAGAAAACTGGCAACTTTAGTAGGAGATAGAAAACTGGCAACTTTAGTAGGAGATAGAAAACTGGCAACTTTAGTAGGAGATTGAAAACTGGCAACTTTAGTAGGAGATAGAAAACTGAATTCAAACCAGCTGAATTCCACTTGAAAAATTGTCCCTGTGTTGCATCCCACTCATAGCAAGGGGTGGGGATGCAAACATGGCAATCCAGAACTTGGTCTATAGGTGTAGGAATGTTTATTTGACCACCGTTGCCAAAAATCGAAGAATCACCAACACCTCCCAAGCAACATGATTATCCATTCTCTCGACAGCATCCAACAACTGACTAGTCTCAAACAACTATTTGAACACTTCAACATCAGTCACTGGAACCAGTAGAAAAACATGTTACTATCTCAAACAGAAAACATGTCTTCATCTTATAAGCACTCTTGTATGTTAACCCCAAAGGTTATATAATATATATATATATATTATATATATATATATATATATATATATAAAATGGTGGTGTACTGCTGTCAAGATTGATAATGAGTGAAACAGTTTTTACTGTTACTACTGCCTGAGAGGGGTTTTTGGGGTACTCACTCACAGACTGTTTACCAATCAACAAAGAACAGGACATTTTTGTCGAAAACCATATTTGTCAAGATGTTTGGTAAGAGGATATAATATAAGGGTGTGGATTCATGCCTTTCCAAAAAAGCAAGGTTGACAATGAGTGAAACAGCTTTTATGTTACTACTACCCAACACTTTCTCAAGGGCATTAGCATGAAGCAAAATGCAAACAGCTTCATCCAGAATTTGAACTCAGTTTATCATGTCCATTACTCCATGCACCTCCACTAGCAAGTTAAGCGAGTAGACCATTATTTACAAATTTTGGAATATTCTACACATCTTTGTCATTATATTCATAATATCTCAGCAGTTATATTCCCCAACCTTCTTCAGATGTGTTTTTGTTAAGCACTACCCTTCAGAGAATTTTGAAGCAAACTCTATATTCGATCCACAGGAGTAAAAAACAGTTCTTTCTACCTTTTAAGTTGGTTGGTTGATTTATTGATTTTAACGGCATATCAACCCATCTGGGGTTATGTTATGCCTAACAGTTAGGAAGTAATATATGTTATGTATTATATTTTATACTTTTTAGTGATTGATTTTAACTGTGTTAGCACTATTGGGGATCATGTTGTATGGTATTAAGTTCATGTCTATATTCTATGGTATAATTTTATTTCCCTCAAAAAGAACAGAATGTCCTCCATGTTGACATTTTCAAATAGATCTTTCATATTGTTTGCATTAAAATAACGGTTTCTGTTGTGAGCAAAAAACCTGCATTCCCTGAATAGGTGTTTGACATGTTTCGCATTGTGGTTGTTGTTCTTGTTTGAGTATATAGGAGTGTGTTAGTCTTGTGTGACCAATGCGTAATCGGGACACAATGACTTGTTCCTTTCTTATAGTTGGTCTCTACCTATTAAGGTTACCAACAATAACAAAAGACACCTGAGAAAAAAAAGACACCTCAAGAAAACCTGAGAGTACAGCAACCAAAATTGGCAATATAACTACCTAGATGAGGACAATAGAAAAGTATAAACAATAACTCATCTCAGAAATTTAAATAGCAAATTATTGTTTGATTCTCAATGGGTGCCCCACATACTTCTGGCCTTATATGGGCATCCCATCATGGTGTAATTGTTAGCAAGCTAGTCTTGCAAATTCATTACTACTGAATAGCAAGTTCAATCCTCACTGAACGTTCCATACTTGCAACCTTGTGTCACATCCTCCCTATGGCAAATGGATTCGGTAAATACCTAGTGCTAGGTTGGGTGGATTTTAAGGCATGTCAATACTTGGGTTATTTTATGCCAAAGATGTTTTTGTTTTATTCATTCTTGTTTGGTATTCAAATGTTTTTAAACTAATTTTTTGATTTATTTAAACCATAGATGGAAACCTAACAGGTACAAACCACTCTGGGCCAGGGTGAACCTGGGAGTAATGGCAATGAAGTGGTACTATACACTCCCCAGAGTTCCAGAATTGAAACCTCACCACTGGATGCAGGCAAAACTAAGCTAAACTTAGAAAATAAATACTTCACAACTAGACAGTTTTTTTTGTTGTTGTTTTTTGGGGGTTTTGTTTCAACAGATTACATAATAAAATTAAGCATTTTAGGAAATGTGTTGTATATACACACATCTCTTTATTTGTGATTAACTTTATGTAATTCTGCATTTTTTCTGCCAAGAAATTCTTTCTTAAAGAAAGAAAGAAAAAAAGCTATCACATCAGTTCTGTAATATGCTAGTGTTAGTTTATATATATAGTCCATCTATTATACACCAATGTATACACAATAATGTGCAACGTTATATTATGTTTACAATAACATATCATAGGGAAATCCTATCATTGTTCAATCTCATGTTTCCTCAGTCAAATTCAATGTTAAAATCAACAAAGGGCCACAGATGGTTAAAAAAAGTTGGTAGATAAGGAAGGGCCAGCAAACTTTGTAAAATAGTTCCCATTTTATTTATTTGACAGGATATAATAGGAATTTCTTTTAATCTAAGTCAATAACAGGAAAACAGAAGTTAAGAAATGAGCAGGGGAGACGAGGGGAAGAAATGTTTGAAAATTAAGTTTCTATAAGTTTATTTCCAAACAGACAGAACAGGAAGCTGATGTGATATAAAAGATTGAGTCTTAGTTTTATATATATGTATATATATATATATATATATATATATATATATATATATATATATATATATATATCCCATGTATTTAGATGTTCAAATTAAAATAAAAATGATACAAGCTTTTTATTCTTTTAATAGTCTTACTTAATGTTATAAAAGTGTTGGGCAATGCAAGCAATAGTTGTTTCTAACTTAAATAAACAAAGAGTTTTGTTAACCCAATATGAAAAAGACTTACAGTCTATTGAAGTCAGTCAGTCAGTCTACTGTTGGTTTGAACAACAGCAACTGGCTAAGCACAACTGAAGCAGTATCCAAGACAGTTGGTATTTATGGAAATCAAGAATAGTCCATTCATGTATTTGGGTGATTCCATAAATATCAATATTAATAGAGGCTGTTAGCATTTTTACTTCACACTAATACCCGTGGAAAAAGTATGAATCCATCTGTCCCTTCATGAGCTATGGTAAATAGTAGGGCAGATCAGGTTCTTGAGACTTGGTTAGGCAATCAGCATAGGAAAAGAAAACTCTGAATCCAACCGAGCTTTACTCCATTTAAAAATTTACCATGTGTCACATCCTGGATAGGTTGGATAAATGCATACAATCCAAAAAGAAAAAAATATGGCACCTTGTAACAAGATTTTTGTTATCGCACATTTCAATCTGATTTGCAACATAATGATAATGTAGAGTTCTGTATTTGCTCTCACCCCAATCAATATAATTACTCAAATAAGGTATCTAAGTAAATACATATACAGGAAATAAAGAGAGAATAAAAAGGGCACTCAGTGAGTGCCTATAATGGGGGGGGTCTTTAAATAAACAGAAGAGAGAGAAAAGACATAAGAAAAAAGACATAAGAAAAAATATATAAGAAAACAAAATTAGAGAAAGTGTGTTTTTCTATAAAATGAAAGTTAAGTAGATTGATGAATATGTAGATCATTAGCAGATTCAGATAAGAAAAAGAAAAAAGGGACCATATGACCTTTTTTCAGACCATATTACCTTTAGGCACCCCTTCTTGATCTCGATTCAGAAAGGACATGTTTTTCATTTACACCGTCAATATCCGGTTGTTTTTAACAGATGATTTTTCGATTTTTTTTTGTTTTTTTTTAAATTATAAAACTAACCCCTAACCCTAACAAACAACCGGATATTGATGGTGTAAATGAAAAACATGTCCTTTCTTAATCGAGATCAAAAAGGGGTGCCTAAAGGTAATATGGCCTGAAAAAAGATTGGGAAAAGGCAAATGAAAACTAGTTAAGAAAGAATGATTATACAGGAAAAGTAGACACTACCCCCTCCTCCTCCTCCTCCATCACCATGCACCCACCAGACTAATGATCTCTAAGATGTTTATCTCTGACCTGGAGGATGGTAATCCCTGACATTCTAGCAGAGATTGGCATTATTTCAATAGCACTTATGTCATATAAATCAACAGAGAATATTCTAGAGAAACAGGTTTGTAATAGTTAAATTTTCTTTTGCACTTTTGGCAAACATTTCAAAATATATTAAAAGTAGGAATGATATCATTGACAAAATGAAAAAAAGAATTACAAGAACTTAAAAACAAAATTGAATTTATGAGAAACTTTCTAATATATACAAGGTGTGTAAAAAAAACAACTTATTTTACTTAAAAACTTTTACATTTTTCCAGGTCAGGTAACTTTGAACTACGTATCTTTGAGAATCTGTGTTACACCTCAAAGATATGTGGTTCAAAGTTAACTGTCTAGAAAAATGTAAAAGTTTTAAATAAAATAACTATTGTATTATATCTTTTATTCATTAATATATCAATACTGAAAATTTCATTAAATTCGGTTAATTCCCTGTTTTTTTTTTTTCCTTTCAGTGGAGTGACATACGATGGTGGAATTTAGGTCCATTAAGTTCGATTTAACCAAAAGGCTTCAAATGAAAGAAACTAGGAGTGGACACATCAACAGTTTTCCCTTCAAACTATAAAGGAATGAAAAGAAACTTGGTGAATCCAAGATTTTTCTTCTACTGTGATGATAGCATTGAAAGTGTTGAAAGTGATGCAACTTAGGAGAGAAATCTGTTGTTTAATCTGAGGCCAAAGGAGGGGAGAGAAAAGAATAGGGGGAGAGGGGAGAAAGAATTGGGGGAGAGGGGAGAAAGATTGGGGGGGAGATTAAGCTAGAGTGAGGGATGAAAAAATTAGAGATAAATGCTTGGAGATAAACATACCGACCTCATAAATTAACAGCTTGTTAGTTAAACTATTATATATATATATATATATATATATATATATATATATATATATATATAAATTTTTGACATCAACAATAGACAAGATTAACTGTATACAAAATCTCAAGAAAACACTGTGTGTGTGTGTGTGTGTATATATATATATATATATATATATATATACACACACACACACGCAGACATATACACACACAGAGAGGGTGTTCATAAAGTCCTATAATAGTTTTAAAATGCATCAATAATGAAGGCAATTATATGGAAGTATGATAATCGAAAAATACATTAAGAATAAAACTACAATAAAGTTTCATGCGGTTTTTACAAAATGATCTTACCATTTGTAAAACACAGTTCAACCAAGTAACCAATAAGCACCCCAAATCATCAACTTAATGAAAGGTTCATATTTTAACTCATCACCGGTAAGTTTCACTTTCAAATATTTGAAAATAAACGAACAGACAATTTTTGCAATTTATTTGAATAAGCATAAAAATATTTTGTAAATAAAAACTGTATTTTTATTTGAATAAACATAATTGCATTTCTCTTCTGATTAAATAAAAACTATTTTAGTATAAAAACGTCCTTCGTCTTTTTATAAATCATTGTAAGTATTGAAAAATATTCATAAATTTCTGATTAAAAAGATTTTGCTATTGAATTTTAATTTGATTACATGTACCAACCATCTATTTATTTAATTTATTGTGAGTTCAACATCTCAATAAACTTCTGATTAAAATCATTTGTTTACAAAAATTTGGAAGCAGAAGTTACTGGTGATGAGTTAAAATATGAACCTTTCATTAAGTTGATGATTTGGGGTGCTAACTGGTTACTTGGTCCATACAGTTTATATATATATATATATATATATATATGTGTGTGTGTGTGTGTGTATATATATATATATACACACACACACACACACACACACAGAGGGTATCCTATCAGTATATAATGATTAGCAAGATAGTCTTGCAGATCCATTACTACAGAATAGTGAGTTTGATCTTTGTTTGATGCCCCATACTTGCAACCTTGTATCACATTCTACCTGTGCGAACAGGTAGGATAAGTACCTACATACATACATACAAATCTATAGGTAAAATAATTGAGAAGACCAGGCTATTTAGCTTTGATAAGGCAACCAGTCTAGAAGAAAGAAAACTCTGAATTCAAACCCAATAAAACCTGCTTAAAAATTGATCTTGTGTTACATCCTGCTTGACCAGAGGGGTTGGGTGAATTTATATTGACGGTTGGGTTTTTAGCTAAGGCCTTAAGTATTTTGAATTTATATATATATATATATATATATACTTTCTTTAAATATACTCTCCTTACTACATTTGGGTCACTGGTAGTTGTCGTCAGTGATGTGATTTCCTTGGGTCACTGAGAAGTTTTATCTCTTTCAACATCATACTCCCTTCGCCTATATACTAGGTACTCTACTAAGTCTAGCTACACTGAAGAGATGTGATATGTCAAAACACAGTGTCTATGGATGACTAATATATATATATATGGACACACATACACACACAAATATTCCATTGTACAAATGTATGAGCAGATGTTAATAGTAATGTTTTAGCTATATCCCATTAAAATGTAAGTAGATATTATTCACAGAAATGGTTCTGTTGGCTCAAGTATGAAATGACTTCCTTGAGTTAGCCAAAAAAATTTGTACATAAATTCAAAGTCTTTGTTTATTTTAGTGTTTATATTAATTTTGAACACTATTCATTTTCTTTTATAACAATTCTAATGCCAGCTCCATTTTGTTTTAAGTTCTTTTTTCATGTTACACATTTGACATTTTTAAGTTAGAAACAGATATTCGAACATGTAAACACTGATCATTAGCATAATTCTTGCTAATCTTGGACGCACAAATTAAACAACCCTGTTAAGATTAGAAATGGAACTGTCAGTCCAAACGATTCCTCCATAGGTGATCACCTTATATATTGCTGTAGTTGCATGAATTCATTTAGTGCTGTCTGGATCTCTGTTGAAAGCAAATCACACTCATTTTATCACCTTAAAATATTAGAGACTTTATATATTCTGACCAGTAAGCTTGCTCTTTGTAAACAAAGGACACAGTAAATCAAAAAGCTATCATGGTTGGTTGGTTTATTGATTTTAACAGCATATCAACCCATCCGGGGTTATGTCATGCCTAACAGTTAGGAAGTAATATATGTTGTGTATTTATATTTATACTTTTTTAGTAATTGGTTTTAACAATGTGTTAGCATCATTGGGGATCATGTTGTATGGTATTAATTAGGTCCATGTCTGTATTCAATGGTATAATTTTATTTCCCTCTAAAAGGACAAAATGTCCTCCATGTTGACATTTTCAAATAGATCTTTCATATTGTTTGCATTAAAATAACGGTTTCTGATGTGAGCAAAAAACCTGCATTCCATAAATAAGTGTTTAGCAGTCAAAGGTATTTGACATGTTTCACACTATGGTTGTTGTTCTTGTTTGAGTATAAGCTATCAGCATCACTGCTAATAGTCAAAGGACTCAAAACTAATGCTATCACTCCTACAAACAACTCCACTTGTCTTTTTCTAACCAAATTCAAATGCTAATATCTACACAGTGGCAGTCTATTATAATTCCTTTGAAGTGGTTTTCTTCAACCCACAACTATTATATAATGCTGACCAACAAGTCAACTCAAAATCATCTCTGCTGACCTAGTCTATATTCCTGAATCAAACATAAACTCTACTTAATTTGTTGTCACATCAACAAGGTCAATGAGAAAGGTTTATTTACATAATAATAGTCAATGTATCACAGTCAAATCAGACTGAAACTACTGGTTCTCTCCAACTTAATGAAGTATTGATGAGCATGTTCAATACGGAGATGATTGATTGATTGATTGATTTTTAAAGGCATGTCAACTTGTTTGGGGTTATTTTATGCCTAGAGGTTAGAGAATCTTTTGGTTTGGTTTTGGTTTTACGGCATATCAACCTCAGTGGGTCATATAATGCTGACAAAGTTTTGAAATAAATTCATTCTTAATGGATAAAAAATTTTGTTTATCAACTCATGTTTTTCGATTTAACCCATAGATGGGACCCTAACAGGTACTACCACTCTGGGTCAGAGTGGACCAGGGAGCAATGGTGATGAAGGGTGCTCCACATTCCCCAAACCTCCAAAACTGGAACCTCACCATCAGATAGAGTTTAACGTCATTCCAAGGACATGTAGACCCTCAGCCACCACCTTCTAGCACCCATATGATAAAAAGGGGTTGGGGCTTGCTAATTTAATATAATATTTTATTACATTAAAACTTAAATACTTGTTTCCAGAGAGTGCATATATTTCCTAGTTATTATAATTTTGTGTTCTTTTTGAAGGATTTTACAAGGATCTAAAAGCCTGGAAGCAGTGCAGACAGTAATGACAAGATAACTATAAAACACACACATACACACAGCCCTGGCCAACAAGGACAAATTCTGTGCAAAATGAAGATAATACAATTACAGAGGGTGTGTACAGAAAATAAATAGTGTGGCGGGGGTGAGCCAGTCGTAAACAACATACATTGTTACTAAGTGGCAGGTCAGAGTTGATAGGAATGGAATTTTATAAGTTATTAAAACCAGACAAAGGCAGGGCTTTGATAACAACAAGAGGCCGGGGTTGCAGAAGTGAAACAAAAATAGATTTTTTAAACAGGAACAATACAAGTGTTTCTTGAAGAGAAGGAGAAAGACAGAAAAAAAAAAATGGAGATTGAGGGACAAATGAACGAAGAATAAGCGAATTTGATTCCTTATTTTAGTATCGTCAAAGACAAGAATAACAAAACAAAGCAACAGATTCTTCCATTATTATATCATAAAATAGTTTATGATGCTAGTCTATAATAACATATTCAACACTTTGGAATGGTGAAAGTGTGTGTGTGTGTGTGTGTGTGTGGAGGGGTCTTATCCAATTATAATCCACCGATTGTCTGTCCGTACCAATAAGGATCTGCCTTTTTTGGACAGATTTCAACCTAACTTTCAGGAAAAGGTTTCAAATTGTATTTTGGCCACAGGTTTGTTTGTTTTTTTGTTTTTTAAATCACGAAAATGAAACTACTTATGCCAACAAAATATTGAGTAACCTCAAAAGTTAATTGAGAGAAGAAAAAAAAAAAAGATTTTTTTTTCTATGTAAGGTAGGTTTCGCTTTATCTTATCAGGGACATCAGAAAGTGAAAATTATTCCAAGCCATAGCTGTATAAGTCAAGGTAACACTGTATATCACAGACATGGTTTAATGTTGTTGTTTATTGATTTTAACGGCATATCAACCCATCTGGGGTTATGTCATGCCTAACGGTTAAGAAGTTATACATATCGTGTATTTATATTTATACTTTTTAGTAATTGGTTTTAACAGTGTGTTAGCATTATTGGGGATTATGTTGTATGGTATTGATTTGTTTCATGTCTATATTCTATGGTATAATTTTATTTCCCTCAAAAAAGAGAGAATATCCTCCATGTTGACATTTGCAAACAGATCTTTCATATTGTTTGCTTTAAAATAACGGTTTCTGATGTGAGCAAGAAACCTTCATTCCATGAATAAGTGTTTGACATGTTCCACATTGTGGTTGTTGTTCTTGTTTGAGTACATTGAAGTGCGTTAGAAGAATATCCTAACTTCCCTGAATTATCTCCCATTGTTTTTTTATGGCCCAAGTCAGGGACCATCAAACGTTTTTCTTTTTTTTCTTTTTTTTTGGTGAGGGAAGAAAAAAGAAAAACAGTGGGACGCATGGATATGATTTTACTGTGTCCTTTTAGATTGTTGTGCATCAGGGCCACAGGATGCATATATATGAGAATCTCTGTAGATGGTCAATAATATCATTAGAGATTAAAACATCAGTTAAGATATGATAGATCAGTCTAATACAAAAGAAATACCTATCAATGTTTGTTTTCCATGTATATTTTCTCCTGGAGATTTTTTTCAGTGTTACTATCACTATTTGCAAATCATCTGCCTTAAATCTGAAAGCCTCTAAGACTAGATTCAGCCATTTACCAATGAAAATGATTTGTCATTAGGGACTACGTTTATTCTGGTGCTAAGAACAAATATCATGTATTTTCCACACATCTTTGATCTATCAAATATGAGCTTTGACAAGGTTTCATTTTTAGATATTTGAAAGACTTGTAGCAAAGGCAAGACACTCACATGAAACATGTAAATAATGAAAGATATAAAAAAAATAGTTATCTTTCTAGTGGGAATAAATGAAAAAATTCAAAGAGAAAAGAGATGTTCTTAAACTACAAACAAACAAACTGCATGGAGCATCTGGTATCAAAAGAAGCAGAAATTAATCATATCTGTATGTGAATCATGTGTGTGTGCGTAAGATGTGAAATATACTTAATGATGATAAAATATATTTGACACCTTATACTCAAAACAGTTAATTACAGGAATAGAACAAATTACATTTTTACCAGTGAAGAAAATAAATAGGGATATATTGTATACTGTACGGTTTGGTTGGTTTGGGTTTTTTGTTTTACAGTATATTAACCCTTTTCAGGTTATTTAATGCCAAATCAAGTCATATTGATAAACAAAGGACCCAGGTTGCTTATTGTACAAGCTATTGCTTAAGTGGTCACCCAATCAAGTATTGAACAGGCTCATCGTTACTTAACTTTCTCTAGCAAATTTTCTTGGTATTTTTTTTATCTGTATGATAGGATATTTCAAAGTTCACTATCTATTCACCTCAGAACTCATTCTATTCTAATAAAGTCTTATTATTGTAATCTGAGTCCTCCAGTTCAATTATAATGAACTAACCATCAGTTTTTGTACTTTTGTGGGAGAGCCGCTGTGAGTGGTTTAAAGAAGCCAAAGAGTTAGCTTTTTGCCTACCAAATTTCCACTATGGCTATACCAAATTTTCTTTGTATTTTTTACCTGTACGATCAAGATACTCTGATGGAATGTGACCAAATGAGGTTTATTTTTCAAAATAGTCCTCCTTGCAGCCCACACATGGCTTCCATCATTGTTGTAGTGCTTGGATCCCATTGGTCAAAATAATCATCTACAGCAGATGACGTTGTCATATGAACTTTCATATCCTATTGATCTGTTCCACACCTACCATCAGCTCCCAAACACCATAATTTTTTTTTTTGTTACATTGTTTATTTATAAATAAGATAAATAGCACTATTGTATAAAAACAATAAAATAGAATGTAATGAATTATGTGCTTTAAGTAAAGTCGGCGGAGTGACCTATCCTTGGTATCAGCCAGACGAGGGAGTCTATCTCATTTTCACTAACCAGGGAGATTGCTTTTGCATCTGAGGCACACCACACCTACCATCAGGTCCACACTTTACCATACACATCCAAGCTGTGTTAATCATGTTAGCAAGGGCTGAAATCGAACCCAGAACCTTGTGTTTGTATATATATTTTTTACTTTTATGATTTTTCAATGTTATATCATGCAGTTTTTAAAAATGACAGATTTCTATGGGTACAAATAAAATAATGTGGTCCTCAGCAGAAGTGCCAATCTATGCAAAATAAACGCATAAAAAATTATAGAAAATATACTTGTATAGTTCCTAAAATTATACTCATATGTTCATATATAACACCCTTCCTACACTTTCTCCAGAGCTCCAGAACTGGAGCCTCACCATTAGATGTAATTATAGAGTCGTATCCAGGACACAGCTTGTGGGAAGGGGATCATAGCCACCACAGGGGATGCAGTTGGCATATTGATGACAGGTGTGAACAGAGAAAACAAGGTGAGTGAACTGAAGCAAACTACTTTCTGACAATTACCTTACATGCCAAAAGCTATTCTCCATACCACACCCCATTGTCAACTTTTACAGGTCCAATAACCTACTTTTCTATTACTGAATTGTGCTATATATATATATATATATATATATATATATATATACACACACATACACACAGGGTGAATCACAGTTTATTCATGTCAAAACAGTTTAGAAAAGTATAACAAAATTGTACATAATTATTGATATATATATATATATATATATATTGGTTTGGAGGTTGATTTTGAAGGCTATCACAATGCAGTTGTAAAGAAAAAATAATAAGGTAACAATGGTGTTGTTTGTTAACCTGTGATTTATATGTAATATAAATATTTAATCATTTATTATTATTATTCTTAAATGATTAAATATTTATATTACATCCAACAAGAAATATTATACATCACCATGGCCACCAAATATAAATACAGTCATTCATACGCGCGCGTGGATATGGTTATAACGTCACAGTCTACGTGCATGACAACATACGCACAAAAATACCATCTGTAACATTTTCAAATAAAAAAATTTTGTTTAACTAAAAATGCTATAATAAGAGGACAACTACTTCAGTTCCAGTGTTCTTCTAAAAAAGAGATTTTATCTCAAAATATCAAGAATAAATCAAAGGTTAACAAACAACACCATTATTACCTTATTATTTTTTCTTTACAACTGCATTGTGATAGCCTTCAAAATCAACCTCCAAACAATATATACACAATGCCTCAAGCAAATTATAAAACCTTTTTATATATATATATATATATATATATATATATATATATATATATACATTATATATATATATATATATATATACATACACACACACATACATACATACATACATACACACAATTAAAATCGAATGGTTTAAAATACGGACGAGTTTCTCGCATTAGCACGAGTCTTTGGTCTATTTAGCTCTTTAAAATGAGCACTTTTTAATTGATTTTAGTGAAAAAATCCCGAAGTAAATAAGATTGTATACTCATTTGCTTGTGGATTTAATGGTAACTGCCGTATATATATATATATATATATCACATGGAATTTCTGAGACTCTGGATTTCATGCAGTGGTGCACTTGTTAGACAGAGTAAAATTCCCATTATATATATATATATATATATATATATATATATATATATAATTTGCTATATAAAGACCACAGTTTAAAATCACACAGGTGAGAAACTGTCAGTTACCAAGTGCCATTGACATGATGTCTTCTCTACCCCTAACTTAGATATATATATCATCAAGTCATGCTGACAGCATGAATTCCCATGATTCTCTCGCCACCCGTCCCTGTCACTTGATAGCATCCAGAACCTTCAGTGCTGATTGATGTAGGTTTTTGCTGGTCAGCCTAAACTGTTGTGTCCATGTGTAGTTGTCCACAGGATAACATTACTCAACAGTTCATCCTTCCTTCTACAGCAGTGTCCAATACGTCTCGTTCATCTTATCTGGATGGTTTGTGTGATATGAGGTAAGTGGTCATTACAGCTGCTATTTTTTTCTTTCTTTTTTTTTGTGAGGTACCTGTTTGCATAATACTTTAAACAATATAAAGGAAATTTAGGTAAGTAGACTATTAACGAGCCAATAGAATTTGTTGGAAATAAAATTTAATTTCTAGTTTTGAATTGAACATAGAAAAAATAAGGTATTTATTTTTAATTTCTCTCTGATTAAACACCAACAAGAAAATGTGCAAATTATCTTAATGAATTATTCAAAGTGTGTAGCTGTGAATGTATCATGAGAAAAATGGTGGCAGAAAAATAAGATCCAGACACTTAAATAAGTTGTTGATCTTGTACAAGTTTTCCCTCCTCACCAACCAATGCATGCAAAATAAGTTAATATATTTTTATGTAATACTTAAGTTTTTAGTTTAGCCAAGTTGAGTATATAAGTTATACAAAAATACCTGCATGTGCATCTACTTTTAAAAAATTAAAAAAAGTTATATAACCATCATTGCGTCACACTAACAGCACAGATTCCTATGACTCTCTCTCATTGCCTATCCCTATCGGTCATTAGTGTTGGCAAGTCCTCCTCACAACGTCCAGTATCCATACAGAACTGATCAAGTTTTTGTTGGTTGACCCACTCTGGTTTGTCATGGTTAAGAGTCCACAAGAGAATGTCACTTATGAGTTGATTCTTACTTCTCCAGCAGCGTCCAGTCTATTTTAATTGGTTTGTTATTTTGTTTTATGGCTAATCAACCCTCTTTCAAGTTATTTAATGCTGAATCATTTTGATAAACAAAAGACACAGTTTGTTTATAGTAGCTGCCGTTGCTTAAGTGTTCACCCAATTAAGTATTAAACAGGCTTATCATTGCTTAATTCTCACTTTATCTTACCAGAGAGAGCATATTTCCATATGAACAATAATCTGCTTATAGCAATCCATGTCTTTTCTATGTGCATATTGATATCGCTTTCTGTAGATGAAATACTACTACCTAGGATTGTGAACTGGTCTAATTTCAAAATCTTGTCATCTATAACCAGTGTCTATATAATATCACTTATCTAAGTACAAAAAAAATGTAAGCATAAATGTACAATGTCAGCAGGTCTCTAAGTTGTAGATGTAGAATAGCCCCAGATGGGTTGATATACCATTAAAGAAATCGATTTGTTCAAGTAACATGTATCATTAAGAAACAAAAACATGACTTATGGCTCAACTTTGATGATTATTCTATACTAGCATAATACCTGTAAAAAATTTATGGGAAATATTTATATATGGTATTTTCTTGGAATTTTTGAGATGAGGCTGATAATTAGTATTATTTGGATTATTCGGACAATTGCCTCATCATCATTGGTATCTGGTACAACGTTTCTCCGATGTGCCTTCCGGTGCACAATACATATATCACATTGTCGTTTAATTGTTTTATTACCGTAGTTTCCTCTGGACATACATACAACACAACTGCCCTTTATATATGTATAGATTACCTCGACATACATAAACAAACACAACTGCCCTTATATATGTATAGATTACTTCCGAACATAACATGCACAAAACTGCCCTTTTATATATTTATAGATTACCTTCTGGACAGATATACACAAAACTGCCCTGTATATATGTATAGATTACCTCCGGACATACACACAACACAACTGCCCTTTATATTTCTTTACAACTGCATTGTGATAGTCCTTCAAAATAATTATCATTGTATTTTCCACACATCTTTGATCTATCAAAATGAGCTTGACAAGTTTCATTTTTATATATTTGAAAGACTTGTAGCAAAGCAAGACACTCACATGAAACATGTAAATAATTGGAAAGATATAAAAAAATAGTTATCTTTCTAGTGGGAAATAAATGAAAAAATTCAAAGAGAAAAAGAGATGTTCTTAAACTACAACAAACAAACTGCATGGAGCATCTTGGTATCAAAAGAAGCAAAAATTAATCATATCCTGTATGAATCAATGTCGTGTGTGCGTAAGATGTGTAAAAATTATACTTAATGATGATAAAATATATTTGACACCTTATACTCAAAACAGTTAATTACAGAATAGAACAAATTTACATTTTTACCAGTGAAGAAAATAAATAGGGGTATATTGTATACCTGTACGTTTGGTTGTTTGGGTTTTTTGTTTACAGTATATTAACCCTTTCAGCGGTATTAATGCCCAAATCAAGTCATATTGATAAAAACAAAGGACCCAGGTTGCTATTGTACAAGCTATTGCTTAAGTGTCACCCAATCAGTATGTGAACAGGCTCATCGTTACTTCTTAACTTTGTCTAGCAAATTTCTTGGTATTTTTTATCTGTATGATAGGATATTTCAAAGTCCACTATCTATTCACCTCAGAACTCATTCATTCTAATAAAGTCTTATTATTATTGTATCTGAGTCCTCCAGTTCAATTATAATGAACTAACCATCAGTTTTTGTACTTTGTGGGAGAGCCATGTGAGTGGTTTAAAAAGCCAAAGAGTTAGCTTTGCCACCAAATTCCACTATGCGTATACCAAATTTTCTTGTATTTTTTACCTTGGTACGATCAAGATACTCTCATGGAAGTGACCAAAATGAGTTATTTTCAAAATAGTCCTCCTTGCAGCTCCACACAAGGCTTTCCATCATTGTTGTATGCTTGGATCCATTGGTCAAAATAATCATCTACAGCAGATGACGTTTCATATGAACTTTCAATTCCTATGATCTGTTCCACACCTACCATCAGCTCCCAAACACCATAATTTTTTTTTTTTTACATTGTTT
The DNA here is from genome assembly GCA_023376005.1 of Doryteuthis pealeii. Taxonomy (NCBI): domain Eukaryota; kingdom Metazoa; phylum Mollusca; class Cephalopoda; order Myopsida; family Loliginidae; genus Doryteuthis; species Doryteuthis pealeii. The sequence goes on from CM042150.1 coordinate 88,686,749, forward strand.
ATTTATAAATAAGATAAATAGCACTATTGTATAAAAACAAAAAATAGAATGTAATGAATTATGGTGCTTTAAGGTAAAGTCGGCGGATGTGACCCTATCCTGGTATCAGCCAGGACGAGGGGAGTCTTCTCATTTTCACTAACCAGGGGATTGCTTTGCATCTGAAGCACACCACACCTACCATCAGGTCCACACTTTACCGACATCCAAGCTTTGTTAATCATGTTGGCAAAGGGCTGAAATCGAACCCCAGAACCTTGTGTTTGTATATATATTTTTTTACTTTTATGATTTTCAATGTTATATCATGCCAGTTTTTAAAAATGACATATTTCTATGGTACAAATAAAAATAATGTGGTCCTCAGCAGAAGTGCCAATCTATGCAAAAAACGCATCAGAAAATATAGAAAAATACACTTGTGATAGAAATTCCTAAAATTATACTCATATTTCATATAAACACCCTTCCTACACTTTCTCCAGCGCAGAGCTCCAGAACTGGAAAGCCTCACCATTAGATGTAATTATAGAGTTGTATCCAGGGACACAGCTTGTTGGAAGGATCATAGCTCACCACAGGGGATGCAGTTGGCATATTGATGACAGGTGTGAACAGAGAAAACAAGGTGATGAAACTGAAGCAAACTACTTTCTGATAAACTTTACATGCCAAAAGCTATTTCCATACCACCACCCCATTGTCAACTTTTACAGGTCCAATAACCTACTTTTTCTATTACTGAATGTGTCTTATATATATATATATATTATATATATAATATATATACACACACACCACACACACATAGGGTGAATCACAGTTTATTCATGTCAAAAGTTTAGAAAAGTGATAACAAAATTTACATAATTATTGGATAATATATATATATATATATATATATATATATATATATTATTAGTTTGGAGGTGATTTTGAAGGCTATCACAATGCCAGTTGTAAAAGAAAAAATAATAAGGTAACAATGGTGTTGTTTGTTAACCTGTGATTATATGTAATATAAATTTTAATCATTTATTATTATTATTATTATAATTATTATTAAATGATTAAATATTAATTACATCCAACAAGAAATATTATACATCCCATGCACCAAATACAATAAGCTCTTTTATACGCACGTGGATACGGTCATTCATGCGTGCGCGCGGGATACTTATAACGTCACAGTCTACATGCATGACAACATACGCACAAAAAATACCATCTGAACATTTTCAAATAAAAAATTTTTGTTTAACTAAAAATGCTTAAATAAGAGGACAAACTACTTCAGTTCCAGTGTTTCTTCTAAAAAACAGATTTTATCTCGAAATATCAAAATAAATCAAAGGTTAACAAACAACACCATTATTACCTTATTTATTTTTCTTACAACTGCATTGTGATAGCCTTCAAAAATCAACCTCCAAACCAATATATACACAATGCCTCAAGCAAATTATAAAACCCTTTTATTTATATATATATATATATATATATATATATATATATACACACACACTCACACACATACATACACACAATTAAAATCGAATGGTTTAAAATACGGACTCGAGTTTCTTGCATTAGCGCGAGTCTTTGGTCTATTTAGCTCTTTAAAATGAGCACTTTTAATGATTTTAGTGAAAAATCCCGAAGTAAATAAGATTGTATACTCATTTGCTTGTTGGATTTAATGGTAACTGCCGTATATATAATATAATATAATATATATATATATAAATATATATATATATATATTTACATGGGAATTTTTCTGAGACTCTGGATTTCATGCAGTGGTGCACTTGTTAGACAGAGTAAAATTCCCATTATATATATATATATATATATATATATATATATATATATATATATAATTTGCTATATAAAGACCACTTAGTTTGAAAATGACACAGGTGAGAAACTGTCAGTTTCCAAGTGCCATTGACATGATGTCTTCTCTACCCTAACTTAGATATATATATCATCAAGTCATGCTGACAGCATGAATTCACATGATTCTCTCGCCACCCGTCCCTGTCACTTCAGAACCTTCAGTGCTGATTGATGTAGGTTTTTGCTGGTCAGCCTAAACTGTTGTGTCCATATGTAGTTGTCCACAGGATAACATTACTCAACAGTTCATCCTTCCTTCTACAGCAGTGTCCAATACGTCTCGTTCATCTTATCTGGATGGTTTGTGTGATATGAGGTAAGTGGTCATACAGCTGCTATTTTTTTCTTCTTTTTTTTTTTGTGAGGTACTGTTTGCATAATACTTTAAACAATATAAAGGAAATTTAGGTAAGTAGATACTATAACGAGCCAATAGAATTTGTTGGAAATAAAAATTTAATTTCTAGTTTTGAATTGAACATAGAAAATAATATTTATTTTTTAAATTTCTCTCTGATTAAACACCATACAAGAAAAATGTGCAAATTATCTTAATGAATTATTCAAAGTGTGTAGCTGTGAATGTATCATGAGAAAATGGTGGCAGAAAATAAGATCCAGACACTTAAAAATAAAGTGTTGATCTTGTACAAGTTTTCCCTCCCACCAACCAATGCATGCAAAATAAGTTAATATATTTTTATGTAATACTTAAGATTTTAGTTTAGCCAAGTTGAGTATGTAAGTTTATACAAAAATACCTGCATGTACATCTACTTTAAAAAAATTAAAAAAAGTTATATAACCATCATTGCATCACACTAACAGCACAGATTCCTATGACTCTCTCTCATCGCTTATCCCTATCGGTCATTAGAGTTGGCAAGTCCTCCTCACGACATCCAGTATCCATACAGAACTGATCAAGTTTTTGTTGGTTGACCCACTCTGGTTTGTCCATGGTTAAGAGTCCACAGAAGAATGTCACTTATGAGTTGATCCTTACTTCTCCAGCAACGTCCAGTCTATTTTAATTGGTTTGTTATTTTGTTTTATCACTAATCAACTCTCTTTCAAGTCATTTAATGCTGAATCATTTTGATAAACAAAAGACTCAGGTTGTTTATAGTAGCTGTCGTTGCTTAAGTGTTCACCCAATTAAGTATTGAACATTGCTTAATTCTCACTTTATCTTACCAAATAGAGCATATTTCCATATGAACAATAATCTGCCTATAGCAATCCATGTCTTTTCTGTGTGAATATTGATATCACTTTCTGTAGATGAAATACTACTACCTAGGATTGTGAACTGGTCTAATTTCAAAATCTTGTCATCTATATAACCAGTGTCTATATAATATCACTTATCTAAGTACAAAAAAAAATGTAAGCATAAATATACAATGTCAGCAGTTCTCTAAGTTGTAGATGTAGAATAGCCCCAGATGGGTTGATATGCCATTAAAATCAATCGATTTGTTCAAGTAACATGTATCATTAAAGAAACAAAAACAACATGACTTACGGCTCAACTTTGGTGATTTATTCTATACTAGCATAATACCTGTAAAAAATCTATGGAAATATTTATATATGGTATTTCTTGGAATTTTTGAGATGAGGCTTGATAATTAGTATTATTTGGATTATTCGGACTATTGTCCTCATCATCATAGTACATCATCTGTACAACGTTTCGTCCGATGTACCTTCCGGTGCACAATACATATATTCACATTGTTAATTGTTTTATTACCGTAGTTTCCTCCGGACATACATACACACAACTCCCCTTTATATATGTATAGATTACCTTCGGACATACATACACACAACTGCCCTTTATATATGTATAGATTACCTCCAGACATACATACATACACACAACTGCCCTTTATATATGTATAGATTACCTCCGGACATACATGCACACAACTGCCCTTTATATATGAATAGATTACCTCCGGACATACATACACACAACTGCCCTTAATATGAATAGATTACCTCCAGACATACATACACACAACTGCCCTTTATATATGAATAGATTACCTCCAGACATACATACACACAACTGCCCTTATATATGAATAGATTACCTCCGGACATACTGCCTTTATATACACACACAACTGCCCTTTACATATGAATAGATTACCTCCGGATATACATACACACAACTACCCTTTACATATGAATAGATTACCTCCGGACATACATACACACAACTACCCTTTATATATGAATAGATTACCTCTGGACATACATACACACAACTACCCTTTATATATGAATAGATTACCTCTGGACATACATTACACACAACTACCCTTTATATATGAATAGATTACCTCCGGACATACATACACACAAACTGCCCTTTTATATGAATAGATTACCTCCGGACATACATACACACAACTGCCCTTTATATATGAATAGATTACCTCCGGACATACATACACACAACTGCCCTTTATATATGAATAGATTACCTCCGGACATACATACACACAACTGCCCTTATATATGAATAGATTACCTCCGGACATACATACACAACAACTGCCCTTTACATATGAATAGATTACCTCCGGACATACATACACACAACTACCCTTTACATATGAATAGATTACCTCCGGACATACATACACACAACTACCCTTTATATATGAATAGATTACCTCTGGACATACATACACACAACTACCCTTTATATATGAATAGATACCTCCGGACATACATACACACAACTGCCCTTTATATATGAATAGATTACCTCCGGACATACATACACACAACTGCCCTTTATATATGAATAGATTACCTCCGGACATACATACACACAACTGCCCTTTATATATGTATAGATTACCTCCGGACATACATACACACAATTGCCCTTTATATATGTATAGATTACCTCCGGACATATATAAAGGGCAGTTGTGTGTATGTATGTCCGAAGGTAATCTATACATATATAAAGGGCAGTTGTGTGTATGTATGTATGTATAGATTACCTCCGGACATACATACACACAACTGCCCTTTATATATGAATAGATTACCTCCGGACATACATACACACAACTGCCCCTTATATATGAATAGATTACCTCCGGACATACATACACACAACTGCCCTTTATATATGAATAGATTACCTCCGGACATACATACATACATACAACTGCCCTTTATATATGAATAGATAGATTATACAAGATGATTACACATGAATCCAAAGCACCAGCTGTATGCTGAGACTGCACTTATTTCAGTGCAGTTGCCAGCGTTTTCTCTAAGTGCATTCATTGTCTTCATGTCACGAAGCATCAAATAATTTTATGCCTAAGTGAATACTAACTCCCTCCAGTCAGTATCAGCACAACTGTTGCTACTCTAGCATATAAATCTACCCACCTAATTCCATTACGCCAGGTAGATACTAAGGTATCATGTCATGTAACACTTATTTTTGTTTCATTACTCAAGCACTCATTGGTTTGGTCATTGCTTGGATGGGTAACCAATCAATAAACTAAATACTTTAAACAAGTAAAATGATCATACGGATGTGCAATGGTTGTTTGTAATTTAATCTACAGGGTGTCCATAAAGTCCCGCTACAGGTTGAAAATGTATCAACAAAGATGGCGGTCATGTTGAAGTGCAATAATAATTTTAAAAATACATTAATATTAAACCTTTAAGAGTTGAACTTTTAAATGTTTTTTATGAAAAGATTTTATCATTTGTACAATGTGAGTTATTAAATGTTCAATTTTAAAACTGTTTTAAGACTTTGTGGATACCCTGTTCAATAGGCAATTCAAGCTATAGCCTTGTGTCAGACTTGTACAGAGAGCTATTGTAGTCTTATCATGTTGGCTAGTTGATTTGTTTTCCAGCATATCAACCCATTTCGGGTCATTTAATGCCGAATCAAGTTATTTTGATATGCGGTTATTTACAGTACCTGCTGTTGCTTAAATGGTCACTCATCTAAGTATTGAACTGCTTAACTTTGGTGATATAGCGGAAACCGGTGCTTTCAGTGTGATTTGACTTTAAGCAAGTCTTGGGGGTGGGTCAAAGCATAATGTTAACAAATCCAGCATAAACGTTCCTTTTTTCTTTGGAGCAGGGTCCAATATATATATGTAGAATTAAACAAAAGACACATCTCCTGTTTAACAATTTTATTTTTGATCTTTTCGAGTTTTCTGGCCAACTTTTTAATATTTGGGTGGAATTAGTGGATAAGTCCACCAAAGTTCAGGTCCCGAGCACCCTCGGCACCCCGAAGTGCCACCATCAGGGGTGACACACTCCAGTTTGTTTGTTTTTTGGGTTTTTTTTCTATGTGTGAAACAATACAAACCATCCTTAAACGAAATTAATTTCCAATGCAGTACACACATTTTAAAATGCCTATAACACCTTTCTCGTCAATTCTTCTCCTTCCAGCCTACACATTAATATAATTTTTTTAAAAACTGGAGCGCGTCAACCCTGATGGTGGCACTTCGGGGTGCCGAGGGTGCTCGGGACCTGAACTTCGGTGGAGTTATCCACGATTTCCACCCAAATATTAAAAAGTTGGCCAGAAAACACGAAAAGAGCAAAAATAAAATTGTTAAACAGGAGATGTGTCTTTTGTTTAATTCTACATGTATAAATGAAAGAATGCTGCCCAAATACACATATATATATATATATGGTGGAACTACATAGCCTTGGTGGACTGATATAGAGGATGAGCTGTTGCCCAAGCAGCAACCCCCTCTCTACACTGCCACTCTGATTCAAACGAAAGCTAAGACACCAATGCAGTTTGGCAGCAGTTGTGTCGCAGGAGTTGCTGGGTAGTACTGGAATTCAGCATCACATCACTTTAGGGACTCTAGCTCTAGATTTGTTTTTAGAGTTTACTCCCCTAGCCTTTCGTTGAGATGAAGTAAAAGCCACTAGGCAGCAGAGGTTTCATATCGGAATTTTCCTTATTCTAGATGGGTTGCCGACCAATGCTAACGAGCCTCTTCTAACCCATTTGGGGATTTATGTGAGGAGTAAGTTATTTCAAGTTGTATCACAAAAACATTAATTAAACGTTTTCAATGTGAAATGTATTCCCTTATCTCTATCATTATTTTATTCTGCAACATATTAAATTCAATCCTATGAATGATTTCATATAGAAACCAATTAAAATATAATTAAAATAAGTGTAATCTTTTTATATGCATTCTTATTTAATTTTTTTTTACTCTTTCTAATTTTAAATATTTCATTATATCAAAACTTAAGTACTTACAGCTGGAGGGAGCATATACTTGCTAGTTATTATTACTATGTTAATCTATTTCTCATTATTACTATGTTAATCTATTTCTCATTATTACTATGTTAATCTATTTCTCATTATTACTATGTTAATCTATTTCTCATTATTACTGTGTTAATCTATTTCTTATCATTACTGTGTTAATCTATTTCTTATCATTACTGTGTTAATCTATTTCTTATTATTACTATGTTAATCTATTTCTTATTATTACTATGTTAATCTATTTCTTATTATTACTATGTTAATCTATTTCTTATTACTATTTTAATCTATTTCTTATTATTACTATGTTAATCTATTTTTTAAGGTCAAAATGAAGCTACTGTTAAAAAAGAACATAATAGAAAGTATGCAGAAAAGTCATTTGCTTGCAAGGAATACATTAATGTCAGAAGAGCAATTACTTTAGTGGATGCCTAGGCACATATGATACCCTCCCTTCCCCTCCCACTTCAGCAAATATCAGTAATTTATGGTAGTTAGTGCTAAATAAAGGCTTACAAAAGGGACTCACCTTCAAAATATTGGATGAGGGCAATTTTTATATATATATATATTTTTTTTTATGTTAGCTACCATATCATGCATATGTGCATCTTGTGGCATGTTGTATATCGTCTCTGATGCAGATGTGCATCCATTCCAAAGAGTTTTGCCTTCATCTTTATTATTATCATTATTTCTGTAAATAACAATAAAAACGTGATCATTTTTTACTGCTTTTTTGTTAGTTTTTGTGTGTGTGTATGCATGTGTGTGGAGGGGGTTAAAGATACAATAAAACAACATATTTTCTGCTTGTCCAAATATTTCTATAATCTTTACGAACATTACCTATTAGAAAGTACTGGTCATAAGTATTTGAACAAAAATAAAAATCTGATGTTGCTGCTATAGAGTAGGAAAGGCGTGATCAGCAATGTTCAACCGTTGAGAGCCGAATTACAAATGGCTACTTCCATGACAATTTATACTCTCCATGACCAAGGGCAGATCACCCTGTTCAACCTAGACACAGGGGCAGATCACTCCTACTATGGCAACTCTTCCAAATAGCAATGTGAATACATCTTTTCAGACTCCTTAATCAAATTTGAATAAGATTTTAAAGACTTTTTTTTTTTTTTTTTTTTTTTTAATCAATTGTATTAAAAATTCATTTTGGATAGATTTAGTTATTCAGAATCATAAAACGTAAAATGCATTTCTTGTTATGTTGACTGAAACAAAATTTGGTTCTTATATGATGCTCTTAGTTTGGGCACTTGATTATATATATTATATATATATATATAATATATATATTCGGAGAATATGTGCTTAATTGAAGTCATACCTAATTTGAAAATTGATAAGTTGATAATTAATGAATTAGGTGAATATATCTGTTCAAATGTAAGGTGTAAACAAATCGAGAAAAAGTCGTTTATGCTTTAAATTTGAACAGATATATTCGCCTAATTCATTAATTATCAACTAACTAATTTCAAATTAGGTGTGACTTCAATTAAGCACATATTCTCCCAAAAATTGTCGGCTATCGCTATCTCAAACAAACTGTTTGCATATTCTCATATATATATATATATATATATATATATAATATATATATATACACACACACACACACCACACACACACACACACAGTGATACTGATAGCTTTTTGATTTAGTGCATCTTGTGACGCATATATTTGCTTCAAATGAGTCCCTGGGAAAATTTATGGGTCCCAACTAAAGCTATCTAACTCCTACCTTGTAACCTATCCTGTGTAATTCATTCCCAAGAAACTATTGAAATGTATTTACAGTTAGCTTGAAATGGTGAGGGAAAAAAAGGAAAACACTGCGATGCATGGATAGGATTTTACTGCATTCTTTTAAATTTTTGCTCGTCAGAGACATAGGACGCATACCTATCAGCATCTCTGTACTTATGACCATGACTTATTGGATGAAATAAAATGGAACTTAGCACATAACATCTAACTCAGTTTCTCATTTATTTCCCACTTTACCTATGCTTCACACTAAATAAAATACATATAATATACATTGAGAATTAGACTCACCAGATATATATATTATATATATATATATATAATTTAGAATTAAACAACAGTTTATGACGGTCAGCTAAAAAGCTCATAGGCTAACCAAGATACTCACAAAATGTGACCATGAGTTTTATTTTTCAGCATATTAACCCTTGCAATGTTGAAATTGCTTTCAGTAAAGGAGATATTGCAACCAAGGTATATGAACTGGTCTACTAATTTCAGAGGCTTGCCATGTAATGAGATTGCGGCATCATCTTGATTTTAAAAAAAACACATGAACTCTGTTTTATCTGAGTTAATGTAGAGACCAATGCTTCTTCCTTCCTGTTCTAGGCTATGCAGCAGAGACCTGGCTTGATCAGATGTATTTGCAAGAAGTGCTAGATCATCTGCACAGTCTGTATCAGTAATCTGTTTTCTTATTTTTTTTTTTTTTTTAGTGTGATGATTTTACACTTGCCTTTCATAGCACAACATAAATATTTCTTCTTTTTCTTCTCTTTCATTAACCCATTTCAGATGGATTTCAGATTCTTTGAAAAAGAGAACATCAATCTTCAAAGAATATGGCAGCAAGAATTTCTAATTTATACTTTCAGAGGTTAAAAAAATAAAAAAAATAGAAACAAAAAAAGTTTTAAAAAATTAAAAACTATGGAAATAGGAAAAATATATACTATCTCAATAAATGGGGTCGTTTTCTGATATTAGACTAGTGCCAAACACCGTTTGTATTTTTTTCCCACCTCATTTTGGCGAGAAATGGACGAAAGTTTAAGAGATAAAGCTATTTAGAAAAGCAATAAACAGAAAGCTCAATAAACATATACAGATGATGTCATGGCAAGCAGATTTTAGAAAAACTTTTTTTTTCATAAGTGACACTCCCAGCTCATCAGATGAGCTGGGAGAATTAGACACTTTGTCTAAGCTCCCCGAAATAGGCTATAATGCAAATCTCTAAGTCTTTTGTTATTTCTTTTCTTATATATTTGCTCTGTGACTCTAACATTAAGAGCACACACTGAGCTCTCAAACTGCGACAGGTTTTTTAAATAAAACTCTTGTGTCGTAAAGGAAGATTTCTTCTCTGGGCTTTTGGATTATATATATATATATATATATATATATATATATATATATATATATATTATTTTTTTGTGTGTGTGTGTGTGTGTGTGTGTGTGATGACAAGTTTATTTCTCTTTATCTTTTTTTTTTTGTTACTTTCTATCATACTATTAGCAAACGCCACCTTCAACTATTTAAGTAAACAGTATGAAATCAGAAAAGAGAAGTTATTTGATGTGTTTCTCTCTTCTTGATAAATGCCATAAATTAGACCTTCCAGTTTGTTATTTTGCATACTCCGACCAGTTGTTAGCCATTTTCAGCTTAATATATATATATATATATATATATATATATATATATATTCCCCTCAAGTCATCAAAAGAGCCAAGAAGTCAGGAAAAGGAAAGATATTTCATCCTCCTTTAAAGTCTGATAAAAAATATCAAAGAGGTATTTTTCTTTAAAAAAAAAATTTAAAAAAATATATATATATATATATATATATATATATATATATATATATATATATATATTCAGTGGATGGATGACATAACTGCCAGAAATTTCCAATGCTTTTCCAATTAATACCAAAAGCTGTTGCCAATTCTTACTTATATAAGGCCCATTAATAAATCCACAACCAAATGGGGAGGAAAAAAAATGCTATATTTATTTTACCCGAGATCTATTTCTTTTTCAAGCTAATCTAGCTACTTGTCAATGCACTTAATTTGGTTCTGAATATTAATCACATAGATGAAAGATTACATGGTAAAAAATTCAGATAAAAATCCTCCTAATAATCAGGTGTCGGGCTGCAGACTTTGTTACCCTCTCATAAAAAGAGACTTATCCCTTCCAAATTAACAAGATTTATTCAGTGGTGATTTTTATATTGACTGGATTCTACACCTTCACCATATACAAATCTTTTTTTTTCTTTTTTTTTTTTTTTAAAGAGCAAATTCTTTGAAAAAAGATTTTAACACATAATAGAGCATATTTTCAGCAATATTCCCTCATTTAAATACTAGTATTAGTCAAAAGTTTTGTTGGCATGAGGTACAATTCAGCAGATTTGGATGCTTTTGCTGAGGCCATGAAGACTCAACATACTGGTCTGTGAGATGCCCCTATAGCTTGGAGCACAACCTCAGAATCTATGGTTTTAGGCCTATGTGACCTTGCTAATTATTGAGGTTCTTGTCACCTGAGCAAAAATTCTTGAATCATCTGGTTACTGTACTGTGATCAACTGCACCTTCATTTTTCACACAAATGTTTTTGGTTGCTTCCACAGCATCATGGCCCTGTTCGAACACATAAAGCATAAGTTCCCAAATTAGACTAAGTTATACGTTCATCTGTTCAGTTTCCAGAGTGAAGCAATCGACAACATGTCAGCACATCAACTACCATGATACTACCAAAAATAGCAGGTATTCTTCACAGCTTGAACTGCTTTGGACATGTGATACACATGCCGTTAACTAGTACATACCAAAATATTGCCAAACTTTGACTCATCCTAGTATATAGCCCTTTAACTTTACACATTCAATTCCCATTAGTACAAGAGGAATACTAGTTCAATTCCCATTAGTACAAGAAGATTCCCATTAGTACAAGAAGAATACTAGTTCGATTCCCATTAGTACAAGAAGAATACTGGTTCAATTCCCATTAGTACAAGAAGATACTGGTTCAATTCCCATTAGTACAAGAAGAATACTAGTTCGATTCCCATTAGTACAAGAAGAATACTGGTTCAATTCCCATTAGTACAAGAAGAATACTAGTTCGATTCCCATTAGTACAAGAAGTACAAGAAGAATACTAGTTCAATTCCCATTAGTACAAGAAGAATACTAGTTCAATTCCCATTAGTACAAGAAGAAATACTAGTTCAATTCCCATTAGTACAAGAAGAATACTAGTTCAATTCCCATTAATACAAGAAGAATACCAATTCCATTAGTACAAGAATACTAGTTCAATTCCCATTAGTACAAGAAGAATACGTTCCCATTATACAAGAAGAATACTGTTCAATTCCCATTAGTACAAGAAGAATACTAGTTCAATTCCCATTAGTACAAGAAGATACTGGTTCAATCCCATTAGTACAAGAAGAATACTGTTCATTCCCATTAGTAAAGAAGAATACTGGTTCAATTCCCATTAATACATACTGGTTCAATTCCCATTAGTACAAGAAGAATACTAGTTCAATTCCCATTAGTACAAGAAGAATACTAGTTCAATTCCCATTAATACAAGTAGAATTCCCATAGTACAAGAATACTAGTTCAATTCCATTAGTACAAGAAGAATACTAGTTCAATTCCCATTAGTAAGAAGAATACTGGTTCAATTCCCATTAGTACAAGAAGAATACTAGTTCAATTCCCATTAGTACAAGAAGAATACTAGTTCAATTCCCATTAGTACAAGAAGAATACTAGTTCAATTCACATTAGTACAAGAAGCGTACTAGTTCAATATACAGAGGTTGTCCCATTGTGGTGTAATGGTTAGCAAGTAAGTCTCACAGATCCATTACAACTGAATAGCAAGTTTGATCCTCATTGGATGCCTCATACTTGCAACCTTGTGTCACATCCAACTCGTTGTGAACAGGTTGGGTAAATACCTACCCTTTAACTGCCATGTGCAACTATGGTCTATTTCCTAAAGTTGTACCATATGCAAGAATAGTTGAATTCCTAACACCTGGCTGTGCAAAACAATAGTTGAATGTCGTACTACATTCCATTTATAGAGAGAAAAAATAAATAGAAAGTAACACTAACAAGGCAGGAAAACTTACAGGCTTTTATTCAGAAAATGTTCTTTTTATTGTTTTAACACCATAACATTTAGATTATCATAACATTTTATGGGGACTTAAAGATTTTTAATGTAATGCTTTTTGAAACAGTTGTTTCATTGGGTCTTTTATATATATATATATATATATATATATATATATATATATACACACACACACACACACATACATATACATATGGAAAATGCAGTAATAAGAGTCACAGAAAATTGGAAAATGGCCAACAAGGATTAAACAAGTTTTTTGGGGGTGAGTGGGGGTGGAGAGGTCTCCCGCCTCCCATTTGGAGAGCCATGGAGTGCCACTGTGAAGATGAGATTTTATAAATAGGGATAGCTTTATTGCTATCCTTACTACTTTCATTTAGTTCATACTTAGTTAACTGACAGCCTTGTCTATTTAACTTTTAAAAAGGCCTAAAAAAGATTAAATTCTATATTTCCTGTTTACTAGCACAAAAGAAGCATTAGTTATACAATCTTGAACACAGGCTTCCTATGCTGGTATGTCCTTTTTCCCCATTTGGATACAACAAGGAGTGGAATATTGTTATTCCAAGGGGATGCAAAGGAGTTTTCACAGATAAAAACAAGTAATCAACCCCTAACTCGCACAACATCCTCCTTTTCTTTTCTTTTCTCTTAGTGGTTGTTTCCATGCAAATAAATAGTTGTTAAAAATATTTTATAAAATGAGGATGGGACATGACTACAACATTGGATCATGGTAGCCAACTGATAGTTGATAATATCTCAATGTTCTTGGTATATCATGAAAAGATTTCAGAAGTATTACTCTGAATGTTCTTGGTATATCATGAAAAGATTTCAGAAGTATTTCTCTGAATGTTCGAGATGAGGATTGATGATTATCATTATCTGCGTTATTCGGACTATTGTCCTCATCTTCATTGTTATCTGTACAACGTTTCGGCCAATATGCCCTGATCTTCATTGTTATCTGTACAACGTTTGAACCGATATGCCCTCATCTTCATTGTTATCTGTACAACGTTTCGGCCGATATGCCCTCATCTTCATTGTTATCTGTACAACGTTTCGGCCGATATGCCCTCATCTTCATTGTTATCTGTACAACGTTTCGGCCGATATGCCCTCATCTTCATTGTTATCTGTACAACGTTTCGACCGATATGCCCTCATCTTCATTGTTATCTGTACAACGTTTCGACCGATATGCCCTCATCTTCATTGTTATCTGTACAACGTTTTGGCCGATATGCCCTCATCTTCATTGTTATCTGTACAACGTTTCGGCCGATATGCCCTCCAGCCTTCTTCAGATATTTCTTGTCGGACTCGGGAGTCAGAGAAGGTTCCCCGAGTCTGACAAGAAATACCTGAAGAAGGCTGGAGGGCATATCGGCCGAAACGTTATACAGATAACAATGAAGATGAGGACAATAGTCCAAATAACGCAGATAATAATGATTACAGAAGTGTTCACAAAAAGTGGTTTATTACAACACCATCCTTACAGAATGCATTACCTTAGGGTTTTTTTTTAAATTACTATCACCACCATCCCCATCCCCACACTATATTGACCAGAATACAATCACATTCAAAATACTGACCAATAAATAAAGAGAAAAACAAAATTACCAAAAATTCTTGTCCAATAAACCTGAGGGGAGTCCCTATGGTGTAGTGGCTAAAGTGCTAGACTGCAACATCATAGTAAGTGAGTTTGAACTCCAGTCACACTATAACATTCACTTTTGGACTAATACACCTGGAAAAGATAATAACCCTCTCTTTCCCCCAGCTTAGAGTTAAATAGCACCACTACTGTTCTTCTACAAAGATGGCTTTAGCATTAAATAACCCACTGCAATGGGCATGGCCAACCCCCCCCCCCAACGATATAAACGGCAAAGGATCACTTGTGCTGTGCACGAAAGACCTGAATAGGATGAGACGGATTTGGATAAAGGGTGGCCAAGCCGTGATAAAAACGGACAATCTCTGATACTGGGAGTCAGCAAAAAAGCATGTGGCTGCAACAGAGGTGAAATTTGACTACTACTGTGTTTTGGGTATTTAACAAAGGAAGTGAGAGGAACGTGCTCAGTTAGTAGAGACTTTACTGTGTGTATATGTGGGTATATATGCGTGTATGTATATATATATCTGTGTGTATATATGCATGTATGTGTATATATATATATATATATATATATGTGGGTATATATGCGTGTATGTTATATATATATATATATATATCTGTGTGTATATGTGGGTATATGCGTGTATATATATATATATATATATATATATATATCTGTGTGTATGTGTGGGTATATATGCATGTATGTATATATATGTGTATGTGTGGGTATATATGCATGTATATATATATATATATATATATATATATATTTGAACAGACTCCAGTTGGAAAACTTTTAACACCTACAGAGGTTGATCTACCATTATACAAAGAAACTAAACTAAATAATCCTGCACCAGTCCTCAAGGTTTACTCATGAAATTTTTTCCCCCCATAAGAATCGAGAGTTGTCTTTCTCTTAGACCGGTTGCCAACCAAGCTAGCATCTGTTCTGCTACTTAAACAATAGCTGCAGGAAGACAAGATGGATTTATGCTTTTCACAAAAACATTAGCAAGAAGTGAATACAAACTATCTCAGCAAGAATTTGACTCGGCTGACAATTTTTTTCTTCTTTTTTATTGCACTGTTAACCACTAGACCATTTGACTTAACCACATTTTGTGTGTATGTGTACTCGTACAGTCAGAAACGTTGTTTCTATTCATAGTGTCCCGATATAAATAACAACACAAATAAACGTCAAAATATTAAGAAAAACCACCTACAATTCTGCTTTATTGATTGTACGTATATTACTTACAATGATGTTCATTCTTTAGATAACAAAGTGTAATAAACAAAATGTATCCACCTGGTTTGTAATCTGAAGACACCGGCGCTCGTTGGTTTAGAACAAAATAAAAGTCCAGAGACGTGGATGTCAGAGCATAGGAATTTAATGACTGGCGCTCTCATAATAATAAATAAAAACAAAAATCACTTGTGCACTTTGCAAAATAATATAACTCCTCCTGCCCAAATGATTTACAGACAGGAGGAATTGTTGCATCACATAACCAACAAGGAGCACCCTTCTCAGTTGCCAACAAAAAGTGCACACAAACAGTACTTCAAATAGAAGAGTATATAAGAGAAGCATTAGAAACTGGATGCTGATTTAATTATACTACAATATACAAGGCATCCCAATGTGCTGTAACGGTTAACAAGCTAGTCTCGCAGATCCATTAATACTGAATAGCTAGTTCAATCCTAGCCCCATACTTGCAACCTTAAGTCAGTTCATACCCACGGCAAACGGGTTAGGTAAATACTTACTACAATATAAAAGGCGTCCTAACATGGTGCAATGGTTAGCAAGGTAGTCTCGCAGATCCATTAATACTGAATAGCTAGTTCAATCCTAGCCCCATACTCACAACCTTAAGTCAGTTCATACTTACTACAATATAAAAGGTGTCCTAACATGGTGCAATGGTTAGCAAGGTAGTCTCGCAGATCCATTAATACTGAATAGCTAGTTTGATTCTAGTTGGATGCTCCATACTGGCATCACTGTAAGAAGGTGTGTGGTGTAATGGTTAGAGTCGTAGGAAATGAATTCATCGACCAGAGTTCAATTCCTGGACAATATTGTTGGATTTCACATAGTGCTAATACCTTTGGAAAATGTACGAATCCAACTACTCTCCTTCTAGCTATAGGCAAATAGTAGGGCAGACTGGGATCTTTAACCTTGACTAGGTAACCAGTCAAAGAGAAGGAAAACACTGAATTCAAATCTGTTCCACCTAAGAAATTGACCTTGTGTCACATCCTGCTCATGCAGAGGTGTTGGTAAATATATAAATACTTGCATAACTTAAAGTCACGCTCAGTTGGTAGAGCGTTCGGCTAGAAACCACAAGGTTCCTAGTTCGATACCGGTCCTCGCCAACTCAGCATATGAGTAGCACAGGGATCTGTGCGGTAAAGTAAGGTGCTGGTGGTAGGTGTGGCGCTACACCTCAGATGCTAAAAAACAATCTCCTTGGTTTAGCGTTATTGAAAAGGGGATAGATTCCCTTTGTTGACTGGCTGATACCGACTTTAGGCCGCCCCGACGACTTACAATATACAATGGTGAATCAATAAGTTTGTAGTCTAGCAGTTATTAGGTGAATTTTTATCTGGAATCGTCTCTGTAGAGACTTTAAATCTTTGTGAGTAATGAAGAGGCAATAGGTTGGCCGAATTAACAAGTAAGATTATATGAAAAAAATAAATATTTATGTAAAACTAGAAGTGGCTACCCAGCATTGCCTGAGTAGAGGGAGGATTTTTTAAAATTGTCTTGCAGATCCCTTGATTGTTTTGGTATTCCATAATTTGTTTATGTTTTAATCCTGAATGCCACCAATGACTTTCCCTTTTCTTACTATTCAAATTCTAATATTCAAATATCTTTACAAATATGAATAAAATCTTCATTTTTGCACAAAAACCAAACTCTGGTGATAGTGAATGTGTTTATAGATTTACTTTGTTATCAAATGTTTTATTTTCAAAGATTCCTTTGGACATACATACACACAACTGCCCTTTATATATGTATATATGTATAGATAGATAGATAGATAAATGCTTTTTTTTTTCCCTTTTTAGTCATTATAGACTTATTGATGTATACACATGTCTATGTACATAGGTGTGAATCAATAAATCCTTAGCCTGATGTTTAATTATTAACTGTATTTTGATCTGTTTGATTGATTTCAACAACATGCCAACTTACCTATGTTTTTTGTTTTTTTTTAAAGGTTACGAAGCTGCATTCAGAGCATGTTCATATTTAATTTTTTTTGTGTAGCTGTTTCTTAAGTTTTTTGTTTGTTTGCTTTTGTTTGTTTTATTTTATTTATTTTTTTTTTTGTTTGACTGTTAAAAGGGGAGGGTGCCCCAGTGTGCCCAACATGCAAAGTACAACTTACAACCAAACATATCCTTCTAAATTGTAACAGACTTAAACATATTCGTGCAAATTACTATCAAGCAAGAAACCTGAAAGACATCTTTAAGAATACAAACCCTGAGAACATTTTAAATTTTATAAAAAAAAGCAACCTTTTCAACAAAATATAACAGAACATAACCAATTATCTCCATAGAACCACTACTTTAAAGTCTGAAATCCAAAATAACCTTTTTGGCATTAAATGACCCACAGAGGTTGATATGCCGTTAAACAAAACTCAAACTCAAACTTTTTTTTTGTGCACATGGTCCTATCAAATCTTATTAGAATGGAGATTATGTAACTGTCTGTAACCGAAACTATGTCACCACTGACAACACAATTTCCATAGTTATTTAAGTTATATTCTCAATGATTATGAAATAGTCATTATTTAAGTTAGACTTACCGCAAAACTGTCCATATTATTAATGAAATATGTGTTATATATCTATAAGAAATAAAGATTTACATAGTATATGGTGGGAATAATTTGCATAATGATTTTAACAAAACTGGGTTTAATAATTATTTGCTGTTACTGATTTCTAATACTATCATGTTATTCTCAAACATATTAAAAGCAATCCTATGTATAATTTTATATAGAAATCAATTAAAATAAGTGTAATATTTTTATATTCGTTCTTATTTAGTTTTGTTAGTCTTTCTATTTTATTAGATTAAAACTTAAATACTTGCACCCAGGATGTGCATACTTTTGCTAGTATGAATAATTTTCAAACAGATCTATTTGACCCATAAATGGAACCCTAACAGAGTGGGCCTGGGTGTAATAGAAATTAAGAAGTACTCCACAATTACCAGAGATCCAGATCTGGCACTGCACCACCATATATATATTTACCAACCCCTCCACACGAGCAGGATGTGACACAAGGTCAATTTTTTAAGCGGAGTTTAACAGGTTTGAATTCAGAGTTTTCCTTATCCTAGCCATGGTTAAAGAGCCCAGTCTGCCCTGCTATTTGCCTATAGCTGGAGGGAGAATTGGATTCATACCTTTCCCAAGGGTATTAGCACTATGTGAAATTCAAACAGCTTCGTCCAGGAATTGAACTCAGGTCGACGAGTCCATTTCCTACTACTCTAACCATTTGACCATGCGCCATCATATACAGTTTAGTGTAATACCCAACACGGGGGACAATCAGTGTATTCTAAGCCCCCACCAATGGGGTTTTGTATGATGTTTTGATCTATGTGATATAATAAGAAGCACTAAATTAAGTGCATTGACAAGGAAGGAGACTATGTTGAAAAATAGACATTTGTTGTATAAAACAAAAGCTTTTTTTCATCACTAGGTTATGGACCTATATATATATATATATATATATATATATATATATATATATATATATATATTATTGATATAAACACATATGTCTTTAGAAGAATTCCAATCCAACATTGCTTTGGGTTTCAGGAGTCTTGGAGGCACCTAAGTTGTTAGTCATAGAACTCATAGCAAATGGTATGAAGATTATTTCAAACCTGAAATGAACAGACAGTGTTGGCGCCGACAGAATATCGGCTTATCCCTAACAGATAAAGTATACTCAACATATTTCTATTTTGCAATTATTTCTCCAAAGAACATCATCACAAATGACATAGATTATTTCGGAGATAAGTGAAAATGTAAACTACTTGACAGACAAAAACAAAACAGTATGATCGAGAGAAACACAATGACATAAACATTGCTGAAAGGAGGGGGGGAGTGAAATGTCTCTGTTGTTCTATTTAAAGAAGGAAAATCATAGCAAATGCAATGAAAGATGTTTTCAATTAGATCAGAAAAGACAATGAGCTTTAACAAACATTGATTATTATTACTAGCAAAATAGATTTTTGAAACATATTGCCTGAGAGTAAAAAATTCAATGTCAGCGAGTTTGTACCCTAAGTAAGTAAAATCATCAAATTCATTAAAGGATTACAAAATAAAACAATTTGAAATGTAAACTTTAAATATGTATTAAAATAAAACAAACTATATATATAGATAATACCAGTCATGTATTTATTAAAAATTGTTTTAAAAAACAATGAGGACTGTCTAATGCTGCATGTTCAAATTTATTCTATGTTACGTTACATTACCCAAAATCATCATAAGTAGTGACGTAGTTTTTGTTACAGACAAAAACCAGAAGCGAATCTCCATTATTAATAGATTATTATTAATCCCAAATGATTTCAGTAATCTTCAACCAGCTCTTTAAAAAAATATCTTTTTAAAGGTCACCATCATCTATTCCATCTATACATATATAAAAGGAAGTTGTGTGTATGTATGTCCAGAGGAAACCACAAAAATAACGCAGATGCTTATATAGCCTTCCTCAAAGAGCACCTGGAATCTTAGCTAAAAAGGCAGAGAATCACCTTCAGGAGAACTATCATATTTATGCAAAATAATGCTTCTTTGTATTGATGGCATAAAACTACGGAGTACCTGCAAAAATTAGGCTTCTGTGGACCTCGGAAAATGAACTGGACGGCCAATTCTCCAGACTTAAACCCAATTGAAAACTTGTTGAGCATTCTGAAGTGACATGTTTTTGAGAATGGACGCCAATTTAGAAGCAAAGATGACTTGTGGCAGGAAATAGTCAACGTATCACATGAAATTACATCAGAGGAGACCCAGAAATTGACATGTTCGATAGACCAGCGCCTTTTCCAGGTAATTTAAAAAAAGGATCACATATCTCATTAACTAACTTCACTATCATTTTTGAATTCTTTTTACTTTTTTATTTCAATTTAATTTATCTTAGTTACTGCATGTATCCATAAAATCTATAAATGAAACTATAAAAGTATTATTTTGTTTTTTTTACCAGGGTTTTTATTACACCTTGCTAATAATTTGACACAAGAAGAATTTAAGTAAATTAGGTAAATGACTGTAATTTATGTTCCTGTTTGTAGAACCTTACAATTTTTACGGAGTAGGTGTATATACAGGTTGTCATTATTCTCTGATAATTTTGTTACGTTCCAATCAGTAGTTTGTGGATAGGAGTGAAAAGTGTCACTTCTTTAATAATTTGAAATGCATATGTATATATATATATATATATAGTATGTATATACTATGGCATAAGCTTTGAATTCAATTTGGATAAAGTAAGAATGGTTATTCAAAATAACAAGATACTGTTTGCACAACAAACATTTTATTGGATAAAACTTGGAAAATCCGCCAAGTGTTGGGTTGTTGCTTATATCAACTTCAACTGAATCAGACGTTAAAAATGTAGAATGGCCAAGTCTTTCATATCAGTGCAGTTTGTTTATAAGTGAAGTGATTTGTATTGCAGTATTCTATCACAAAGGTGTGTAGGTGACAGACACTATATATATGTCTGTGGGTAATCTATTCTAGCAGTTTTGTTGCTGTAATATATTCAAATGTAAAGATGAATCATTATTAGATATTATCATTTGAAATAGTTGTATGGAGTCAGTACAGACTTGAATAGAAAAGTAGACAAAATATTTGGTT
Source organism: Doryteuthis pealeii (assembly GCA_023376005.1). Lineage (NCBI taxonomy): Eukaryota > Metazoa > Mollusca > Cephalopoda > Myopsida > Loliginidae > Doryteuthis > Doryteuthis pealeii. The sequence goes on from CM042150.1 coordinate 88,708,632, forward strand.
AAATTTGACCTTTTTTTTATCTATTTTGGTTAAGCTGTTTATTCATCTCGCTTAATAATATAAAAAGTTCATATAATGATGCTGTTGGTGGCTTTTTTATTTTTTACCAATGGGATCCAAGCACTGCAACACTGGTGGAAGAAGCATGTGGACTACTAGGAGATCTATGTTGAAAAATAAATCTCATTTGGTTACATTCCATGGGTGTATCTTGGTCAGCCTGTGAACTTTTCACCTGATCCTCAAAGCACAAGGAAAGAAGGAAGAAATAGTGCCAGGTGTGTATAAGGATAGGTATTGTTAAAATTTCACGTCTTTTTAACCCCTAATGAATCAAAATTCAACAGAAGTAAAAAAAAAAATTTTTTAATTTAAAAAAAATTTAAAAAAAAAAGAAAGAAATTTAATGTAATTTTTTCTGTATTATGAAAAGGAACATTTAAACAAAAATCACATGTAACAATTATTTGTTTTACCGTCTTTAAAACAGGAGAGCTTTATATATCAAAATCTGTCAAAATGGTGTATTTTTGAAGCCCTGGGGTGGGGGGGGTTCCTCACACTTAAAGATGTGCTCTTTTTGATATAATCTATTTCATTGTCATGATTAAGAAATCCATTGAAAAATGTTGTTATATCTTAATTTAGGTTCTGTTCTTAAGGGGAAAAAAATTAAAATTGATAATTTTAAATTTTTTATAAAAGTTTAAAGAAATGGGGAGGTCCGGTCATACTGTAACTTTGGCCATACCCAGTGTAAGGACATATTGTGCTGGCCAAATTTCTAAAATTTTATCAGTCTAATCAAAATATTAGATAGTCTTAAAGTTGGCAAGGAAATTATGTGATAGTTATATTGTACCTAAGTGTTTATCAAACACTGTTTTGTTATGAGGTTAATTTGTTTTTGAGAATATTGTAGTTATAATGTTCTTCATAGCAGTTTGGATTGGGTTGATGAAAAAATTAGATTTTATAAATTTTCCAAGGGTAGGAATAATTATTCGTCAAAACCAAGTGTGTCCCAAAAATTGGACAGGTCAACCTGTATTGCTGATTTAGAAGCTGGTTAGAGGTGTCAGCCAGATATGGCTTGTAATATTGAAAAAATCTCAAATTTTAGCAGGCTAATCAAGATATTATATAGTCTTTAAGGAGGCAAGGAAATTGCTTATATGATAGTAATATTGTACTTAAGTGTTTTATCAAAGACTCTTGTATGAAGATTCCTTTTCAGAATATTCTCTTTACTGAAAAATCTAATAATTAACTAATCTATGAAAACCAAATGGTATAAACAACACAAAACTCAAGAGGGTTCGAGTAGACGCCACACTTGAAAAGTCTCTCTTGATAAACTAGTCTTAAGTTATAAAAGGTGAAGGAGCCAACAGTGTTATTAATATTTACTAAGACCACAGAAGTGGGGCATATAGTTTGGATCAAATTCACAACTGTAGCGAAATGGTATGAGAGATTAGTTTGCTTAGGTAGCCAGAATTAGCAGCAACACAAAAGTGGCTTAGGGTGATTCTACTTGATTATGAACAAGATGGCAAAAAGAATAAGTGACCATTGAGAATTCTTTGATGATTGGATGAAAAGGAATGAGAGTCAAAGAATTGGTAAGATTTGGTTGAAAGAAGTTGGAGTCCAGGTAATGCAAAAAAAAAAAAAAGGAAGAAAAAAAGTAGCAGCTTTAGAGGACAAACATGTTTTCAAGGACAAAACTAAACGAATACAGTCGTACCTTAACTTACGAGTTTCCGTGTTAGGAGTAGTCACTCAGTCAATTTTTTTCTTTGGGTTGAAAGCTAAAAATTTGAGGTACTAACAAACTTCAGATACCATTATATTAATAAGTTCACTGAAATCATTTAAGTTTCCAAATTTATTACACCAAAGAAAAATAATATCTTCTATATATATAATGGAGATTCAGCATTCATCTGTCTGTAACCGAAACTATGTCACTGCTTACATCACAGTAACTTCAGAAATATAAGCAAGTTTATCAATGAGTATTAAATTTATAGTCAGTATAATTACTGCATAAAATAATGAACAACTCTGAGTTATAAATATACTTGTTTATATAAAAACAAAGATTAAAACATATTATAGCACATAATTCATTACATTCAATAGAATGTAATGAATTATGTGCTCTATTTATTATGTTTTTATGCAATTCAGTGCTATTTTTTGTTATGTAAAAAATATAACAAAAAAAAATTAGGGTGTTTTTGAGAGAGGTGCTGAAATGGATTAATGGCATTTCAGTTTATCTCAATGGGGAAAACTGATTTGATATACAAGGAAATGATGTTACAATCAAAATGAATTAAACTCATAACTCAAGGTACCACTGTACTCTTAATATCCATTTCAAAACAATTGGTAAACATGTTTGTTTGTGCCACCTCTCTGTCTTTACTAAGAATTTACTCCAGAAACATTTGATCGTCAACAATTCTTCAGGTTTTTTTAATAAGTACCATAGGTGTGAGAATGAAATGAATTAAGAACAGTAGGAGAATGTGAAAGGTGTAAACAAAAAAAGAGAAAGAGAAAGAAAGAAAGCTGTTTCTTGTTTTACAATCCCTTAGTCCTATATGCAGATGGACCAAATGTTTAGTGCGATCTACATAGTCTAAATTTGGATTCAGAATCCCAACACCTGAAACAACAGGCACACAAACAGCTTTTTTTTTTTTTGTTTTATTGCGTCTTTTTATTTCTCTCTCTCTCTTTTTTTTTTTTTTTTTTTTTTTTTTCCTAATACAATTATCTGGATTATTTCACTTGACATGTAAATAGATTTAAAGATTCTGAAATCCAATAAACATCACTTAACAAGTTAAGGCTAATTGTAAACTCAAGTTTTTTTAACTCGGAGTTGTTCATTATTTTATGTAGTAATTATACTGACTATAAAATTTGTTGCCTTTTTTTAAATTATGGAATCACTGAAAAGCACATTTTGATAATCTTATCAATTATCAAATCATGAATTAAAAAAAAACAAAAAAGAAACAAAAGAAAATAGTTTTCAGTGAAGAATTCAAAAACAGGTTACAAAAGACACCTTATTCGTAGAAATATGCGCTACATGGTGCAATGGATATATGGATTGAGTTAATAAAGTTCTAAGTGACAATCATCTCTAGGCTGCAGGTTCATCCTGGCCAAGGGGGATAATAACTTAGAATACTTAACATAGTATAAGTATCTTATCCATAATGTTGGAATGCTATTGACAAAGACATTGAGTGAAATTGTACAAAAGCAACCATTGGACCCAATTGAATATCTTTCTTGTTTTATATATATACGAGGTTGAGTCAAAAAGTAATGGCATTTTATTTAGGACAGGTATAATTACCAATAAATAAAATTCATTAATTGATAAATCAATACTGAAAATTTCATTAAAATCGGATAATTACCTGATTTTTGGTAAATTTTTTTTGCAATCACGAATGTTATATTAAAATTGTAAACAAGTGCTTAAAACCCCTGAAAAAGAGACAGAATGGCGGATCGCGTCGAAATTGACCAAAACAAATCCCTTTAAATGTATTAAAAATAAACTGCATATGTAATGATATTTTTTCTTTTTTTAATGATGGTCATTATGTTACTACTTATCGATTTAGACAAAGTTTGATTTAATAGATTTAATTATTTTTAATTCGCTTTGAAAAATCGTAGTATCCGATTTTTTTGCCAGTGCCTAATATATATATATATATATATATATATATATATATATATATATATATGAGAGAGAGGACAACATAATTAGTCAATCTTTAAGATTATATAAAAGCCAAAACAATTAGAGTCAGATTATTAAAACAAAGAAGACGGGTTGGCAAAATACCAGAGTGACAACAGGTTTTCCAGAAAGAAATAACCAGTGAATAAACAGAACTCTTCATTGTTCTATTGTAACAATAAGAAAAAGATAAGAAAAGAAACAATAAGGAAGAGGACACAAATACTTTCAGGAAGAGATGGTCGACACAATTACCAAAGTGTGTGTGTGTGTGTGTGTGTGTATATATATATATATATATATATATATATATATATTATGACATATATATATATATGATTAATCAATGTCTGAAGAAGATATCAGAAGATCTGAAACACGTGTCACAAATGTAAGATAAAAATAAAAAATAAATTTTCTAAAAACATAATCCATTTTGTGGACTTTCTTTTTTATAAAATATTTAATTTTCTCCCGTTGGACCCATAACAACACATATTATATATATATATATATATATATATATATATATATATATATATATATATATATATATATATATATACACACACACATAAGGATATGAAAACACACAATGCTGTTAAAATGAAAATATTTTATAACAGCATTGTGTGTTTTTATATCCTTTTATCTATACTTATACCGTCAGATTAATTTCCTTACTCTTAACTTTTTATATATATATCTATATATATATATATATATATATATATATATATGACAGCTTTCATCTTAGTGAAGACATTCCACACTAATTGATCTGTTTAATTGTAAATTATTCTTCAATGATCCATATCTCAGCAGACTTTGTAACTCAAAACTATATCACAAACTCTTAGACAATTATCTCATTCTTTTTTGCTACAATGCTATCAATATTTAAAGTTCAAATTTCTTAGTGTGGTTGCCAATTTATCATATATCTATATTGTCATGGTCTAATTTTGGGTGACCACTTAAGCAACAGCGGGTACTGTACGCAACCAGAGTTCTTTATTTATCAAAATGAAAGTCATTTTGATTCAGCATTAAATGAACTGAAACAGATTGACATACCATAAAACAAAATAACCTAACCAAACCTATTCATACTTATATCCCAAAACACTAATGACTCTTCGGTCAGTTCAGCAGGGGGGGGGGAGCATCTCAGTGGCATAGTAGTTAACACATTAGACTGTAACACTTTAGTAAGTAACTTAGAGCTCCAGGCACTCTATTACATTCACTTTTGGATTAATACCCTTGGGAAAGGTAGGAACTTTCTCATTCTCCCAGCTATGGGTTAAGTCAGTGGTTCTCAAAAAGTGCGCCCCAGAGCTTTTTCAGGTGCGCTCCGTAGTATTCCTGAAAAATCTATCTATTTATGTGAACTGGGATTTTCAACCCTTGCAACAATTAAGTGTAAAAAGAGAGGAACTCTTTAATGCATTGATGAGGAAATGAGAGTTTGTCTCTCAAACATAACACCAAACATTGAAGAAATCGCATGGTCTCATCAAGCTCATGTTTCTCATTAACACAGGAATTAATAAACTTCATAGAGATATGTTAAGTTTGCTTTTGTTAAATGTGTTATTTTTTATGTATCTAACAGTTAAATTAATAACATATTAATCCTATTTTGTATACAGTGCGCTATCAAGTATCTGTAGTACTGTAAGTGTGCCCAGACTGTATAAAGTTTGAGAACCACTGGGTTAAATAGAATCACTACTGTTCTTCTGTAAGGATGGCTTTGGCATAAAATAACCCACAAAGGTTGATATACCATTAAAGAAACCATTATGAAAATGCAAAACTTTGAGTAATGTGCTGGAATGTGACATCATAGTAAACAAGTTCGAACTCCATTATGTTAACTTTTGTACTAATACCCTTGGGAAAGGTATGAACCCTCTCATTCCCTCAGCTATAGGTTAAATAGTTCTACTACTGTTCTTCTGAAAGTATGGCTTTAGCATTGAATAACCCATGAAAATTGATATGTCATAAAACAAAGAAACCAAACCACACAATTCAGCAGAACTCAGCTCAGTTGATAGAGCATTAGCTTGGGAATCACAAGGTTCCGGGTTTGATACCAGCCTTCGTCAACTCAGCGTATGAGTAGCACAAGGTGCAGTAAAGTGATGAGCTGACGACAGGTGTGGCGCTCCACCTCAGATGCTAAAATAATCTTCTTGGTCTAGGACTAGAGAAAAGGGGATAGACTCCCTCACTGTATAGCTGATACCGACATTAGGCTGCCCCGCCAACTTTACTTTTATGTTTAATGTGGCGTGTGAAGATTGCTCATTTGCATTTTAATGAATATTCATAAAAAAGTGTGTGTGTGTGTGTGTGAAAATAATGCAAAATCCGTTTTCTTATTATTATAAGGGTATCATCATGGCAGGTGTGGCGCTCCACCTCAGATGTTAAAATAATCTCCTTGGTCTAGCACTAGAGAAAAGGGGATACCTTCCTCGCTGTATAACCGATACCGACATTAGACCTCCCCGCCCTGCCGACTTTACTTTTATGTTTAGTGTGGTGTGTGAAGATTGCTCATTTGCATTTTAATGAATATTCATAAAAAAGTGTGTGTGTGTGTGTGTGTGCGCGCATGTGTGTGTGTGTGTGAAAATAATGCAAAATCTGTTTTCTTATTATTCAAAGGGTATCATCAACACATTTGCATGTGTGTCTTGCAGAGACACAATAGCAGAAAATTATTCAATGCTTAAGTTTTTGGCAAAACGTCAACGCCGTTCACATGCTGTTCTGCCAGATTGTAAGTGGCAACATAATTTTCTGCTACTCTATCCATCCATTTATAAAATTAACCTCTTGAATGCTTCAGTGTATTTCTGCCAGAAGCCAGCCAACAATTTTTGGCTCACAGCTTCTTTAACTTTCCATTAAAAACAAATAAATAAATATAAATAACTTTATCCCATTTTTATGTTTAAAAGTTTTAAAAAATTAATCTCATTTATTATATTTACTAGCAAATATATGCACCCTCCGTCGGGTGCAAGTATTTAAGTTTTAATGTAATAAAATATTATATGAAATTAGAAAGGCTAATGAAACTAAATAAGAATGCAGATAAAAAGATTTGAAACAGGGAGGTATAATCGAAAAATAGAACAACTGAAACTTACACTTCCATCACTCCCGTCTTTCATTGTGTATTTTTTCTAATTTAAGTATTTAGTTAAAAGAGGAAGTAAGAAATAAAATGACAGTTATTTCTTCTTGTTAATGGATTTCATTTAAGATTTATTGAAGAAATTTTTGCTTATATTCATTAAAATAAAACCAAACAATTAGAAATCAATAGTACTAAACACATATTTATTAAAATCACATTTTAAATATTAATATGCAAATTAGCCTTCCCGTTCACACTGTAAACCGTTATTTTGTTGTATATATAAATATAATTGTATGTTATTAATATGTGGATATGGTCAACAGCATTAATAATGTAACACAATTTTATTAATAATTGAGATTTAAATAAAAATAAAATCATTGAGACTGTGATGTCAGTAACAAAGGGAATTGTGACTTGAGTAGTAATATAGTTTCGGTTACAGACAGAAAAACCCACAATCTCCATTATAATAAGATGTTTCAAGGGAATATTTCAGAAAGATATTGCCAACCCTTCAATAGGTTGATGTTCAAAAATTAAGGAAAGAACCCCCCCACACTCACACCAAAAAAAAAACCCTTAGTAATTAAAAAGTTGAGTTTGAGTAACAGTAGCAGCAAGTAATTAAGAAAATCTTTGATAAAAATGGTATTGTTTCTAAGAATTTATTAAAATTTAGGACCAAGTTACCTTTAAGCACCCCAGTGACGACCTGGATTCAGAAGGACATGTTCTGCTTTGCACTGTCAACATCCGGTTGTTTGTTAGGGTTAGGGTGAGGATTAGTAGTTAGTTTTATAATTTAAAAAAAAAATGTGTCAAAAATTGTCAGGTAACAAACAACCGAATGTTGACAGTGCAAAGTGAAACATGTCCCTTTGAATCCAGGTCAACCCTGGTGTGCTTAAAGATAACTTGGTCCAAAATTTATTTAAATGTATTTCAATGTACTTAAATCTCAACATCTAACCATATAGGAGGAGCTCTCAAAGTAGAAAACTCCTATGGTTTGATTTAAGAGTTTTCCTTCTCCTCGATCAGTTGCTATACTCAAGGTTAAAGAGCCCTGTTTGCCTTTACTGTTTACCCATAGCTGGAGGTAGAATAGTTGGATTCATACCTTTCCCAAGGGTATTTGCGCAATGTGAAATGCAAACAGCTGCATCCAGTTGTAATTTACTAAACTTAGCTTAGTTTAGCACAAAGACAGATGTATAGGGCACACAGTGAGACTCAAACTCACAACAATCCTAGCATGCAAACCATTATACCACTTGAAGTGTCTATTCTAAGCAGTTAATACTAATCATCTCCAAAGTTGTGCAGAATATGAACTACATCAAAGAACAACAGACTTATATATACTAATATATCAACATGGTTTTGAGTTTGAGTATTGTTTAACGGCATATCAACCTCTGTGGATCATTTAATGCCAAAAAGGTTATTTTGGTATTTCTCTGAATATTTGAGATGAGGCTTGAAGATTAGTATTATTAGTGTTATTCGGACTATTGTCCCCATCTTCATTGTTATTTGTACAACGTTTCGGCCGGAGGGTATATCGGCCGAAACGTTGTACAAATAACAATGAAGATGGGAACAATAGTCCGAATAACACTAATAATACTAAGGTTATTTTGGATTTCAGTCTTTAAAGTAGTGGTTCTATGGAGATATTCGGTTATGTTCTGTTATATCTTGTTCAAAAGGTTTCTTTTTTTTTTCTTTTTTTTCTTCTTTTTTTTTAGAAAATTTAAAATATTTTCAGGGTTTGTATTCTTAAAGATGTCCCTCAGGTTTCTTACTTGATAGTAATTTGCGCGGATATGTTTAAGTCTGTTACAATTTAGAAGGATATGTTTGGTTGTAAGTTGTACTTTGCATGTTGGGCACACTGGGGCATCCTCCCCTTTTAACAGGTACGAATGGGTAATGTGGGTGTGCCCAATATGCAATCTGACGAGTATTACTTCTTCTCTTCTAATATATTAACATGAGATTAAACTAGTAAATTCCACAATTGCATAAACAGACAAATCAAAATGGGTGTGGAATGTTGAAGATTCAGACAAGGTCAAAATGTTTCCTTTGAGGCTTGATTTTTAGCCAATAGACCGACAAACTATAAGGTCTTCACAAACATCCTTCAATACTCATTTCATATTCATACACCCTAGTGAGAAAGTAAAATTGGTTGATGGATTGATTTTAATGGCATATCAACCTGTCCAGGGTTATGTCATGCCTAACAGTTAGGAAGTAATATATGTTGTGTATTTATATTTATACTTTTTTAGTAATTGGTTTTAACAATGTGTTAGCACCATTGGGGATCATGTTGTATGGTATTGATTAAGTTCATGTCTATATTCAATGGTATAATTTTATTTCACTCAAAAAGGACAGAATGTCCTCCATGTTGATATTTTCAAATAGATCTTTCATATTGCTTATAATTAATGACAAATGCTGGACATTGCTGGAGAAGCAAGGACAAACTCATAAGTGACATTCTCCTGTGGAAACCTAGACATAGACACATCAGTGTAGACTGACCAGCAAAAATATACATCAATCAGATCTGGATGCTGCGTGGAGGACCTCCCAAAGGCAATGCGAGAAAGAGAGAGAGTCATGGATAACTGTGCTAACAGTGCAACATGATGTGAATGATGATGATGATGATGATGTGATGATGATGATGATAGCAAAAGTTTGATTGGGAAAAAAAAAAAAAAAATATTTTTTTTTTGCACTTAATTTTTTATAAGTTTTTTTTTTAAATTAAAGTTTAATTTTTCATGGTTGATACAAGAAATAAAGTGTGTTTGCCATAAAGAGTAATTTGAAGAATACGGTCGAGACAATCATATAGGTGCTAGATCTTGACATGACCAAGCAGTTGATAAAGATGGGCACCTCTCCAATCACCCATCTAGCTAAATAAGGGCTGAATGGAGTGTTACATGTCACATGACCACTTAGTATCCAGGTCACAGACCGCTTTCCACCACAATCCTGTCCTTAGGCCATTACGAATTAACCACACATGGCCAACAGGTAGCCTCACTGAGGGAGGAGGGTCTCACCCCTTTGCAGAGATGCAGTCAGCATATTCTACAGCCCCAGCCAATAGAGCAGGTAATAATGAGATCATAAGCTAATATATTGGAGATGAAAAAATTCATATGAAATGACTCCTGAACAACCTCAGAATGAAGGCTATCATACATATCTATTAATAATGGAGATTCGCTTCCGGTTTTTGTCTGTAACAAAAACTATGTCACTGCTTATGTCACATTACCCAAAACCGTCAATAAATACACTGAAAATTTGAACATGCAGCATTAGACAATCTTCATTGTTTTTTAAAACAAGTTTTAATAAATACATGACTGGTATTATATATCTATAAATAGTTTGTTTTATTTTAATACATATTTAAAGTTTACATTTCAAATTATTTTATTTTTTAATCCTTTAATGAATTTGATGATTTTACTTACTTAGGGTACAAACTCGCTAACATTGAATTTTTAACTCCCACCGCTAAGGCAATATGTTTCAAAAATCTTTTACAATCGCCCTGAGGGCGTTTTTTATTTGCTAGTATATAATATTGAGTAAAAAGAAAAAAATTAAAACATATGTAAATTCATTAAGTTTAATTACTAATTGATAAACAGAAACATTGATATTTCATCTTCTTAAACTTTTACTTACTGCATATGCTCGAATATAACAAGTGTTCAAAAAAGTATTGAGATTTTAGATACTTTTTGACACACCTTGTATTCTGGAAAAAAAATTAACATTACATTTATTTTAATTTCTATCTTGGTAAATACAGCTTAAATCTTTTGACACACCTTGTAAGTCAATCTAAAAAAAAGTTCTAAGGAAGGCACCACACATAGTGTAATGGTAACAAGCTAGACTAATAAATCATTAATAACTGAGTTTGAGTCTCACTGGGTGTCTCATATTTTACCTTGTGCCACAACTAAGTAAAGTTTTTGTAGATAACTATGCATACCACACATGGTGTAATGGTTATCAAGCTAGACTAGCAAACAACTAATAGTAAGTTTGAGTTTCATTGGGTACATACATCATTGTGGCTTAGTAAAAAATAAAATAAAAATAAGCAAAGCCTTAGTAAATAACTATGGCACATCATGTGATGAAATGGTTAGCAAGCTAGATTATCATGACCATTACTAGTGAGTTTGATTCTCACTGGTGCCTCATACTTCTGGTCTTGTGCCACAGCTAAGGCTTAGTAAATAACTAAATAGTTTGAGGTGTTTACTTGGATTTAGGCCTATATTGCTCTGATAACCAGTTCTCATCCTAAAGGCAGTAGTAGCACTGATTTTAAATCATTCAGGTGCAATTTTTTTTTAATGTTTAGAACATTCATTTTATGCCAGTATAAATGGTAAACAGCCACTTTGATAAGCAAGAAATGTCCTGAACATTTAGTATCTTGAACACAATCAGAACTAGAAAAGCAATGATAAAAATTCAGATTGCTGATAAGATAGAGTGAGGTGCTAATTCATGTGCAAAAATGTATTATATTAGGTGGGTCAGGTAGGCAAGTTTATATTCTTGCAATAATGACATCACAAGAGTTACCTCCCTTCGAATGTCATTTAATATGACACTTCTAATGTTGCATATTTTGTTATTCAGATACCAAGTCTCATTCAAGAATATTTTTAGACATTTTTTTTTTTAAGATAAATTAAAATTTCAGTCATGATTCTAATTCTTCTATAGTCAAATTAAAAAAAAATATTTATTCATTTAAATTTAAAAAAAAAAAATTTATTCATTTAATGCTCACTTACGTTTTTGTATCATATTATATATATATATATATATATATATATATATATATTTAGACCCAGCGTTCTTTGACTGTGAGTCTGTCACTAACCATCATTGCCAAAAAATACACACATGCAATCGGCTGTAATTAATCAATATCTTGATTAATTCAGTAGATTTAACCTGAAGATCCTTATGGTGAAACTAGAGTAGGTATTTACTGTGTACCATTAATAAGAATAAAGAATAATATATATATATATATATGTGTGTGTGTGTGTGTGTGTGTGTGTGTGTGTGTTGTGTGTGTGTGTGTGAGTGTGTGTATGTGTGTACACAAAAAAAATATGGAAATAAATCTGGCAGTAATTAGAAATGTAAATAATAATAAAAAGTAGTATTCCAATTTATTAATAGATGGAAGTTAGTTAATGTTAAAATGTTTCAGTTTTTCATAAACCTTCATCAGGACAACTGGATGATAAGATGTTATCTAACCTGAGTTAAAATTATTTCAAAATAAAAAGTTTAATTCACCATCTATAATAAATTCATTCTTAGAATAGCTTTTTATTTTTTTTTTTTATTTACATTTCTACACACACACGCACACACACACACAATAATAATTATTATAATAATAATAATATCATTATGATTAGTGAATATTGTGGATGACATTATTATTCTACTTATGTCAAGTGGAAATTGTGTTTTTGATATTAATTCTTTATAAAAATTTGTTTAAAAATCAGGATTATATTTTATTTAATACAAAGTGGTTATAATTTATATATTAATATGGCTCTGTTCTTAAATCTTCCAATCATTATCATCCTGCAACAACCTCTCTGGTGAAAAATGACACCATCCAAATTGTTCAAGATGGCAAGGTAAAAATGTAAATAAAGATTATCTGGTGTCGCTAATCGCAGATTTCTTATTTATCCCATTTTTATTTTACCCAAATTTTAAAAAATTAAACATTACCCAAAATGTCTTGTGTTTCTTAACCATGCCCAATCGTAAAAATAAAATGAATTTTTTTTTTTGAATGTTCAGGCTGTTTGGTTTATTTGGTAATATTGAAATTGTGAATTACAGAATATATTTTTGGTAATTTTGATCTTATGTCATCAGACCTCCTACCTTTAATTTACACTACTATTTAGCGAGAAAGTGTCAGGACAAATTTCCTGACCCACTTAGACCATTTTCTGAGTAATATTTTTGTCCGCAATTATGGTAGATAATTTAAGCCCCCCCTCACAGATTTTTATTGGCAAATCAATGTAAATATTTTACAACCCCCACCTCTTTTATGAAAATAGTGAGAGAGAGAGTTAATAAGTTATTATATCTTTTAGCATATTGAACAATTCCTGCAATACCCTTAAGTAAACATATTCATTAATAATTAATTATTAATACTGTGTATACGATCGAGAGAGTCTGCTCGTTAAATATTAAACACAAAACAGGAAATTCCCCTTGATTTGACATGTTTGAGAATAAAAAAAAAATGATACCCGCAATTCTAAGAATGCCATTAATTTAGTTTAGAAATTTATATTATTCAATAAAATATTTTATTTCCACATAACAGTGATATTTTTAAAATCTTAATTCATAAATGAAAGAACCATACACACCTATTTAAAACAATTTTAGTTCACGAATTTACAAACAATTTTAGTTCACAAATATTTTTTCAAGTTCTACTGTTTAGTTATTTTTATTTAGAATCGACATATCAACTCCTTGTGGAAATTTAGGCCAAATCTTGTTTTTATTGTAATACTAGAAGAGCTGGCCGGTGTCCGCTGGGTAGAGGGAGAATTTGTAAAAAAGTTGTCTCGCAGAATCCATTATTACTAAATCCCCAAGTTGGATGCCTCGCTGATATGCCACTATAAAAATCCCCTGTAAGACCCAGGTGGGCACGTCAAGGATATTTTTCCCAAATATATATAATAATTATTTTTACACATAAAAGCAAGTGCTGGTGATATTATAGTTTAATGTTAATAATATATTTCTCGAGTAGTTAATTTGTTTTATTTCATAGTTTCCAACATACATTACATAATAACACATTACTTTTTTTATATATGTATAGATAGGCATGATCTTTATCCAATTCACGCCAACCCAACCAACACAAGCAGGATTGACACAAGGACAGTTTTTTAAGTGGTTTTTGAATAGTTTCTCCTCCGAGACCAATACCAAGGATAAAAAGCCCTGCTTAGCCGCTACTTATTACCTCATAACTTGGTAGAGATATTGGAATTCCCCTTTCCCCACAGAGAATCAGTGCGATTGGCGTAATGTAAAACAGCCTCGTTAGATTTTTTATTATATTACACACAGGGAAGAACAGCAGAATGGCATGTCTGGCCTCAAAAGCCACCTAGATTCAAACTCTCTAGATTCCTATTCCCAAGAGTTGCCTGGTCACATGACTCCCTCTTAAGTGCCAATTATTAAGCCCCATTTCTGGGTTCAAGGTTGTTACCAGTTAATACTATCAGTGAATCTTCGCACTGTTCTGCTATTTCAAATCTACACTACCCTTCTAAAAAGTGCAGCTATGCTATTTCATTATGTACACATTGGGCAAGCAAGGAACGTCAACTACCTAACTTTGAAAGAATGATGATGATGAATATATGCACTTATTTTTCTATTTTGTATAGACGTAATATAAAAAAAAACTCATTGNTAAAAACTAACACTAGCATATTATCAGAAACTGATGTGATAGCTTTTTTTCTTCTTCTTTAAGAAAGAATTTCTTGGCAGAAAAAATGCAAGAATTACATTAAAGTTAATCACAAATGAAATGAGATCGTGTGTATATACAACATTTCCTAAAATGCTTAATTTTTATTATAGATAATCTGTTGAAACAAAACCCCAAAACCACAACAAAAAAAGACTGTCTATGTGAAGTTATTTAGTCCATCTATTATACACCAATGTATACACAATAATGTGCCAACGTTATATATGTTACAATAACATATCATAGGGAAAATCCTATCATTGTTTCAATCTCATGTTTCCTCAGTCAAATTCAATTAAAATCAACAAAGGGCCACAGATGGTTAAAAAAAGTTGGTAGATAAGGAAGGGCTCAGCAAACTTTGTATCCTCTGGAAATAGTTCCCATTTTATTTATTTGACAGGATATAATAGGAATTTTCTTTTAATCTAAGTCAATAACAGGAAAACAGAAGTTAAGAAATGAGCAGGGGAGACGAGGGGAAGAAATGTTTGAAAATTAAGTTTCTATAAAGTTTATTTCCAAACAGACAGAACAGGAAGCTGATTGTGATATAAAAAGATTGAGTCTTAGTTTTATTATATATATATGATATATATATATATATATATATATGTATGTATTATATATATATATATATATATATAATCCCATGTATTTAGATGTTAATTAAAATTAAAATGATACAAGCTTTTTATTCTTTTAATAGTCTTACTTAATGTTATAAAAGTGTTGGGCAATGCAAGCAATAGTTGTTTCTTAACTTAAAATAACAAAGAGTTTTGTTAACCCAATATGAAAAAAGACTTACAGTCTATTGAAGTCAGTCAGTCAGTTACTGTTGGTTGAACAACAGCAACTCTAAGCACAAACTGAAGCAGTATCCAAGACAGTTGGTATTTATGGAAATCAAGAAAGTCCATTTCATGTATTTGGGTGATTCATAAATTCAATATTAATAGAGGCTGTTAGCATTTTTACTTCACACTAATCCCGTGGAAAAAGTATGAATCCATCTGTCCCTTCATGAGCTATGGGAATAGTAGGGCAGATCAGGTTCTTGAGACTTGGTTAGGCAATCAGCATAGGAAAAGAAAAACTCTGAATCCAACCGAGCTTTACTCCATTTAAAAATTTACCATGTGTCACATCCTGGATAGGTTGGATAAATGCATACAATCCAAAAAGAAAAAAATATGGCACCTTGTAACAAGATTTTTGTTATCGCACATTTCAATCTGATTTGCAACATAATGATAATGTAGAGTTCTGTATTTGCTCCACCCCAATCAATATAATTACTCAAATAAGGTATCTAAGTAAATACATATACAGGAAATAAAGAGAGAATAAAAAGGGCACTCAGTGAGTGCCTATAATGGGGGGGGTCTTTAAATAAACAGAAGAGAGAGAAAAGACATAAGAAAAAAGACATAAGAAAAAATATATAAGAAAACAAAATTAGAGAAAGTGTGTTTTTCTATAAAATGAAAGTTAAGTAGATTGATGAATATGTAGATCATTAGCAGATTCAGATAAGAAAAAGAAAAAAGGGACCATATGACCTTTTTTCAGACCATATTACCTTTAGGCACCCCTTCTTGATCTCGATTCAGAAAGGACATGTTTTTCATTTACACCGTCAATATCCGGTTGTTTTTAACAGATGATTTTTCGATTTTTTTTTTTTTTTTTTTTAAATTATAAAACTAACCCCTAACCCTAACAAACAACCGGATATTGATGGTGTAAATGAAAAACATGTCTTTTCTTAATCGAGATCAAAAAGGGGTGCCTAAAGGTAATATGGCCTGAAAAAAGATTGGGAAAAGGCAAATGAAAACTAGTTAAGAAAGAATGATTATACAGGAAAAGTAGACACTACCTCCTCCTCCATCACCACACACCTTGCACCCACCAGACTAATGATCTCTAAGATGTTTATCTCTGACCTGGAGGATGGTAATCCCTGACATTCTAGCAGAGATTGGCATTATTTCAATAGCACTTATGTCATATAAATCAACAGAGAATATTCTAGAGAAACAGGTTTGTAATAGTTAAATTTTCTTTTGCACTTTTGGCAAACATTTCAAAATATATTAAAAGTAGGAATGATATCATTGACAAAATGAAAAAAAGAATTACAAGAACTTAAAAACAAAATTGAATTTATGAGAAACTTTCTAATATATACAAGGTGTGTAAAAAAAACAACTTATTTTACTTAAAAACTTTTACATTTTTCCAGGTCAGGTAACTTTGAACACATATCTTTGAGAATCTGTGTTACACCTCAAAGATATGTGGTTCAAAGTTAACTGTCCAGAAAAATGTAAAAGTTTTAAATAAAATAACTATTGTATTATATCTTTTATTCATTAATATATCAATACTGAAAATTTCATTAAATTCGGTTAATTCCCTGTTTTTTTTTCCTTTCGGTGGAGTGACATACGATAGTGGAATTTAGGTCCATTAAGTTCGATTTAACCAAAAGGCTTCAAATGAAAGAAACTAGGAGTGGACACATCAACAGTTTTCCCTTCAAACTATAAAGGAATGAAAAGAAATTTGGTGAATCCAAGATTTTTTCTTCTACTGTGATGATAGCATTGAAAGTGTTGAAAGTGATGCAACTTAGGAGAGAAATCTGTTGTTTAATCTGAGGCCAAAGGGAGGGGAGGAAAGAATAGGGGGAGAGGGGAGAAAGAAGGGGGAGAGGGGAGGAATTGGGGGGAGGAGATTAAGCTAGAGTGAGGGATGAAAAAATTAGAGATAAATGCTTGGAGATAAACATACCGACCTCATAAATTAACAGCTTGTTAGTTAAACTATTATATATATATATATATATATATATATATATATATATATATATAAACATTTTGACATCAACAATAGACAAGATTAACTGTACACAAAATCTCAAGAAAACAGTGTGTGTGTGTGTGTATATATATATATATATATACAGACATATACACACACAGAGAGGGTGTTCATAAAGTCCTATAATAGTTTTAAAATGCATCAATAATGAAGGCAATTATATGGAAGTATGATAATCAAAAAATACATTAAGAATAAAACTACAATAAAGTTTCATGCGTTTTTTACAAAATGATCTTATCATTTGTAAAACACAGTTCAACCAAGTAACCAATAAGCACCCCAAATCATCAACTTAATGAAAGGTTCATATTTTAAAGTTTCACTTTCAAATATTTGAAAATAAACGAACAGACAATTTTTGCCATTTATTTAAATAAGCATAAAAATATTTTGTAAATAAAAACTTTATTTTTATTTGAATAAACATAATTGCATTTCTCTTCTGATTAAATAAAAACTATTTTAGTATAAAAACGTCTTTCGTCTTTTTATAAATCATTGTAAGTATTGAAAAATATTCATAAATTTCTGATTAAAAAGTATTTATTTAAAAAAAATTTTGCTATTGAATTTTAATTTGATTACATGTACCAACCATCTATTTATTTAATTTATGGTGAGTTCAACATCTCAATAAACTTCAGATTAAAATCATTTGTTTACAAAAATTTGGAAGCAGAAGTTACTGGTGATGAGTTAGAATATTAACTTTTCATTAAGTTGATGATTTGGGGTGCTAACTGGTTACTTGGTCAATACAGTTTATACATACATACAGAGAAAGAGAGAGAGAGAGAGAGAGAGAGAATCCTATCAGGATATAATGATTAGCAAGATAGTCTTGCAGATCCATTACTACAGAATAGTGAGTTTGATCTTTGTTTGATGCCCCATACTTGCAACCTTGTATCACATTCTACCTGTGCGAACAGGTAGGATAAGTACCTACATACATACATACAAATCTATAGGTAAAATAATTGAGAAGACCAGGCTATTTAGCTTTGATAAGGCAACCAGTCTAGAAGAAAGAAAACTCTGAATTCAAACCCAATAAAACCTGCTTAAAAATTGATCTTGTGTTACATCCTGCTTGACCAGAGGGGTTGGGTGAATTTATATTGACGGTTGGGTTTTTAGCTAAGGCCTTAAGTATTTTATATATATATATATATATATATATATATATATATATACTTTCTTTAAATATACTCTCCTTACTACATTTGGGTCACTGGTAGTTGTCGTCAGTGATGTGATTTCCTTGGGTCACTGAGAAGTTTTATCTCTTTCAACATCATACTCCCTTCGCCTATATACTAGGTACTCTACTAAGTCTAGCTACACTGAAGAGATGTGATATGTCAAAACACAGTGTCTGTGGATGACTAATATATATATATATATATATATATATATATATGGACACACATACACACACAAATATTCCATTGTACAAATGTATGAGCAGATGTTAATAGTAATGTTTTAGCTATATCCCATTAAAATGTAAGTAGATATTATTCACAGAAACGGTTCTGTTGGCTCAAGTATGAAATAACTTCCTTGAGTTAGCCAAAAAAATTTGTACATAAATTCAAAGTCTTTGTTCATTTTAGTGTTTATATTAATTTTGAACACTATTCATTTTCTTTTATAACAATTCTAATGCCAGCTCCATTTTGTTTTAAGTTCTTTTCTCATGTTACACATTTGACATTTTTAAGTTAGAAACAGACATTCAAACATGTAAACACTGATCATTAGCATAATTCTTGCTAATCTTGGACGCACAAATTAAACAACCCTGTTAAGATTAGAAATGGAACCGTCAGTCCAAACAATACCTCCATAGGTGATCACCTTATATATTGCTGTAGTTGCATGAATTCATTTAGTGCTGTCTGGATCTCTGTTGAAAGCAAATCACACTCATTTTATCACCTTAAAATATTAGAGACTTTATATATTCTGACCAGTAAGCCTGCTCTTTGCAAACAAAGGACACAGTAAATCAAAAAGCTATCATGGTTGGTTGGTTTATTGATTTTAACAGCATATCAACCCATCCAGGGTTATGTCATGCCTAAGAGTTAGGAAGTAATATATGTAGTGTATTTATATTTACACTTTTTTAGTAATTGGTTTTAACAATGTGTTAGCACCATTGGGGATCATGTTGTATGGTATTGATTAAGTTCATGTCTGCATTCTATGGTATCATTTTATTTCCCTCTAAAAGGACAAAATATCTCCCATGTTGACATTTTCAAATAGATCTTTCATATTATTTGCATTAAAATAACGGTTTCTGATGTGAGCAAAAAACCTGCATTCCATAAATAAGTGTTTAGCAGTCAAAGGTGTTTGACATGTTTCACACTGTGGTTGTTGTTCTTGTTTGAGTATAAGCAATCAGCATCACTGCTAATAGGCAAAGGACTCAAAACTAATGCTATCACTCCTACAAACAACTCCACTCGTCTTTTTCTAACCAAATTCAAATGCTAATATCTACACAGTGGCAGTCTATTATAATTCCTTTGAAGTGGTTTTCTTCAACCCACAACTATTATATAATGCTGACCAACAAGTCAACTCAAAATCATCTCTGCTGACCTAGTCTATATTCCTGAATCAAACATAAACTCTACTTAATTTGTTGTCACATCAACACGGTCAATGAGAAAGGTTTATTTACATAATAATAGTCAATGTATCACAGTCAAATCAGACTGAAACTACTGGTTCTCTCCAACTTAATGAAGTATTGATGAGCCTGTTCAATACGGAGATGATTGATTGATTGATTTTTAAAGGCATGTCAACTTGTTTGGGGTTATTTTATACCTAGAGGTTAGAGAATCTTTTGGTTTGGTTTTGGTTTTACGGCATATCAACCTCAGTGGGTCATTTAATGCTGACAAAGTTTTGAAATAAATTCATTCTTAATGGATAAAAAATTTTGTTTATCAACTCATGTTTTTCTATTTAACCCATAGATGGGACCCTAATAGGTACTACCATTCTGGGTCAGAGTGGACCAGGGAGCAATGGTGATGAAGGGGTGCTCCACATTCTCCAAACCTCCAAAACTGGGACCTCACCATCAGATAGAGTTTAAGGTCATTCCCAGGACATGTAGACCCTCAGCCACCACCTTCTAGCACCCATATGATAAAAAGGGGTTGGGGCTTGCTAATTTAATATAATATTTTATTACATTAAAACTTAAATACTTGCTCCTAGAGAGTTCATATATTTGATAGTTATTATAATTTTGTGTTCTTTTTGAAGGATTTTACAAGGATCTAAAAAGCCTGGAAGCAGTGCAGACAGTAATGACAAGATAACTATAAAACACACACATACACACACAGAGCCTTGGCCAACAAGGACAAATTCTGTGCAAAATGAAGATAATACAATTACAGAGGGTGTGTACAGAAAATAAATAGTGTGGCGGGGGTGGGCCAGTCATAAACAACATACATTGTTACTAAGTGGCAGGTCAGAGTTGATAGGAATGGAATTTTATAAGTTATTAAAACCAGACAAAGGCAGGGCTTTGATAACAAGAGGCCGGGGTTGCAGAAGTGAAACAAAAATAGATTTTTTAAACAGGAACAATACAAGTGTTTCTTGAAGAGAAGGAGAAAGACAGAAAAAAAAAAAATGGAGATTGAGGGACAAATGAACGAAGAATAAGCGAATTTGATTCCTTATTTTAGTATCGTCAAAGACAAGAATAACAAAACAAAGCAACAGATTCTTCCATTATTATGTCATAAAATAGTTTATGATGCTAGTCTATAATAACATATTCAACACTTTGGAATGGTGAAAGTGTGTGTGTGTGTGTGTGTGGAAGGGTCTTATCCAATTATAATCCACCAATTGTCTGTCTGTACCAATAAGGATCTGCCTTTTTTGGACAGATTTCAACCTAACTTTCAGGAAAAGGTTTCAAATTGTATTTTGGCCACAGGTTTTTTTTTTTTTTTTTTTTAAATCACGAAAATGAAACTACTTATGCCAACAAAATATTGAGTAACCTCAAAAGTTAATTGAGAGAAGAAAAAAAAATAGATATTTTTTTCCTATGTAAGGTAGGTTTCGCTTTATTTTATCAGTGACATCAGAAAGTGAAAATTATTCCAAGCCATAGCTGTATAAGTCAAGGTAACACTGTATATCACGGACATGGTTTAATGTTGTTGTTGTTGTTGTTGTTTATTGATTTTAACGGCATATCAACCTGTCTGGGGTTATGTTATGCCTAACGGTTAAGACGTTATACATATCGTGTATTTATATTTATACTTTTTAGTAATTGGTTTTAACGGTGTGTTAGTATTATTGGGGATTATGTTGTATGGTATTGATTTGTTTCATGTCTATATTCTATGGTATAATTTTATTTCTCTCAAAAAAGAGAAAATATCCTCCATGTTGACATTTTCAAACAGATCTTTCATATTGTTTGCTTTAAAATAACAGTTTCTGATGTGAGCAAGAAACCTGCATTCCATGAATAAGTGTTTAACTGTCAAAGGTGTTTGGCATGTTCCACATTGTGGTTGTTGTTCTTGTTTGAGTATATAGGAGTGCGTTAGAAGAATATCCTAACTTCCCTGAATTATCTCCCATTGTTTTTTATGGTCTAAGTCAGGGAGCATCAAACGTTTTTCTTTTTTTTTTTTTTTTTGTGAGGGAAGAAAAAAGAAAAACAGTGGGATGCATGGATATGATTTTACTGTGTCCTTTTAGATTGTTGTGCATCAGGGCCGCAGGATGCATATATATGAGAATCTCTGTAGATGGTCAATAATATCATTAGAGATTAAAACATCAGTTAAGATATGATAGATCAGTCTAATACAAAAGAAATACCTATCAATGTTTGTTTTCCATGTATATTTTCTCCTGGAGATTTTTTTCAGTGTTACTATCACTATTTGCAAATCATCTGCCTTAAATCTGAAAGCCTCTAAGACTAGATTCAGCCATTTACCAATGAAAATGATTTGTCATTAGGGACTACGTTTATTCTGGTGCTAAGAACAATATCATGTATTTTCCACACATCTTTGATCTATCAAATATGAGCTTTGACAAGGTTTCATTTTTAGATATTTGAAAGACTTGTAGCAAAGGCAAGACACTCACATGAAACATGTAAATAATGAAAGATATAAAAAAATAGTTATCTTTCTAGTGGGAATAAATGAAAAAATTCAAAGAAAAAGAGATGTTCTTAAACTACAAACAAACAAACTGCATGGAGCATCTGGTATCAAAAGAAGCAGAAATTAATCATATCTGTATGTGAATCATGTGTGTGTGCGTAAGATGTGAAATATACTTAATGATGATAAAATATATTTGACACCTTATACTCAAAACAGTTAATTACAGGAATAGAACAAATTACATTTTTACCAGTGAAGAAAATAAATAGGGATATATTGTATACTGTACGGTTTGGTTGGTTTGGGTTTTTTGTTTTACAGTATATTAACCCTTTTCAGGTTATTTAATGCCAAATCAAGTCATATTGATAAACAAAGGACCCAGGTTGCTTATTGTACAAGCTATTGCTTAAGTGGTCACCCAATCAAGTATTGAACAGGCTCATCGTTACTTAACTTTGTCTAGCAAATTTTCTTGGTATTTTTTTATCTGTATGATAGGATATTTCAAAGTTCACTATCTATTCACCTCAGAACTCATTCTATTCTAATAAAGTCTTATTATTATTGTAATCTGAGTCCTCCAGTTCAATTATAATGAACTAACCATCAGTTTTTTGTACTTTTGTGGGAGAGCCACTGTGAGTGGTTTAAAGAAGCCAAAGAGTTAGCTTTTTGCCTACCAAATTTCCACTATGGCTATACCAAATTTTCTTGGTATTTTTTACCTGTACGATCAAGATACTCTCATGGAATGTGACCAAATGAGGTTTATTTTTCAAAATAGTCCTCCTTGCAGCCCACACAAGGCTTCCATCATTGTTGTAGTGCTTGGATCCCATTGGTCAAAATAATCATCTACAGCAGATGACGTTGTCATATGAACTTTCATATCCTATTGATCTGTTCCACACCTACCATCAGCTCCCAAACACCATAATTTTTTTTTTTTGTTACATTGTTTATTTATAAATAAGATAAATAGCACTATTGTATAAAAACAATAAAATAGAATGTAATGAATTATGTGCTTTAAGTAAAGTCGGCGGAGTGACCTATCCTTGGTATCAGCCAGACGAGGGAGTCTATCTCATTTTCACTAACCAGGGAGATTGCTTTTGCATCTGAGGCACACCACACCTACCATCAGGTCCACACTTTACCGTACACATCCAAGCTTTGTTAATCATGTTGGCAAGGGCTGAAATCGAACCCAGAACCTTGTGTTTGTATATATATTTTTTTACTTTTATGATTTTTCAATGTTATATCATGCAGTTTTTAAAAATGACATATTTCTATGGGTACAAATAAAATAATGTGGTCCTCAGCAGAAGTGCCAATCTATGCAAAATAAACGCATCAAAAATTATAGAAAATACACTTGTATAGTTCCTAAAATTATACTCATATGTTCATATATAACACCCTTCCTACACTTTCTCCAGAGCTCCAGAACTGGAGCCTCACCATTAGATGTAATTATAGAGTCGTATCCAGGACACAGCTTGTGGGGAAGGGATCATAGCCCACCACAGGGGATGCAGTTGGCATATTGATGACAGGTGTGAACAGAGAAAACAAGGTGAGTGAACTGAAGCAAACTACTTTCTGACAATTACCTTACATGCCAAAAGCTATTCTCCATACCACACCCCATTGTCAACTTTTACAGGTCCAATAACCTACTTTTCTATTACTGAATTGTGCTATATATATATATATATATATATATATATATTATACACACACATACACACAGGGTGAATCACAGTTTATTCATGTCAAAAAGTTTAGAAAAGTATAACAAAATTGTACATAATTATTGATATATATATATATATATATATATATTGGTTGGAGGTTGATTTTGAAGGCTATCACAATGCAGTTGTAAAGAAAAAATAATAAGGTAACAATGGTGTTGTTTGTTAACCTGTGATTTATATGTAATATAAATATTTAATCATTTATTATTATTATTATTAAATGATTAAATATTTATATTACATCCAACAAGAAATATTATACATCACCATGGCCACCAAATATAAATACAGTCATTCATACGCGGCGCGCGTGGATATGTTATAACGTCACAGTCTACATGCATGACAACATACGCACAAAAAATACCATCTGTAACATTTTCAAATAAAAAATTTTGTTTAACTAAAAATGCTATAATAAGAGGACAACTACTTCAGTTCCAGTGTTCTTCTAAAAAGAGATTTTATCTCAAATATCAAAATAAATCAAAGGTTAACAAACAACACCATTATTACCTTATTATTTTTTCTTTACAACTGCATTGTGATAGCCTTCAAAATCAACCTCCAAACCAATATATACACAATGCCTCAAGCAAATTATAAAACCCTTTATATATATATATATATATATATATATATATATATATATATATATATATATACATACACACACACATACATACATACATACATACACACAATTAAAATCGAATGGTTTAAAATACGGACGAGTTTCTTGCATTAGCGCGAGTCTTTGGTCTATTTAGCTCTTTAAAATGAGCACTT
Organism: Doryteuthis pealeii; assembly: GCA_023376005.1. Taxonomy (NCBI): domain Eukaryota; kingdom Metazoa; phylum Mollusca; class Cephalopoda; order Myopsida; family Loliginidae; genus Doryteuthis; species Doryteuthis pealeii. The sequence goes on from CM042150.1 coordinate 88,733,854, forward strand.
TTTAATTGATTTTAGTGAAAAAATCCCGAAGTAAATAAGATTGTATACTCATTTGCTTGGTGGATTTAATGGTAACTGCCGTATATATATATATATATATACATGGGAATTTCTGAGACTCTGGATTTCATGCAGTGGTGCACTTGTTAGACAGAGTAAAATTCCCATTATATATATATATATATATATATATATATATATATATTATAATTTGCTATATAAAGACCACAGTTTTAAAATCACACAGGTGAGAAACTGTCAGTTTACCAAGTGCCATTGACATGATGTCTTCTCTACCTAACTTAGATATATATATCATCAAGTCATGCTGACAGCATGAATTCACATGATTCTCTCGCCACCCGTCCCTGTCACTTCCAGAACCTTCAGTGCTGATTGATGTAGGTTTTTGCTGGTCAGCCTAAACTGTTGTGTCCATGTGTAGTTGTCCACAGGATAACATTACTCAACAGTTCATCCTTCCTTCTACAGCAGTGTCCAATACGTCTCGTTCATCTTATCTGGATGGTTTGTGTGATATGAGGTAAGTGGTCATACAGCTGCTATTTTTTTTCTTTCTTTTTTTTTTGTGAGGTACCTGTTTGCATAATACTTTAAACAATATAAAGGAAATTTAGGTAAGTAGATACTATAACGAGCCAATAGAATTTGTTGGAAATAAAAATTTAATTTCTAGTTTTGAATTGAACATAGAAAAAATAAGGTATTTATTTTTAATTTCTCTCTGATTAAACACCATACAAGAAAATGTGCAAATTATCTTAATGAATTATTCAAAGTGTGTAGCTGTGAATGTATCATGAGAAAATGGTGGCAGAAAAATAAGATCCAGACACTTAAAATAAAGTTGTTGATCTTGTACAAGTTTTCCCTCCCACCAACCAATGCATGCAAAATAAGTTAATATATTTTTATGTAATACTTAAGTTTTAGTTTAGCCAAGTTGAGTATGTAAGTTATACAAAAATACCTGCATGTACATCTACTTTTAAAAAATTAAAAAAAGTTATATAACCATCATTGCATCACACTAACAGCACAGATTCCTATGACTCTCTCTCATTGCCTATCCCTATCGGTCATTAGTGTTGGCAAGTCCTCCTCACAACATCCAGTATCCATACAGAACTGATCAAGTTTTTGTTGGTTGACCCACTCTGGTTTGTCCATGGTTAAGAGTCCACAGAAGAATGTCACTTATGAGTTGATTCTTACTTCTCCAGCAGCGTCCAGTCTATTTTAATTGGTTTGTTATTTTGTTTTATGGCTAATCAACCCTCTTTCAAGTTATTTAATGCTGAATCATTTTGATAAACAAAAGACACAGTTTGTTTATAGTAGCTGCCGTTGCTTAAGTGTTCACCCAATTAAGTATTAAACAGGCTTATCATTGCTTAATTCTCACTTTATCTTACCAAGAGAGCATATTTCCATATGAACAATAATCTGCTTATAGCAATCCATGTTTTTCTATGTGATATTGATATCGCTTTCTGTAGATGAAATACTACTACCTAGGATTGTGAACTGGTCTAATTTCAAAATCTTGTCATCTATAACCAGTGTCTATATAATATCACTTATCTAAGTACAAAAAAAATGTAAGCATAAATGTACAATGTCAGCAGGTCTCTAAGTTGTAGATGTAGAATAGCCCCAGATGGGTTGATATACCATTAAAGAAATCGATTTGTTCAAGTAACATGTATCATTAAAGAAACAAAAACATGACTTATGGCTCAACTTTGATGATTTATTCTATACTAGCATAATACCTGTAAAAAATTTATGGAAATATTTATATATGGTATTTCTTGGAATTTTTGAGATGAGGCTTGATAATTAGTATTATTTGGATTATTCGGACTATTGTCCTCATCATCATTGTTATCTGTACAACGTTTCATCCGATGTGCCTTCCGGTGCACAATACATATACTCACATTGTCGTTAATTGTTTTATTACCGTAGTTTCCTCTGGACATACATACACACAACTGCCCTTTATATATGTATAGATTACCTCCGGACATACATAACACACACAACTGCCCTTTATATATGTATAGATTACCTCCGAACATACATGCACAAAACTGCCCTTATATTTTATAGATTACCTCGACAATACACACACACAACTGCCCTTTATATATGTATAGATCACCTCCAGACATACATACATACACAAACTGCCCTTTATATATGTATAGATTACCTTCGGACATACACACACACAACTGCACTTTATATATGTATAGATTACATACACAACTGCCCTTTATATATGTATAGATTACCTCCGGACATGCATACACACAACACTGCCCTTTATATATGAATAGATTACCTGACATGCATACACACAACTGCCTTTATATATGAATAGATTATAACACACACAACTGCCCTTTATATATGAATAGATTACCTCCGGACATACACACACACAACTGCCCTTTATATATGAATAGATTACCTCCGGACATACATAACACAACTGCCCTTTATATATGAATAGATTACCTCGGACATACATACACACAACTACCCTTTATATATGAATAGATTACCTCCGGACATACATACACCAATTGCCTTTATATAGTATAGATTACCTCCGGACATATATAAAGGGCAGTTGTGTGTATGTATGTCCGAAGGTAATCTATACATATATAAAGGGGCAGTTGTGTGTATGTATGTATAGATTATCCGGACATACATACACACAACTGCCTTTATATATGAATAGATTACCTCCGGACATACATACACACAACTGCCTTTACATAATGATGAATGATTACCTCCGGACATACATACACACAACTGCCTTTATATAGAATAGATTATCCGACATACATACACACAATTGTCCTTTATATATGTATAGATTACCTCCGGACATATATAAAGGGCAGTTGTGTGTATGTATGTCCGAAGGTAATCTATACATATATAAAGGGCAGTTGTGTGTATGTATGTATAGATTACCTTCGGACATACATACACACAACTGCCCTTTATATATGCATAGATTACCTCCGGACATACATACACACAACTGCCCTTTATATATGAATAGATTACCTCCGGACATACATACATACATACAACTGCCCTTTATATATGAATAGATAGATTATACAAGATGATTACACATGAATCCAAAGCACCAGCTGTATGCTGAGACTGCACTTATTTCAGTGCAGTTGCCAGCGTTTTCTCTAAGTGCATTCATTGTCTTCATGTCACGAAGCATCAAATAATTTTATGCCTAAGTGAATACTAACTCCCTCCAGTCAGTATCAGCACAACTGTTGCTACTCTAGCATATAAATCTACCCACCTAATTCCATTACGCCAGGTAGATACTAAGGTATCATGTCTTGTAACACTTATTTTTGTTTCATTACTCAAGCACTCATTGGTTTGGTCATTGCTTGGATGGGTAACCAATCAATAAACTAAATACTTTAAACAAGTAAAATGATCATACGGATGTGCAATGGTTGTTTGTAATTTAATCTACAGGGTGTCCATAAAGTCCCGCTACAGGTTGAAAATGTATCAACAAAGATGGCGGTCATGTTGAAGTGCAATAATAATTTAAAAAATACATTAATATTAAACCTTTAAGAGTTGAACTTTTAAATGTTTTTTTATGAAAAGATTTTATCATTTGTACAATGCGAGTTATTAAATATTCAATTTTAAAACTGTTTTAAGACTTTGTGGATACCCTGTACAATAGGCAATTCAAGCTATAGCCTTGTGTCAGACTTGTACAGAGAGCTATTGTAGTCTTATCATGTTGGCTAGTTGATTTGTTTTCCAGCATATCAACCCATTTCGGGTCATTTAATGCCGAATCAAGTTATTTTGATATGCGGTTACTTACAGTACCTGCTGTTGCTTAAATGGTCACTCATCTAAGTATTGAACTGCTTAACTTTGGTGATATAGCGGAAACCGGTGCTTTCAGTGTGATTTGACTTTAAGCAAGTCTTGGGGGAGGGGGGGGTCAAAGCATAATGTTAACAAATCCAGCATAAACGTTCCTTTTTTCTTTGGAGCAGGGTCCAATATATATATGTAGAATTAAACAAAAGACACATCTCCTGTTTAACAATTTTATTTTTGATCTTTTCGAGTTTTCTGGCCAACTTTTTAATATTTGGGTGGAATTAGTGGATAAGTCCACCAAAGTTCAGGTCCCGAGCACCCTCGCACCCGAAGTGCCCATCAGGGGTGACACACTCCAGTTTATTTGTTTTTGGGTTTTTTTTCTATGTGTGAAACAATACAAACCATCCTTAAACGAAATTAATTTCCAATGCAGTACACACATTTTAAAATGCCTATAACACCTTTCTCGTCAATTCTTCTCCTTCCAGCCTACACATTAATATAATTTTTTAAAAAACTGGAGCGCGTCACCCCTGATGGTGGCACTTCGGGGTGCCGAGGGTGCTCGGGACCTGAACTTCGGTGGAGTTATCCACGAATTCCACCCAAATATTAAAAAGTTGGCCAGAAAACACGAAAAGAGCAAAAATAAAATTGTTAAACAGGAGATGTGTCTTTTGTTTAATTCTACATGTATAAATGAAAGAATGCTGCCCAAATACACACATATATATATATATATATATATATATATATGGTGGAACTACATAGCCTTGGTGGACTGATATAGAGGATGAGCTGTTGCCCAAGCAGCAACCCCCTCTCTACACTGCCACTCTGATCCAAACGAAAGCTAAGACACCAATGCAGTTTGGCAGCAGTTGTGTCGCAGGAGTTGCTGGGTAGTACTGGAATTCAGCATCACATCACTTTAGGGACTCTAGCTCTAGATTTGTTTTTAGAGTTTACTCCCCTAGCCTTTCGTTGAGATGAAGTAAAAGCCACTAGGCAGCAGAGGTTTCATATCGGAATTTTCCTTATTCTAGATGGGTTGCCGACCAATGCTAACGAGCCTCTTCTAACCCATTTGGGGATTTATGTGAGGAGTAAGTTATTTCAAGTTGTATCACAAAAACATTAATTAAACGTTTTCAATGTGAAATGTATTCCCTTATCTCTATCATTATTTTATTCTGCAACATATTAAATTCAATCCTATGAATGATTTCATATAGAAACCAATTAAAATATAATTAAAATAAGTGTAATCTTTTTATATGCGTTCTTATTTTTTTTTTTTACTCTTTCTAATTTTAAATATTTCATTATATCAAAACTTAAGTACTTACAGCTGGAGGGTGCATATACTTGCTAGTTTATACTATTACTACTATGTTAATCTATTTCTCATTATTACTATGTTAATCTATTTCTTATCATTACTGTGTTAATCTATTTCTTATCATTACTCTATTTCTTTTATTACTATGTTAATCTATTTCTTATTATTACTATTTTAATCTATTTTTTATTATTACTATGTTAATCTATTTTATTATTACTAATTTAATCTATTTCTTATTATTATGTTTCTATTTCTTATCATTACTGTGTTAATCTATTTCTTATCATTACTGTGTTAATCATTACTATGTTTCTATTATTTTACTATGTTAATCTATTTTTATTATTACTATTACTATTTTCTTATTATTACTATGTATGTTAATCTATTTCTTATCACTACTGTGTTAATCTATTTCTTATTATTACTATGTTAATCTTTTCTTATCATTACTATGTTAATCTATTTCTTATTATTACTATGTTAATCTATTTCTTATTATTACTATGTTAATCTATTTCTTAAGGTCAAAATGAAGCTACTGTTAAAAAAGAACATAATAGAAAGTATGCAGAAAAGTCATTTGCTTGCAAGGAATACATTAATGTCAGAAGAGCAATTACTTTAGTGGATGCCTAGGCACATATGATACCCTCCCCTCCCCTCCCACTTCAGCAAATATCAGTAATTTATGGTAGTTAGTGCTAAATAAAGGCTTACAAAAGGGACTCACCTTCAAAATATTGGATGAGGGCAATTTTTATATATATATTTTTTTTTTAATGTTAGCTACCATATCATGCACATGTGCATCTTGTGGCATGTTGTATATCGTCTCTGATGCAGATGTGCATCCATTCCAAAGAGTTTTGCCTTCATCTTTATTATTATCATTATTTCTCTAAATAACAATAAAAACGTGATCATTTTTTACTGCTTTTCTGTTAGTTTTTGTGTGTGTGTATGCATGTGTGTGTGGAGGGGGTTAAAAATACAATAAAACAACATATTTTCTGCTTGTCCAAATATTTCTATAATCTTTACGAACATTACCCATTAGAAAGTACTGGTCATAAGTATTTGAACAAAAATAAAAATCTGATGTTGCTGCTACAGAGTAGGAAAGGCGTGATCAGCAATGTTCAAATGTTGAGAGCCGAATTACAAATGGCTACTTCCATGACAATTAATACTCTCCATGACCAAGGGCAGATCACTCTGTTCAACCTAGACACAGGGGCAGATCACTCCTATGGCAACTCTTCCAAATAGCAATGTGAATACATCTTTTCAGGCTCCTTAATCAAATTTGAATAAGATTGTAAAGACTTCTTTTTTTTTTTTTTAATCAATTGTATTAAAAATTAATTTTGGATAGATTTAGTTATTCAGAATCATAAAACATAAAATGCATTTCTTGTTATGTTGATTGAAACAAAATTTGGTTCTTATATGATGCTCTTAGTTTAGGCACTTGATTTTATATATATATATATATATATATATATATATATATATATTTGGGAGAATATGTGCTTAATTGAAGTCATACCTAATTTGAAAATGAATTAGTTGATAATTAATGAATTAATAAACAAATCGAGAAAAAGTCGTTTACGCCTTACATTTGAACAGATATATTCGCCTAATTCATTAATTATCAACTAATTATTTTTCAAATTAGGTGTGACTTCAATTAAGCACATATTCTCCCAAAAATTGTCAGCTATCGCTATCTCAAACAAACTGTTTGCGTATATATATATATATATATATATATACACACACACACACAGTGATGCTGATAGCTTTTTGATTTAGTGTGTCTTGTGATGCACATATTTGCTTCGAATGAGTCCCTGGGAAAATTTATGGGTCCCAACTAAAGCCATCTAACTCCTACCTTGTAACCTATTCTGTGTAATTCACTCCTAAGAAACTATTGAAATGTATTTACAGTTAGCTTGAAATGGTGAAGAAAAATAAAGGAAAACACTGCGATGCATGGATAGGATTTTACTGCGTTCTTTTAAATTTTTGTTCATCAGAGACATAGGACGCATACCTATCAGCATCTCTGTACTTATGACCATGACTTATTGGATGAAATAAAATGGAACTTAGCACATAACATCTAACTCAGTTTCTCATTTATTTCCCACTTTACCCATGCTTCACACTAAATAAAATACATATAATATACATTGAGAATTAGACTCACCATATATATATATATATATATATATATATATATAAAATTCAGAATTAAACAACAGTTTATGATGGTCAGCTGAAAAGTTCATAGGCTAACCAAGATACTCACAAAATGTGACCATATGAGTTTTATTTTTCAGCATATTAACCCTTGCAATGTTGAAATTGCTTTCAGTAAAGGAGATATTGCAACCAAGGTATATGAACTGATCTACTAATATCAGAGGCTTACCATGTAATGAGATTGTGGCATCATCTTGATTTTTAAAAAAACACATGAACTCTATTTTATCCGAGTTAATGTAGAAACCAATGCTTCTTCCTTCCTGTTCTAGGCTATGCAGCAGAGACCTGGCTTGATCAGATGTATTTGCAAGAAGTGCTAGATCATCTGCACAGTCTGTATCAGTAATCTGTTTCTTATTTTTTTTTTTTTTTAGTGTGATGATTTTACACTTGCCTTTCATAGCACAACATAAATATTTCTTCTTCTTCTCTTTCATTAACCCATTTCAGATGGATTTCAGATTCTTTGAAAAAGAGAACATCAATCTTCAAAGAATATGGCAGCAAGAATTTCTAATTTATACTTTCAGAGGTTAAAAAAATAAAAAAAATAGAAACAAAAAAAGTTTTAAAAAATTAAAAACTATGGAAATAGGAAAAATATATACTACCTCAATAAATGGGGTCGTTTTCTGATATTAGACTAGCGCCAAACACCGTTTGTATTTTTTTCCCACCTCATTTTGGCGAGAAATGGACGAAAGTTTAAGAGATAAAGCTATTTAGAAAAGCAATAAACAGAAAGCTCAATAAACATATACAGATGATGTCATGGCAAGCAGATTTTAGAAAAACTTTTTTTTTCATAAGTGACACTCCCAGCTCATCAGATGAGCTGGGAGAATTAGACACTTTGTCTAAGCTCCCCGAAATAGGCTATAATGCAAATCTCTAAGTCTTTTGTTATTTCTTTTCTTATATATTTGCTCTGTGACTCTAACATTAAGAGCACACACTGAGCTCTCAAACTGCGACAGGTTTTTTAAATAAAACTCTTGTGTCGTAAAGGAAGATTTCTTCTCTGGGCTTTTGGATTATATATATATATATATATATATATATTTTGTGTGTGTGTGTGTGTGATGACAAGTTTATTTCTCTTTATCTTTTTTTTTTTGTTACTTTCTATCATACTATTAGCAAACGCCACCTTCAACTATTTAAGTAAACAGTATGAAATCAGAAAAGAGAAGTTATTTGATGTGTTTCTCTCTTCTTGATAAATGCCATAAATTAGACCTTCCAGTTTGTTATTTTGCATACTCCGACCAGTTGTTAGCCATTTTCAGCTTAATATATATATATATATATATATATATATATATTCCCTCAAGTCATCAAAAGAGCCAAGAAGTCAGGAAAAGGAAAGATATTTCATCCTCCTTTAAAGTCTGATAAAAAATATCAAAGAGGTATTTTTTTCTTTAAAAAAAAATTTAAAAAAATTTATATATATATATATATATATATATATATATATATATATAATATATATATATATATTCAGTGGATGGATGACATAACTGCCAGAAATTTCCAATGCTTTTCCAATTAATACCAAAAGCTGTTGCCAATTCTTACTTATATAAGGCCATTAATAAATCCACAACCAAATGGGGAGGAAAAAAAATGCTATATTTATTTTACCCGAGATCTATTTCTTTTTCAAGCTAATCTAGCTACTTGTCAATGCACTTAATTTTGTTCTGAATATTAATCACATAGATGAAAGATTACATGGTAAAAAATTCAGATAAAAATTCTCCTAATAATCAGGTGTCGGGCTGCAGACTTTGTTACCCTCTCATAAAAAGAGACTTATCCCTTCCAAATTAACAAGATTTATTCAGTGGTGATTTTTATATTGACTGGATTCTACACCTTCACCAAATACAAATCTTTTTTCTTTTTTTTCTTTTTTTAAAGAGCAAATTCTTTGAAAAAGATTTTAACACATAATAGAGCATATTTTCAGCAATATTCCCTCATTTAAATACTAGTATTAGTCAAAAGTTTTGTTGGCATGAGGTACAATTCAGCAGTTTTGGATGCTTTTGCTGAGGCCATGAAGACTCAACATACTGGTCTGTGAGATGCCCCTATAGCTTGGAGCACAACCTCAGAATCTATGGTTTTAGGCCTGTGTGACCTTGCTAATTATTGAGGTTCTTGTCACCTGAGCAAAATTTCTTGAATCATCTGGTTACTGTACTGTGATCAACTGCACGTTCATTTTACACACAAATGTTTTTGGTTGCTTCCATAGCATCATGGCCCTGTTCGAACACGTAAAGCATAAGTTCCCGGATTAGACTAAGTTATATGTTCATCTGTTCAGCTTCCAGAGTGAGGCAATCGACACATCAACTACCATGATACTACCAAAAACAGCAGGTATTCTTCACTGCTTGAACTGCTCTGGACATGTGATAAACATGCCGCTAACTAGTACATACCAAAATATTGCCAAACTTTTGACATCCTAGTATATACCATTTAACTTTACACATTAGTACACCCTAGTTCAATTACATTAGTAAGAAGAATACTAGTTCAATTCCATTAGTACAAGAAGAATACTAGTTCAATTCACATTAGTAAGAAGAATACTAGTTCAATTCACATTAGTACAAGAAGAATACTAGTTCAATTCACATTAGTAGAATACTAGTTCAATTCACATTAGTACAAGAAGAATACTAGTTCAATTCACATTAGTACAAGAAGAATACTAGTTCAATTCCCATTAGTACAAGAAGAATACTAGTTCAATTCCCATTAGTACAAGAAGAATACTAGTTCAATTCCCATTAGTACAAGAAGAATACTAGTTCAATTCACATTAGTACAAGAAGAATACTGGTTCAATTCACATTAGTACAAGAAGTGTACTAGTTCAATATACAGAGGTTGTCCCATTGTGGTGTAATGGTTAGCAAGTTAGTCTCACAGATCCATTACAACTGAATAGCAAGTTTGATCCTCATTGGATCCTCATACTTGCAGCCTTGTGTCACATCCTACTCATGGTGAACAGGTTGGGTAAATACCTACCCTTTAACTGCCATGTGCAACTATGGTCTATTTCCTAAAGTTGTACCATATGCAAGAATAGTTGAATTCCTAACACCTGGCTGTGCAAAACAATAGTTGAATGTCGTACTACATTCCATTTATAGAGAGAAAAAATAAATAGAAAGTAACAGTAACAAGGCAGGAAAACTTACAGGCTTTTATTCAGAAAATGTTCTTTTTATTGTTTTAACACCATAACATTTAGATTATCATAACATTTTATGGGGACTTAAAGATTTTTAATGTAATGCTTTTTGAAACAGTTGTTTCATTGGGTCTTTTTATTATATATATATATATATATATATATATATATATATATATTATATACATACACACACACATATACATATACACACACACACATACACATATACACACACACACACATACACATATACACACACACATACATACATACATATACATATATATATGGAAAATGCAGTAATAAGAGTCACAGAAAATTGGAAAATGGCCAACAAGGATTAAACAAGTTTTTTTTGGGGGGTGAGTGGGGGTGGAGAGGTCTCCCGCCTCCCATTTGGAGAGCCATGGAGTGCCACTGTGAAGATGAGATTTTATAAATAGGGATAGCTTTATTGCTATCCTTACTACTTTCATTTAGTTCATACTTAGTTAACTGACAGCCTTGTCTATTTAACTTTTAAAAAGGCCTAAAAAAGATTAAATTCTATATTTCCTGTTTACTAGCACAAAAGAAGCATTAGTTATACAATCTTGAACACAGGCTTCCTATGCTGGTATGTCCTTTTTCCCCATTTGGATACAACAAGGAGTGGAATATTGTTATTCCAAGGGGATGCAAAGGAGTTTTCACAGATAAAAACAAGTAATCAACCCCTAACTCGCACAACATCCTCCTTTTCTTTCTTTTTTCTCTTAGTGGTTGTTTCCATGCAAATAAATAGTTGTTGAAAATATTTTATAAAATAAGGATGGGACATGACTACAACATTGGATCATGGTAGCCAACTGATAGTTGATAATATCTTTATGTTCTTGGTATATCATGAAAAGATTTCAGAAGTATTTCTCTGAATGTTTGAGATGAGGATTGATGATTATCATTATCTGCGTTATTCGGACTATTGTCCTCATCTTCATTGTTATCTGTACAACGTTTCGGCCGATATGCCCTGATCTTCATTGTTATCTGTACAACGTTTCGGCCGATATGCCCTCATCTTCATTGTTATCTGTACAACGTTTCGGCCGATATGCCCTCATCTTCATTGTTATCTGTACAACGTTTCGGCCAATATGCCCTCTGGCCTTCTTCAGGTATTTCTTGTCGGACTCAGAAAGGTTCCCCGAGTCCGACAAGAAATACCTGAAGAAGGCCAGAGGGCATATCGGCCGAAACGTTGTACAGATAACAATGAAGATGAGGACAATAGTCCAAATAACGCAGATAATAATGATTACAGCAGTGTTCACAAAAAGTGGTTTATTACAACACCATCCTTACAGAATGCATTACCTTAGGGTTTTTTTTTTTAAATTACTATCACCACCATGTGTATGTGTGGGTATATATGCATGTATGTATATATATATTTGAACAGACTCCAGTTGGAAAACTTAACACCCACAGAGGTTGATCTACCATTATACAAAGAAACTAAACTAAATAATCCTGCACCAGTCCTCAAGGTTTACTCATGAAATCTTTCCCCCCCCCCATAAGAATCGAGAGTTGTCTTTCTCTTAGACCGGTTGCCAACCAAGCTAGCATCTGTTCTGCTACTTAAACAATAGCTGCAGGAAGACAAGATGGATTTATGCTTTTCACAAAAACATTAGCAAGAAGTGAATACAAACTATCTCAGCAAGAATTTGACTCGGCTGACAATTTTTTTCTTCTTTTTTATTGCACTGTTAACCACTAGACCATTTGACTTAACCACATTTTGTGTGTATGTGTACTCGTACAGTCAGAAAACGTTGTTTCTATTCATAGTGTCCCGATATAAATAACAACACAAATAAACGTCAAAATATTAAGAAAAACCACCTACAATTCTGCTTTATTGATTGTACGTATATTACTTACAATGATGTTCATTCTTTAGATAACAAAGTGTAATAAACAAAATGTATCCACCTGGTTTGTAATCTGAAGACACCGGCGCTCGTTGGTTTAGAACAAAATAAAAGTCCAGAGACGTGGATGTCAGAGCATAGGAATTTAATGACTGGCGCTCTCATAATAATAAATAAAAACAAAAATCACTTGTGCACTTTGCAAAATATAATAACTCCTCCTGCCCAAATGATTTACAGACAGGAGGAATTGTTGCATCACATAACCAACAAGGAGCACCCTTCTCAGTTGCCAACAAAAGTGCACACAAACAGTACTTCAAATAGAAGAGTATATAAGAGAAGCATTAGAAACTGGATGCTGATTTAATTATACTACAGTATACAAGGCATCCCAATGTGCTGTAACGGTAGCAAGCTAGTCTTGCTAGCTAGTTCAATAGTAAAAGTCCTAACATTGCAATGGTTAGCAGTAGTCCATTAATACTGAATAGCTAGTTAATCCTAGCCCCATACTTAAGTCAGTTCATACTTACTACAATATAAAAGGTGTCCTAACATGGTGCAATGGTTAGCAAGGTAGTTCGCAGATCCATTAATACTGAATAGCTAGTTCAATCCTAGCCCCATACTCACAACCTTAAGTCAGTTCATACTTACTACAATATAAAGGTGTCCTAACATGGTGCAATGGTTAGCAAGCTAGTCTCGCAGATCCATTAATACTGAATAGCTAGTTCAATCCTAGCCCCATACTCACAACCTTAAGTCAGTTCATATTACTACAATATAAAAGGTGTCCTAACATGGTGCAATGGTTAGCAAGGTAGTCTCGCAGATCCATTAATACTGAATAGCTAGTTCAATCCTAGCCCCATACTCACAACCTTAAGTCAGTTCATACTTACTACAATATAAAAGGTGTTTAGCATGGTGCAATGGTTAGCAAGGTAGTCTCGCAGATCCATTAATACTGAATAGCTAGTTCAATCCTAGCCCCATACTCACAACTTTAAGTCAGTTCATACTTACTACAATATAAAAGGTGTCCTAACATGGTGCAATGGTTAGCAAGGTAGTCTCGCAGATCCATTAATACTGAATAGCTAGTTCAATCCTAGCCCCATACTCACAACCTTAAAGTCAGTTCATACTTACTACAATATAAAAGGTGTCCTAACATGGTGCAATGGTTAGCAAGGTAGTCTCGCAGATCCATTAATACTGAATAGCTAGTTCAATCCTAGCCCCATACTCACAACCTTAAGTCAGTTCATACTTACTACAATATAAAAGGTGTCCTAACATGGTGCAATGGTTAGCAAGCTAGTCTCGCAGATCCATTAATACTGAATAGCTAGTTCAATCCTAGCCCCATACTCACAACCTTAAGTCAGTTCATACTTACTACAATATAAAAGGTGTCCTAACATGGTGCAATGGTTAGCAAAGTCTCGCAGATCCATTAATACTGAATAGCTAGTTCAATCCTAGCCCCATACTCACAACCTTAAGTCAGTTCATACTTACTACAATATAAAAGGTGTCCTAACATGGTGCAATGGTTAGCAAGGTAGTCTCGCAGATCCATTAATACTGAATAGCTAGTTCAATCCTAGCCCCATACTCACAACCTTAAGTCAGTTCATACTTACTACAATATAAAAGGTGTCCTAACATGGTGCAATGGTTAGCAAGGTAGTCTCGCAGATCCATTAATACTGAATAGCTAGTTCAATCCTAGCCCCATACTCACAACCTTAAGTCAGTTCATACTTACTACAATATAAAAGGTGTCCTAACATGGTGCAATGGTTAGCAAGGTAGTCTCGCAGATCCATTAATACTGAATAGCTAGTTCAATCCTAGCCCCATACTCACAACCTTAAGTCAGTTCATACTTACTACAATATAAAAGGTGTCCTAACATGGTGCAATGGTTAGCAAGGTAGTCTCGCAGATCCATTAATACTGAATAGCTAGTTCAATCCTAGCCCCATACTCACAACTTTAAGTCAGTTCATACTTACTACAATATAAAAGGTGTCCTAACATGGTGCAATGGTTAGCAAGGTAGTCTCGCAGATCCATTAATACTGAATAGCTAGTTCAATCCTAGCCCCATACTCACAACCTTAAGTCAGTTCATACTTACTACAATATAAAAGGTGTCCTAACATGGTGCAATGGTTAGCAAGTAGTCTCGCAGATCCATTAATACTGAATAGCTAGTTCAATCCTAGCCCCATACTCACAACCTTAAGTCAGTTCATACTTACTACAATATAAAAGGTGTCCTAACATGGTACAATGGTTAGCAAGGTAGTCTTGCAGATCCATTAATACTGAATAGCTAGTTCAATCCTAGCCCCATACTCACAACTTTAAGTCAGTTCATACTTACTACAATATAAAAGGTGTCCTAACATGGTACAATGGTTAGCAAGGTAGTCTCGCAGATCCATTAATACTGAATAGCTAGTTCAATCCTAGCCCCATACTCACAACCTTAAGTCAGTTCATACTTACTACAATATAAAAGGTGTCCTAACATGGTGCAATGGTTAGCAAGCTAGTCTCGCAGATCCATTAATACTGAATAGCTAGTTCAATCCTAGCCCATACTCACAACCTTAAGTCAGTTCATACTTACTACAATATAAAAGGTGTCCTAACATGGTGCAATGGTTAGCAAGCTAGTCTCGCAGATCCATTAATACTGAATAGCTAGTTCAATCCTAGCCCATACTCACAACCTTAAGTCAGTTCATACTTACTAATATAAAAGGTGTCCTAACATGGTGCAATGGTTAGCAAGGTAGTCTCGCAGATCCATTAATACTGAATAGCTAGTTCAATCCTAGCCCCATACTCACAACCTTAAGTCAGTTCATACTTACTACAATATAAAAGGTGTCCTAACATGGTGCAATGGTTAGCAAGCTAGTCTCGCAGATCCATTAATACTGAATAGCTAGTTCAATCCTAGCCCCATACTCACAACCTTAAGTCAGTTCATACTTACTACAATATAAAAGGTGTCCTAACATGGTGCAATGGTTAGCAAGGTAGTCTCGCAGATCCATTAATACTGAATAGCTAGTTCAATCCTAGCCCCATACTCACAACCTTAAGTCAGTTCATACTTACTACAATATAAAAGGTGTCCTAACATGGTGCAATGGTTAGCAAGGTAGTCTCGCAGATCCATTAATACTGAATAGCTAGTTCAATCCTAGCCCCATACTCACAACCTTAAGTCAGTTCATACTTACTACAATATAAAAGGTGTCCTAACATGGTGCAATGGTTAGCAAGCTAGTCTCGCAGATCCATTAATACTGAATAGCTAGTTCAATCCTAGCCCCATACTCACAACCTTAAGTCAGTTCATACTTACTACAATATAAAAGGTGTCCTAACATGGTGCAATGGTTAGCAAGCTAGTCTCGCAGATCCATTAATACTGAATAGCTAGTTCAATCCTAGCCCCATACTCACAACCTTAAGTCAGTTCATACTTACTACAATATAAAAGGTGTCCTAACATGGTGCAATGGTTAGCAAGCTAGTCTCGCAGATCCATTAATACTGAATAGCTAGTTCAATCCTAGCCCCATACTCACAACCTTAAGTCAGTTCATACTTACTACAATATAAAAGGTGTCCTAACATGGTGCAATGGTTAGCAAGCTAGTCTCGCAGATCCATTAATACTGAATAGCTAGTTCAATCCTAGCCCCATACTCACAACCTTAAGTCAGTTCATACTTACTACAATATAAAAGGTGTCCTAACATGGTGCAATGGTTAGCAAGCTAGTCTCGCAGATCCATTAATACTGAATAGCTAGTTCAATCCTAGCCCCATACTCACAACCTTAAGTCAGTTCATACTTACTACAATATAAAAGGTGTCCTAACATGGTGCAATGGTTAGCAAGCTAGTCTCGCAGATCCATTAATACTGAATAGCTAGTTCAATCCTAGCCCCATACTCACAACCTTAAGTCAGTTCATACTTACTACAATATAAAAGGTGTCCTAACATGGTGCAATGGTTAGCAAGCTAGTCTCGCAGATCCATTAATACTGAATAGCTAGTTCAATCCTAGCCCCATACTCACAACCTTAAGTCAGTTCATACTTACTACAATATAAAAGGTGTCCTAACATGGTGCAATGGTTAGCAAGCTAGTCTCGCAGATCCATTAATACTGAATAGCTAGTTCAATCCTAGCCCCATACTCACAACCTTAAGTCAGTTCATACTTACTACAATATAAAAGGTGTCCTAACATGGTGCAATGGTTAGCAAGCTAGTCTCGCAGATCCATTAATACTGAATAGCTAGTTCAATCCTAGCCCCATACTTGCAACCTTAAGTCAGTTCATACTTACTACAATATAAAAGGTGTCCTAACATGGTGCAATGGTTAGCAAGGTAGTCTCGCAGATCCATTAATACTGAATAGCTAGTTCAATCCTAGCCCCATACTCACAACCTTAAGTCAGTTCATACTTACAATATAAAAGGTGTCCTAACATGGTGCAATGGTTAGCAAGCTAGTCTCGCAGATCCATTAATACTGAATAGCTAGTTCAATCCTAGCCCCATACTCACAACCTTAAGTCAGTTCATACTTACTACAATATAAAGGTGTCCTAACATGTACAATGGTTAGCAAGGTAGTCTCGCAGATCCATTAATACTGAATAGCTAGTTCAATCCTAGCCCCATACTCACAACCTTAAGTCAGTTCATACTACTACAATATAAAAGGTGTCCTAACATGGTACAATGGTTAGCAAGGTAGTCTCGCAGATCCATTAATACTGAATAGCTAGTTCAATCCTAGCCCCATACTCACAACCTTAAGTCAGTTCATACTTACTACAATATAAAAGGTGTCCTAACATGGTACAATGGTTAGCAAGGTAGTCTCGCAGATCCATTAATACTGAATAGCTAGTTCAATCCTAGCCCATACTCACAACCTTAAGTCAGTTCATACTTACTACAATATAAAAGGTGTCCTAACATGGTACAATGGTTAGCAAGGTAGTCTCGCAGATCCATTAATACTGAATAGCTAGTTCAATCCTAGCCCCATACTCACAACCTTAAGTCAGTTCATACTTACTACAATATAAAAGGTGTCCTAACATGGTGCAATGGTTAGCAAGGTAGTCTCGCAGATCCATTAATACTGAATAGCTAGTTCAATCCTAGTTGGATGCTCCATACTGGCATCACTATAAGAAGGTGTGTGGTGTAATGGTTAGAGTCGTAGGAAATGAATTCATCGACCAGAGTTCAATTCCTGGACAATGTTGTTGCATTTCACATAGTGCTAATACCTTTGGAAAAATGTACGAATCCAGCTACTCTCCTTCTAGCTATGGGCAAATAGTAGGGCAGACTGGGATCTTTAACCATGACTAGGTAACCAGTCAAAGAGAAGAAAAACACTGAATTCAAATCTGTTCCACCTAAGAAATTGACCTTGTGTCACATCCTGCTCGTGCAGAGGTGTTGGTAAATATATAAATACTTGCATAACTTAAAGTCACGCTCAGTTGGTAGAGCGTTCGGCTAGAAACCACAAGGTTCCTAGTTCGATACCGGTCCTCGCCAACTCAGCATATGAGTAGCACAGGGATCTGTGCGGTAAAGTAAGGTGCTGGTGGTAGGTGTGGCGCTACACCTCAGATGCTAAAAAACAATCTCCTTGGTTTAGCGTTATTGAAAAGGGGATAGATTCCCTTTGTTGACTGGCTGATACCGACTTTAGGCCGCCCCGTCGACTTACAATATACAAGGGTGAATCAATAAGTTTGTAGTCTAGCAGTTATTAGGTGAATTTTGATCTGGAATCGTCTCTGTAGAGTCTTTAAATCTTTGTGATTAATGAAGAGGCAATAGGTTGGCCGAATTAACAAGTAAGATTATGTGAAAAAAATAAATATTTATGTAAAACTAGAAGTGGCTACCCAGCATTGCCTGGGTAGAGGGAGGATTTTTTTTTAATTGTCTCGCAGATCCCTTGATTGTTTTAGTCTTCCATAATTATGCAATTAATCTGATGATGACTTTCCCTTTTTATAAATATATTTTTTTTTTTAAATATATATATATAATATATAATATATAAATATTAAAAATATATTTTTAATAATAAATATATATTAAAAAATATTAAAGTTATTTATATAAAACATTTATTTAAAAAAACAGTTATTTATATATTTATTATTATATTAAAAATATATATAAAAATATAATATATATAATATATATTTCCCTTTTCTTACTGTTCAAATTCTAATATTCAAATATCTTTACAAATATGAATAAAATCTTCATTTTTGCACAAAAACCAAACTCTGGTGATAGTGAATGTGTTTATAGATTTACTTTGCTATCAAATGTTTTTATTTTCAAAATTCCTTTGGACATACACACAACTGCCCTTTATATATGTATAGATAGATAGATAGATAGATAAATGCTTTTTTCTTCCCTTTTTAGTCATTATAGACTTATTGATGTATACACATGTCTATGTACATAGGTGTGAATCAATAAATCCTTAGCCTGATGTTTAATTATTAACTGTATTTTGATCTGTTTGATTGATTTCAACAACATGCCAACTTACCTATGTTTTTTGGGTTTTTTTAAAGCCTAGAGGTTATGAAGCCGCATTCAGAGCATGTTTATATTTAAATTTTTTTGTGTAGCTGTTTCTTAAGTTTTTGTTTGTTTGCTTTTGTTTGTTTTATTTTTTTTTTTTTTGACTGTTAAAAGGGGAGGGTGCCCCAGTGTGCCCAACATGCAAAGTACAACTTACAACCAAGCATATCCTTCTAAATTGTAACAGACTTAAACATATCCGTGCAAATTACTATCAAGCAAGAAACCTGAAAGACATCTTTAAGAATACAAACCCTGAGAACATTTTAAATTTTATAAAAAAAAGCAACCTTTTCAACAAAATATAACAGAACATAACCAATTATCTCCATAGAACCACTACTTTAAAGTCTGAAATCCAAAATAACCTTTTTGGCATTAAATGACCCACAGAGGTTGATATGCCGTTAAACAAAACTCAAACTCAAACTTTTTTTTTGTGCACATGGTCCTATCAAATCTTATTAGAATGGAGATTATGCAACTGTCTGTAACCGAAACTATGTCACCACTGACAACACAATTTCCATAGTTATTTAAGTTATATTCTCAATGATTATGAAATAGTCATTATTTAAGTTAGACTTACCGCAAAACTGTCCATATTATTAATGAAATATGTGTTATATATCTCTAAGAAATAAAGATTTACATAGTATATGGTGGGAATAATTTGCATAATGATTTTAACAAAACTGGGTTTAATAATTATTTGCTGTTACTGATTTCTAATACTATCATGTTATTCTCAAACATATTAAAAGCAATCCTATGTATAATTTTATATAGAAATCAATTAAAATAAGTGTAATATTTTTATATTCGTTCTTATTTAGTTTTGTTAGTCTTTCTATTTTAATATATCTTATTAGATTAAAACTTAAATACTTGCACCCAGGATGTGCATACTTTTGCTAGTATGAATAATTTTCAAACAGATCTATTTGACCCATAAATGGAACCCTAACAGAGTGGGCCTGGGAGTAATAGCAATTAAGAAGTACTCCACAATTACCAGAGATCCAGATCTGGCACTGCACCACCATATATATATTTACCAACCCCTCCACACGAGCAGGATGTGACACAAGGTCAATTTTTTAAGCGGAGTTTAACAGGTTTGAATTCAGAGTTTTCCTTATCCTAGCCATGGTTAAAGAGCCCAGTCTGCCCTGCTATTTGCCTATTGCTGGAGGGAGAATTGGATTCATACCTTTCCCAAGGGTATTAGCACTATGTGAAATTCAAACAGCTTCGTCCAGGAATTGAACTCAGGTCGACGAGTCCATTTCCTACGACTAACCATTTGACCACACGCCATCATATACAGTTTAGTGTAATACCCAACACGGGGGACAATCAGTGTATTCTAAGCCCCCACCAATGGGGTTTTGTATGATGTTTTGATCTATGTGATATAATAAGAAGCACTAAATTAAGTGCATTGACAAGGAAGGAGACTATGTTGAAAAATAGACATTTGTTGTATAAAACAAAAGCTTTTTTTCATCACTAGGTTATGGACCTATATATATATATATATATATATATATTATTGATATAAACACATATGTCTTTAGAAGAATTCCAATCCAACATTGCTTTGGGTTTCAGGAGTCTTGGAGGCACCTAAGTTGTTAGTCATAGAACTCATAGCAAATGGTATGAAGATTATTTCAAACCTGAAATGAACAGACAGTGTTGGCGCCGACAGAATATCGGCTTATCCCTAACAGATAAAGTATACTCAACATATTTCTATTTTGCAATTATTTCTCCAAAGAACATCATCACAAATGACATAGATTATTTCGGAGATAAGTGAAAATGTAAACTACTTGACAGACAAAAACAAAACAGTATGATCGAGAGAAACACAATGACATAAACATTGCTGAAAGGAGGGGGGGAGTGAAATGTCTCTGTTGTTCTATTTAAAGAAGGAAAATCATAGCAAATGCAATGAAAGATGTTTTCAATTAGATCAGAAAAGACAATGAGCTTTAACAAACATTGATTATTATTACTAGCAAAATAGATTTTTGAAACATATTGCCTGGGAGTAAAAAATTCAATGTCAGCGAGTTTGTACCCTAAGTAAGTAAAATCATCAAATTCATTAAAGGATTAAAAAATAAAACAATTTGAAATGTAAACTTTAAATATGTATTAAAATAAAACAAACTATATATATAGATATATAATACCAGTCATGTATTTATTAAAAATTGTTTTAAAAAACAATGAGGACTGTCTAATGCTGCATGTTCAAATTTATTCTATGTTACGTTACATTACCCAAAATCATCATAAGTAGTGACATAGTTTTTGTTACAGACAAAAACCAGAAGCGAATCTCCATTATTAATAGATTATTATTAATCCCAAATGATTTTCAGTAATCTTCAACCAGCTCTTTAAAAAAATATCTTTTTAAAGGTCACCATCTATTCCATCTATACATATATAAAAGGAAGTTGTGTGTATGTATGTCCAGAGGAAACCACAAAAATAACGCAGATGCTTATATAGCCTTCCTCAAAGAGCACCTGGAATCTTAGCTAAAAAGGCAGAGAATCACCTTCAGGAGAACTATCATATTTATGCAAAATAATGCTTCTTCGTATTGATGGCATAAAACTACGGAGTACCTGCAAAAATTAGGCTTCTGTGGACCTCGGAAAATGAACTGGACGGCCAATTCTCCAGACTTAAACCCAATTGAAAACTTGTTGAGCATTCTGAAGTGACATGTTTTTGAGAATGGACGCCAATTTAGAAGCAAAGATGACTTGTGGCAGGAAATAGTCAACGTATCACATGAAATTACATCAGAGGAGACCCAGAAATTGACATGTTCGATAGACCAGCGCCTTTTCCAGGTAATTTAAAAAAAGGATCACATATCTCATTAACTAACTTCACTATCATTTTTGAATTCTTTTTACTTTTTTATTTCAATCTAATTTTATCTTAGTTACTGCATGTATCCATAAAATCTATAAATGAAACTATAAAAGTATTATTTTGTTTTTTTTTACCAGGGTTTTTATTACACCTTGCTAATAATTTGACACAAGAATTTAAGTAAATTAGGTAAATGACTGTAACTTATGTTCCTGTTTGTAGAACCTTACAATTTTTATGGAGTAGGTGTATATACAGGTTGTCATTATTCTCTGATAATTTTGTTACATTCCAATCAGTAGTTTGTGGATAGGAGTGAAAAGTGTCACTTCTTTAATAATTTGAAATGCATATATATATATATATATATATAGTATGTATATACTATGGCATAAGCTTTGAATTCAATTTGGATAAAGTAAAAATGGTTATTCAAAATAACAAGATACTGTTTGCACAACAAACATTTTATTGGATAAAACTTGGAAAATCCGCCAAGTGTTGGGTTGTTGCTTATATCAACTTCAACTGAATCAGACGTTAAAAATGTAGAATGGCCAAGTCTTTCATATCAGTGCAGTTTGTTTATAAGTGAAGTGATTTGTATTGCAGTATTCTATCACAAAGGTGTGTAGGTGACAGACACTATATATATGTCTGTGGGTAATCTATTCTAGCAGTTTTGTTGCTGTAATATATTCAAATGTAAAGATGAATCATTATTAGATATTATCATTTGAAATAGTTGTATGGAGTCAGTACAGACTTGAATAGAAAAGTAGACAAAATATTTGGTTAAATTTGACCTTTAGTTTTTATCTATTTTGGTTAAGCTGTTTATTCATCTCGCTTAATAATATAAAAAGTTCATATAATGATGCTGTTGGTGGCTTTTTATTTTTTTACCAATGGGATCCAAGCACTGCAACACTGGTGGAAGAAGCATGTGGACTACTAGGAGATCTATGTTGAAAAATAAATCTCATTTGGTTACATTCCATGGGTGTATCTTGGTCAGCCTATGAACTTTTCACCTGATCCTCAAAGCACAAGGAAAGAAGGAAGAAATAGCGCCAGGTGGGTATAAGGATAGGTATGGTTAAAATTTCACGTCTTTTCAACCCCTAATGAATCAAAATTCAACAGAAGTAAAAAAAAAAATTTTTTAATTTTAAAAAAAAGAAAGAAATTTAATGTAATTTTTTCTGTATTATGAAAAGGAACATTTAAACAAAAATCACATGTAACAATTATTTGTTTTACTGTCTTTAAAACAGGAGAGCTTTATATATCAAAATCTGTCAAAATGGTGTATTTTTGAAGCCCTGGGGGGGGGGTCCTCACACTTAAAGATGTGCTCTTTTTGATATAATCTATTTCATTGTCATGATTAAGAAATCCATTGAAAAATGTTGTTATATCTTAATTTAGGTTCTGTTCTTAAGGGGAAAAAAAATTAAAATTGATAATTTTAAATTCTTTATAAAAGTTTAAAGAAATGGGGAGGTCCGGTCATACTGTAACTTTGGCCATACCCAGTGTAAGGACATATTGTGCTGGCCAAATTTCTAAAATTTTATCAGTCTAATCAAAATATTAGATAGTCTTAAAGTTGGCAAGGAAATTATGTGATAGTTATATTGTACCTAAGTGTTTATCAAACACTGTTTTGTTGAGAGGTTAATTTGTTTTTGAGAATATTGTAGTTATAATGTTCTTCATAGCAGTTTGGATTGGGTTGATGAAAAAAATCAAATTTTATAAATTTTCCAAGGGTAGGAATAATTATTCGTAAAAACCAAGTGTGTCCCAAAAATTGGATAGGTCAACCTGTATTGCTGGTTAGAGGTGTCAGCCAGATATGGCTTGTAATATTGAAAAAATCTCAAATTTTAGCAGGCTAATCAAGATATTATATAGTCTTTAAGGAGGCAAGGAAATTGCTTATATGATAGTAATATTGTACTTAAGTGTTTTATCAAAGACTCTTGTATGAAGATTCCTTTTCAGAATATTCTCTTTACTGAAAAATCTAATAATTAACTAATCTATGAAAACCAAATGGTATAAACAACACAAAACTCAAGAGGGTTCGAGTAGACGCCACACTTGAAAAGTCTCTCTTGATAAACTAGTCTTAAGTTATAAAAGGTGAAGGAGCCAACAGTGTTATTAATATTTACTAAGACCACAGAAGTGGGGCATATAGTTTGGATCAAATTCACAACTGTAGCAAAATGGTATGAGAGATTAGTTTGCTTAGGTAGCCAGAATTAGCAGCAACACAAAAGTGGCTTAGGGTGATTCTACTTGATTATAAACAAGATGGCAAAAAGAATAAGTGACCATTGAGAATTCTTTGATGATTGGATGAAAAGGAATGAGAGTCAAAGAATTGGTAAGATTTGGTTGAAAGAAGTTGGAGTCCAGGTAATGCAAAAAAAAAGAAAAGGAAGTAAAAAAGTAGCAGCTTTAGAGGACAAACATGTTTTCAAGGACAAAACTAAACAAATACAGTCGTACCTTAACTTACGAGTTTCCATGTTAGGAGTAGTCACTCAGTCAATTTTTTTCTTTGTGTTGAAAGCTAAAAATTTGAGGTACAAACAAGCTTCAGATACCATTATGTTAATAAGTTCACTGAAATCATTTAAGTTTCCAAATTTATTACACCAAAGAAAAATAATATCTTCTATATATATAATGGAGATTCAGCATTCATCTGTCTGTAACCGAAACTATGTCACTGCTTACATCACAGTAACTTCAGAAATATAAGCAAGTTTATCAATGAGTATTAAATTTATAGTCAGTATAATTACTACATAAAATAATGAACAACTCTGAGTTATGAATATACTTGTTTATATAAAAATAAACATTAAAACATATTATAGCACATAATTCATTACATTCAATAGAATGTAATGAATTATGTGCTCTATTTATTATGTTTTTATGCAATACAGTGCTATTTTTTTGTTATGTAAAAAATATAACAAAAAAAAAATTAGGGTGTTTTTGAGAGAGGTGCTGAAATGGATTAATGGCATTTCAGTTTATCTCAATGGGGAAAACTGATTTGATATACAAGGAAATGATGTTACAATCAAAATGAATTAAACTCATAACTCAAGGTACCACTGTACTTTTAATATCCATTTCAAAACAATTGGTAAACATGTTTGTTTGTGCCACCTCTCTGTCTTTACTAAGAATTTACTCCAGAAACATTTGATCGTCAACAATTCTTCAGGTTTTTTTTAATAAGTACCATAGGTGTGAGAATGAAATGAATTAAGAACAGTAGGAGAATGTGAAAGGTGTAAACAAAAAAAGAGAAAGAGAAAGAAAGAAAGCTGTTTCTTGTTTTACAATCCCCTTAGTCCTATATGCAGATGGACCAAATGTTTAGTGCGATCTACATAGTCTAAATTTGGATTCAGAATCCCAACACCTGAAACAACAGGCACACAAACAGCTTTTTTTTTGTTTTTATTGCGTCTTTTTATTTCTCTCTCTTTTTTTTTTTTTTTTTTTTTTTTTTTTCTAATACAATTATCTGGATTATTTCACTTGACATGTAAATAGATTTAAAGATTCTGAAATCCAATAAACATCACTTAATAAGTTAAGGCTAATTGTAAACTCAAGTTTTTTAACTCGGAGTTGTTCATTATTTTATGTAGTAATTATACTGACTATAAAATTTGTTGCCTTTTTTTTAATTATGGAATCACTGAAAAGCACATTTTGATAATCTTATCAATTATCAAATCATGAATTAAAAAAAAACAAAAAAGAAACAAAAGAAAATAGTTTTCAGTGAAGAATTCAAAACAGGTTACAAAAGACACCTTATTCGTAGAAATATGCGCTACATGGTGCAATGGATATATGGATTGAGTTAATAAAGTTCTAAGTGACAATCATCTCTAGGCTGCAGGTTCAATCCTGGCCAAGGGGGATAATAACTTAGAATACTTAACATAGTATAAGTATCTTATCCATAATGTTGGAATGCTATTGACAAAGACATTGAGTGAAATTGTACAAAAGCAACCATTGGACCCAATTGAATATCTTTCTTGTTTTATATATATACGAGGTTGAGTCAAAAAGTAATGGCATTTTATTTAGAACAGGTATAATTACCAATAAATAAAATTCATTATTTGATAAATCAATACTGAAAATGTCATTAAAATCGGATAATTACCTGATTTTTGGTATTTTTTTTTTTTTCAATCACAAATGTTATATTAAAATTGTAAACAAGCACTTTAAACCCTTGAAAAAGAGACAGAATTACGGATCGCGTTGAAATTGACCAAAACAAACCCCTTTAAATGTATCAAAAATAAATTGCATATGTAATGATATTTTTTCTTTTTTTAATGATGGTCATTATGTTACTACTTATTGATTTAGACAAAGTTTGATTTAATAGATTTAATTATTTTTAATTTGCTTTGAAAAATCGTAGTATCCAATTTTTTTGCCAGTGCCTAATATATATATATATATATATATATATATATATATATATATGAGAGAGAGGACAACATATATAGTCAATCTTTAAGATTATATAAAAGCCAAAACAATTAGAGTCAGATTATTAAAACAAAGAAGACGGGTTGGCAAAATACCAGAGTGACAACAGGTTTTCCAGAAAGAAATAACCAGTGAATAAACAGAACTCTTCATTGTTCTATTGTAACAATAAGAAAAAGATAAGAAAAGAAACAATAAGGAAGAGGACACAAATACTTTCAGGAAGAGATGGTTGATACAATTACCAAAGTGTGTGTGTGTGTGTGTGTATATATATATATATATATATATATATATATATACATATATATATATTATGATATATGTATATATATATATGATTAATCAATGTTTGAAGAAGATATCAGAAGATCTGAAACACGTGTCGCAAATGTAAGATAAAAATAAAAAATAAATTTTCTAAAAACATAATCCATTTTGCGGACTTTCTTTTTTATAAAATATTTAATTTTCTCCCGTTGGACCCATAACAACACATATTATATATATATATATATATATATATATATATATACACACATAAGGATATGAAAACACACAATGCTGTTAAAATGAAAATATCTTATAACAGCATTGTGTGTTTTCATATCCTTTTATCTATACTTATACCGTCAGATTCATTTCCTCACTCTTAACTTATATATATCTATATCTATATCTATATCTATATATATATATATGACAGCTTTCATCTTAGTGAAGACATTCCACACTAATTGATCTGTTTAATTGTAAATTATTCTTCAATGATCCATATCTCAGCAGACTTTGTAACTCAAAACTATATCACAAACTCTTAGACAATTATCTCATTCTTTTTTGCTATAATGCTATCAATATTTAAAGTTAAAATTTCTTAGTGTGGTTGCCAATTTATCATATATCTATATTGTCATGGTCTAATTTTGGGTGACCACTTAAGCAACAGCAGGTTCTGTACACAACCAGAGTTCTTTATTTATCAAAATGACTTGATTCAGCATTAAATGAACTGAAACAGGTTGACATGCCATAAAACAAAATAACCTAACCAAATCTATTCATACTTATATCCCACACACTAATGACTCTTCGGTCAGTTCAGGGGGGGGGGGGGCATCTCAGTGGCATAGTAGTTAACACATTAGACTGTAACACTTTAGTAAGTAACTTCGAGCTCCAGGCACTCGATTACATTCATTTTTGGATTAATACCCTTGGGAAAGGTAGGAACTTTCTCATTCTCCCAGCTATGGGTTAAATCAGTGGTTCTCAAACAGTGCACCCCAGAGCTTTTTCAGGTGCGCTCCGTAGTATTCCTGGAAAATCTATCTATTTATGTGAACTGGGATTTTCAACCCTTGCAACAATTAAGTGTAAAAAGAGAGGAACTCTTCAATGCATTGATGAGGAAATGAAAGTTTGTCTCTCAAACATAAGGCTAAACATTGAAGAAATCACAAGGTCTCATCAAGCTCATGTTTCTCATTAACACAGGAATGAATAAACTTCATAGAGGTATGTTAAGTTTGCTTTTGTTAAATGTGTTATTTTTCAATATTTTTAACAGTTAACTTAATAACATATAAGTCCTATTTTGTATACAGTGCGCTATCAAGTATCTGTAGTACTGTAAGTGCGCTCAGACTGTATAAAGTTTGAGAATCACTGGGTTAATTAGTATGACTACTGTTCTTCTGTAAGGATGGCTTTGGCATAAAATAACCCACAAAGGTTGATATACCATTAAAGAAACCATCATGAAAATGCAAAACTTTGAGTAATGTGCTGGAATGTGACATCATAATAAACAAGTTCAAACTCCATTATGTTAACTTTTGTACTAATACCCTTGGGAAAGGTATGAACCCTCTCATTCCCTCAGCTATAGGTTAAATAGTTCTACTACTGTTCTTCTGAAAGTATGGCTTTGGCATTGAATAACCCATGAAAATTGATATGCCATAAAACAAAGAAACCAAACCACACAATTCAGCAGAACTCAGCTCAGTTGATAGAGCATTGGGAATCACAAGGTTCCGGGTTCAATACCAGCCTTCGTCAACTCAGCGTATGAGTAGCACAAGGATCTGTGCGGTAAAGTGATGAGCTGACGACAGGTGTGGCGCTCCACCTCAGATGCTAAAATAATCTCCTTGGTCTAGGACTAGAGAAAAGGGGATAGACTCCCTCACTGTATAGCTGATACCGACATTAGGCTGCCCCGCCAACTTTACTTTTATGTTTAGTGTGGCGTGTGAAGATGGCTCATTTGCATTTTAATGAATATTCATAAAAAAGTGTGTGTGTGTGTGTGAAAATAATGCAAAATCCGTTTTCTTATTATTATAAGGGTATCATCATGGCAGGTGTGGCGCTCCACCTCAGATGTTAAAATAATCTCCTTGGTCTAGCACTAGAGAAAAGGGGATACCTTCCTCGCTGTATAGCTGATACCGACATTAGACCTCCCCGCCCTGCCGACTTTACTTTTATGTTTAGTGTGGTGTGTGAAGATTGCTCATTTGCATTTTAATGAATATTCATAAAAGCGTGTGTGTGTGTGTGTGTGTGTGTGTGTGTGTGTGTGAAAATAATGCAAAATCTGTTTTCTTATTATTCAAAGGGTATCATCAACACATTTGCATGTGTGTCTTGCAGAGACACAATAGCAGAAAATTATTCAATGCTTAAGTTTTTGGCAAAACGTCAACGCCGTTCACATGCTGTTCTGCCAGATTGTAAGTGGCAACATAATTTTCTGCTACTCTATCCATCCATTTATAAAATTAACCTCTTGAATGCTTCAGTGTATTTCTGCCAGAAGCCAGCCAACAATTTTTGGCTCACAGCTTCTTTAACTTTCCATTAAAAACAAATAAATAAATAAAATAACTTTATCCCATTTTTATGTTTAAAAGTTTTTAAAAAATTAATCTCATTTATTATATTTACTAGCAAATATATGCACCCTCCGTCGGGTGCAAGTATTTAAGTTTTAATGTAATAAAATATTATATGAAATTAGAAAGGCTAATGAAACTAAATAAGAATGCAGATAAAAAGATTTGAAACAGGGAGGTATAATCGAAAAATAGAACAACTGAAACTTACACTTCCATCACTCCCGTCTTTCATTGTTATTTTTTCTAATTTAAGTATTTAGTTAAAAGAGGAAGTAAGAAATAAAATGACAGTTATTTCTTCTTGTTAATGGATTTCATTTAAGATTTATTGAAGAAATTTTTGCTTATATTCATTAAAATAAAACCAAACAATTAGAAATCAATAGTACTAAACACATATTTATTAAAATCACATTTTAAATATCAATATGCAAATTAGCCTTCCCATTCACACTGTAAACCGTTATTTTGTTGTATATATAAATATAATTGCATGTTATTAATATGTGGATATGGTCAACAGCATTAATAATGTAAAACAGTTTTATTAATAATTGAGATTTAAATAAAAATAAAATCATTGAGATTGTGATGTCAATAACAAAGGGAATTGTAACTTGAGTAGTAATATAGTTTCGGTTACAGACAGAAAAACACACAATCTCCATTATAATAAGATGTTTCAAGGGAATATTTCAGAAAGATATTGCCAACCTTCAATAGGTTGATGTTCAAAAATTAAGGAAAGAACCCCCCCCCAAAAAAAAAACCCTTAGTAATTAAAAAGTTGAATTTGAGTAACAGTAGCAGCAAGTAATTAAGAAAAATCTTTGATAAAAATGGTATTGTTTCTAAGAATTTATTAAAATTTAGGACCGAGTTACCTTTAAGCACCCCCGGGACGACCTGAATTCAGAAGGACATGTTTTGCTTTGCACTTTCAACATCCGGTTGTTTGTTAGGGTTAGGGTTAGTAGTTAGTTTTATAATTTAAAAAAAAAAAATGCGTCAAAAATTGTCTGGTAACAAACAACCGGATGTTGACAGTGCAAAGCGAAACATGTCCCTCTAAATCCAAGTCGACCCTGGGGTGCTTAAATATAACTTGGTCCAAAATGTATTTAAATGTATTTAAATCTCAACATCTAACCATATGGGAGGAGCTCTCAAAGTAGAAAACCCCTATGGTTTGATTTAAGAGTTTTCCTTCTCCTCGATCAGTTGCTATACCCAAGGTTAAAGAGCCCTGTTTGCCTTACTATTTACCCATAGCTGGAGGTAGAATAGTTGGATTCATACCTTTCCCAAGGGTATTTGCGCAATGTGAAAAGCAAACAGCTGCATCCAGTTGTAATTTACTAAACTTAGCTTAGTTTAGCACAAAGACAGATGTATAGGGCACACAGTGAGACTCAAACTCACAACAATCCTAGCTTGCAAACCATTATACCACTTGAAGTGTCTATTCTAAGTAGTTAATACTAATCATCTCCAAAGTTGAGCAACAGACTTATATATACTAATATATCAACATGATATTAAGTTTGAGTTTTGTTTAACGGCATATCAACCTCTGTGGGTCATTTAATGCCAAAAAGGTTATTTGGGATTTCAGTCTTTAAAGTAGTGGTTCTATGGAGATATTCGGTTATGTTCTGTTATATCTTGTTGAAAAGGTTGCTTTTTTTTTTTTCTTTTTTTTTTAAAGAAAATTAAAAATATTTTCAGGGTTTGTATTCTTAAAGATGTCCCTCAGGTTTCTTGCTTGATAGTAATTAGTGAGGATATGTTTAAGGCTGTTACAATTTAGAAGGATATGTTTGGTTGTAAGTTGTACTTTGCATGTTGGGCACACTGGGGCATCCTCCCCTTTTAACAGGTACGAATGGGTAATGTGGGTGTGCCCAATATGCAATCTGGCGAGTATTACTTCTTCTCTTCTAATATATTAACATGAGATTAAACTAGTAAATTCCACAATTGCATAAACAGACAAATCAAAATGGGTGTGGAATGTTGAAGATTCAGACAAGGTCAAAATGTTTCCTTTGAGGCTTGATTTTTAGCCAATAGACCGACAAACTATAAGGTCTTCACAAACATCCTTCAATACTCATTTCATATTCATACACCCTAGTGAGAAAGTAAAATTGGTTGGTTGATTGATTTTAATGGCATATCAACCTGTACAGGGTTATGTCATGCCTAACAGTTAGGAAGTAATATATGTTGTGTATTTATATTTATACTTTTTTAGTAATTGGTTTTAACAATGTGTTAGCACCATTGGGGATCATGTTGTATGGTATTGATTAAGTTCATGTCTATATTCTATGGTATAATTTTATTTCACTCAAAAAGGACAGAATGTCCTACATGTTGACATTTTCAAATAGATCTTTCATATTGCTTATAATTAATGACAAATGCTGGACACTGCCGGAGAAGCAAGGACAAACTCATAAGTGACATTCTCCTGTGGACACCTAGACATGGACATATCAGTGTAGGCTGACCAGCAAAAATATACATCAATCAGATCTGGATGCTGCATGAAGGACCTCCCAGAGGCAATGAGAGAAAGAGAGTCATGGATAACTGTGCAACATGATGATGATGATGATGATGATGATGATGATAGCAAAAGTTTGAATTAGGGAAAAAAAAAAAAAAAAAAAATTTTTTTTTTGCACTTAATTTTTTTATAAGTTTTTTTTTTAAATTAAGTTTATTTCATGGTTGATACAAGAAAAAAAGTGTGTTTGCCATAAGAGTAATTTGAAGAATACGGTCGAGACAATCATATAGGTGCTAGATCTTGACATGACCAGCAGATTGATAAGATGGGCACCTCTCCAATCACCCATCTAGCTTAAATAAGGGCTGAAGTGGAGTGTTGCATGTCACATGACCACTTAGTATCCAGGTCACAGACCGCTCAGCCACCACAATCCTGTCCTCAGGCATTACAAATTACCACCACCATGGCCAACAGGTAGCCTCACTGAGGGAGGAGGGTGTCTCACCCCTTTGCAGAGATGCAGTCAGCATATTCTACAGCCCCAGCCAACAGAGCAGGTAATAATTGAAATAAGCTAATACATTTTGAGATGAAAAATTCATATGAATGACTCCTGAAACAACCTCAGAATGAAGGCTATTATACACATCTATTAATAATGGAGATTCGTTTCCGGTTTTTGTCTGTAACAAAAACTACGTCACTGCTAATGTCACATTACCCAAAACCGTCATAACAGAATAAATACAATCAAAATTTGAACATGCAGCATTAGACAGTCATTGTTTTTTAAACCAAGTTTTAATAAATACATGACTGGTATTATATATCTATAAATAGTTTGTTTTATTTTAATACATATTTAAAGTTTACATTTCAAATTATTTTATTTTTTAATCCTTTAATGAATTTGATGATTTTACTTACTTAGGGTACAAACTCACTAACATTGAATTTTTAACTCCCACCCCTCAGGCAATATGTTTCAAAAATATATTTTACATCGCCCGGGGGCATTTTTTTATTTTGCTAGTATATAATATTGAGTAAAAAGAAAAAAAATTAAAATATATGAAAATTCATTAAGTTTAATTACTAATAATTGATAAACAGAAACATTGATATTTCATCTTCTTAAACTTTTACTTACTGCATATGCTGGAATATACAAGGTGTGTCAAAAAAAGTATTGAGATTTTAGATACTTTTTGACACACCTTGTATTCTGGAGAAAAAAATTAACATTACATTTATTGTTAATTTCTATCTTGGTAAATACAGCTTAAATCTTTTTGACACACCTTGTAAGTCAATCTAAAAAAAAGTTCTAAGGAAG
The DNA here is from genome assembly GCA_023376005.1 of Doryteuthis pealeii. NCBI lineage: Eukaryota > Metazoa > Mollusca > Cephalopoda > Myopsida > Loliginidae > Doryteuthis > Doryteuthis pealeii. The sequence continues at coordinate 88,767,477 of CM042150.1, forward strand.
GGCACCACACATGGTGTAATGGTTAACAAGCTAGACTAATAAATCATTAATAATGAGTTTGAGTCTCACTGGGTGTCTCATATATTTTACCCTTGTGCCACAACTAAGTAAAGTTTTGTAAATAACTATGCATACCACACATGGTGTAATGGTTATCAAGCTAGACTAGCAAACCACTAATAGTAAGTTTGAGTTTCATTGGGTACATACGGCTTTGTGCTTAGTAAAAAATAAAAATAAAAATAAGCAAAGCTTAGTAAATAACTATGGGCACATCATGTGATGAAATGGTTAGCAAGCTAGATTATCAGACCATTACTAGTGAGTTTGATTCTCACTGGGTGCCTCATACTTCTGGTCTTGTGCCACAGCTAAGCTTAGTAAATAACTAAATAGTTTTGAGGTGTTTACTTGGATTTAGGCCTATATTGCTCTGATAACCAGTTCTCATCCTAAGGCAGTAGTAGCACTGATTTTAAATCATTCAGGTGCAATTTTTTTTAATGTTTAGAACATTCATTTTTATGCCAGTATAAATGGTAAACAGCCACTTTGATAAGCAAGAAATGTCCTGAACATTTAGTATCTTGAACACAATCAGAACTAGAAAAGCAATGATAAATTCAGATTGCTGATAAGATAGAGTGAGGTGCTAATTCATGTGCAAAAATGTATTATATTAGGTGGGTCAGGTAGGCAGTTATATTCTTGCAATAATGACATCAACAAGAGTTACCTCCCTTCGAATGTCATTTAATATGACACTTCTAATGTTGCATATTTTGTTATTCAGATACCAAGTCTCATTCAAGAATATTTTTAAACATTTTTTTTTTTTTAAGATAAATTAAAATTTCAGTCATGATTCTAATTCTTCTATAGTCAAATTAAAAAAAAATATTTATTCATTTAAATTTAAAAAAAAAAAATTTATTCATTTAATGCTCACTTACGTTTTTATATATATATATATATATATATATATATTATTTAGACCCAGCGTTCTTTGACTGTGAGTCTGTCACTAACCATCATTGCCAAAAAATACACATATGCAATCGGCTGTAATTAATCAATATCTTGATTAATTCAGTAGATTTAACCCTGAAGATCCTTATGGTGAAACTAGAGTAGGTTATTACTGTGTACCATTATAAGATAATAATATATATATATATATATATATATATATATATTATGTGTATGTGTGTGTGTGTGTGTGTGTGTGTGTATGTGTGTGTACACATAAAAAATATGGAAATAAATCTGGCAGTAATTAGAAATGTAAATAATAATAAAAAAGTAAGTATTCCAATTTATTAATAGATGGAAAGTTAGTTAATGTTAAAATGTTTCAGTTTTTCATAAACCCTTCATCAGGACAACTGGATGATAAGATGTTATCTAACCTGAGTTAAAATTTATTTCAAAATAAAAAGTTTAATTCACCATCTATTAATAAATTCATTCTTTAGAATAGCTTTTTTTATTTTTTTTTTTATTTACATTTCTACACACACACACACACACACACAATAATAATTATTATAATAATAATAATATCATTATGATTAGTGAATATTGTGGATGACATTATGTTATTCTAACTTATGTCAAGTGGAAATTTGTGTTTTGATATTAATTCTTTATAAAAATTTGTTTAAAAATCAGGATTATTATTTATTTAATACAAAGTGGTTATAATTTATATATTAATATGCTTGTTCTTAAATCTTCCAATCATTATCATCCTGCAACACCCTCTGGTGAAAAATGACACCATCCAAATTGTTCAAGATGCAAGGTAAAAATGTAAATCAAGATTATCTGGTGTCGCTTAATCGCAGATTTCTTATTTATCCCATTTTATTTTACCCAATTTTAAAAATTAAACATTCCAAATGGTCTTGTGTTGCTTAAATGCCCAACGTAAAATTAAAATGAATTTTTTTTTTAAAGTTAGGTGTTTGTTTTATTTGTAATATTGAAATTGTGAATTACAGAATATATTTTGGTAATTTTGATCTTATGTCATCCAGACTCCTACCTTAATTTACACTATATTTTAGCGAGAAAGTGTCAGGCAAATTTCTGACCCAACTTAGAAATTTTCTGAGTAATATTTTTGTCAGCAAATTAATGTAGATATTTTAAAGCCCCCCCCTCCACAGATTTTTATTGGCAAATCAATGTAAATATTTTACAACCCCCACCTCTTTTATGAAAAAGTGAGAGAGAGAGTTAAATCAAGATTATTATACTTTTTACATATTGAACAATCCTGCAATACCCCTTAAGTAAACATATCAAATGTAATAATTAAATTATAATACTGTGGTATATCGAGAGGTCCTGCTCGTTAATATTAAAAACAAAACAAAATTCCCCTTGATTTGACATGTTTGAATAAAAAAAAATGATCCCCAATATTAAATGCATTATTTAGTTAGAATTTAATTATCAATAAAATATTTTATTTCACATAACAGTGATATTTTAAAATTCTTTAATTCATAAAATAAGAACCATACACACCATTTAAAACAATTTTTAGTTCACAATTTTTTTCATGTTTACTTTTAGTTATTTATTTATTAATGACATATCAACCCTTGTGGGAAATTTAAGGCCAAATCTTGTTTTTATTGTATACTAGAAGCAGCTGCCGGTGTCGCCTGGGTAGAGGGAGGAATTTTTAAAAAGTTAGTCTCGCAGATCCATTATTACTAATCCCAAGTTGGATCCTCGCTGAATGCCTTAAAATCCCCATGTAAAAAAGACCAGGTGGGACGTCAGGAATTATATAAAATATTTTTACACAAAAAGCAAGTGCTGGTGATAGTTAATGTGTATATATATTTACTCGGTAGTTAATTGTTTTATTTTCATAGTTTCCAACATACATACATACATACACATTACTTTTTATATATGTATAGATAGGCATATTTATCCAATTCAACCCAACCCAACCAACACAAGCAGGATGTGACACAAGGACAGTTTTTAAGTGGAGTTTGAAATCAGTTTTTCTCCTCCGAGACCATACCAAGGATAAAAGAGCCCTGCTTACCCTACTATTTACCCATAACTTGATAGAGAATAATTGGATTCACACCTTTCCCAAGAGAATCAGTGCGATGCGAAATGTAAACAGCCTCGTTAGATTTTTTATTATATTATCACACAGGGGAAGCAGACACAGAATGGCATGTCTGGCCTCAAAAGCCACCTAGATTCAACTCTCTAGATTCTAATTCCCAGAGTTGCCTGGTCACATGACTCTCTAAGCCAATATGAGCCCCATTTCTGGGTTCAAGGTTGTTACCAGTTAAACTATCAGTGATCTTCCACTGTTCTGCTATTTTCAAAATCTACACTACCTTCTAAAAATGACAGGCTATGCCTATTCATTATGTAACACATTGGGCAACAAGAACGTCACTCTACTTTGAAAGATGATGATGATAATATTGCACTTATTTTTTCTTTTTGTTAGATAAATAAAAAAAAATCATTGTTATCATTGTTGTTATCATCATCATCATCATCATTAAAAAGCCGAGCAGAAAGAGACAGACTTGATGATTCCCTTTAATGAAAATCTCATTTGAGAGAGGAAATGATATTTCCCCAGCAAGATAAGAAATTGGGAAGAAGCATAATAGTTTTGTTGGAAAAAGGAGGAAATTGAACAGGCTTAAAGTTTGGTCACAAGACAAATAAATACACAGCAGATGGAAAGAGGAGAGGAAGCACTTGGGACAAGCGGCAATTATTTTTAATGAGCAGAACACCTGACAGTAACATAGGTGGCGGGAGGAGAAGAGGAGGGAGGAGACAGAGGAAGAGGAGGAGGAATTGAAGATCAAAGGAGGAGAAGGGAAGAAAGAGAATACAAAAGGGGAGGAAAAAAAAGAAAGAGAAAGGAACAAAAGACAACAATGGACAAGGTGAGGCAAAACCAAAATAGAGAACTGCACTTAAAAGAGATGTAGCTGATTTTCAGTTTTGCTATCATAAAAGAATTTCTTATATCACTGCTGCCGGGGAGGTGAGGGGTGCCGAGGAGAGAACCGTTTTATTTGACACTTTATGTAAGATTCATGACAGTCACATGAGAAGGAAACTGCTGGTTTTTGTCTAATCAGCGAGGTGAAGAACATATTTATTCAGGCAAAGAGACTCCACGGGATAATTCTTTACAAGAATCCAAAACCAGGAACTTTTAAATCCATTCTAGTTTTCACCATTTCATCCCTCTTTAAAGAAAATAAGAATTTCCGAGAGTTGTCCAGAAAGCAGTTTAGTGTCATAACTAGCACACTCTTTTTTGGTTTGGTTTGTTTGGTTTGTTTTGTTTTATGGCATATCAACCTCAGTGGGTCATTTAATGCCAATAAAGTTTTGAAATAAATCAATTCTTAATGGATAATACAATTTTGTTTATAAATACATTTTTCTATTTAACCCATAGATGGGACCCTAACAGGTACTACCACTCCGGGTCAGAGTGGACCAGGAATCAATGGTGATGAAGGGGTGCTCCACATTCCCCAAACCTCCAGAACTGGAACCTCACCATCAGATAGAGATTAACGTCATTCCCAGGACATGTAGACCCACAGCCACCACCTTCTAGCACCCATATGATAAAAAGGGGTTGGGGCTTGCCATAAGGGTAATAGGGTTGGGAAAATCATATAGGTGCTAGGGCTTGACGTGACCAGCCGATTGATCGGAGGAGGCCTCTCCACCACTCTTTTTTGGGAGGGATGGTTGGTTGGTTGGTTGGATTTTATGGCATGTCAACCCTGGGTTATTTTATTTTTTTATTTAAACCTCAATTATTAATAAAATTGTTTTACATTATTAATACTATTGACAATACCTACATATTAATAACATGAAATTGTATCAACAAAATAGCCATTTACAGTGTGAACGGGAAGGCTAATTTGCATATTGATATTAAATTGATTTTTTTTAAATATGTGCTTAGTATTATTGATTTGTAATTATTTGGTTTTATCTTAATGAATATAACCAAAAATCTTGTGGATAAATCTTAAAAGAAATCCATTAACAAGTAGAAATAACTGTAATTTTATTCTTTACTTCCTGATTTAACTAAATAGTTAAATTAGGAAAATTTAGCAATGAAACATAGGAGTGATGGAAGAGTAAGTTTCAGTTGTTCTATTTTTCGATTATACCCCCCATCTGTTTCAAATTTTTTTTTATCTGTATTCTTATTTAGTTTCATTAGCCTTTCTAATTCAATATAATATTTTATTACATTAAAACTTAAATACTTGCACCTGAGGGGGGGGGGCATATATTTGCTAGTAATTAATAACAGACATAGCTGACATTATAGCTTCTCAGCAAAATACACCCCCGCCCCCAGATGTTATTAGAGAAAACTGAACCCAGAAAGGAATACACAGAATAGATAATATATATATTTCAATGTTTCCTGATGCATTGATGTAGCAAAAATGTATATGAATTATTTAGAGAAGTGCTTTTGCAATACGATATGTATTTGAGCAGAAGCTCAAGAAAGAAACTGAATCCAATTGAACAATAAATGATCTCCTACAAGTAATATCAAATTAATCAAAAAGAGTAGCTTATCACTTGCCAAAATAAGAAAGATTAAACCACATATACACAGGGAAATTATCTAAAACTAACAGTATTAGGTAAATAATCATATTCTAAACTTTTCCCTTATACAAGAAAATATAAATTTGTTTTCTTTTCTACCCAAGGCATATCATGAAGACAGTGCAAAGTATACAGAAATTGATCAGACAAGCAATATTTTTTCATTGGGGTTTTAGTAAACACCTTTGAGCCAGTGTTTACACACAACTTGATATGTTATTCAAAGGTAGAAGTTGATAGGGCAAAGATGCAGAGTTACCCAGTGATAAGAAGATTGTAACAGATTTCTAAATGAATAAGTTCTCGAAGAGGAAATCTGCTATATTTACACTCACCCTAAGGATACAAGTTATGGCAAAAATCCTAATACAATTTTTACCAAGTAAAAAGAAAAGAAAATAGAAATAGGTTCGTTAGAAGTGATTTAGGTCAAAAGAGTTTTAGGCAAATATTATGTTATTATTCACTTAAATCAGTTGTGGTACAAGGCCAGAACTACGGGAGCACCTATATCAAACACACAATAATAGTAGGAAGCGCGTGGTGCAATGGTTAATGTCATGGAAAATGGACTCGTCGTCCCGAGTTCAAATCCTGGACGTGCTAATTGCATTTCACTTAGCGCTAATACCCTTGGGAAAGGTATGAATCCTACTCTCCCTCCAGTTATCGGTAAATAGCAGGGCAGACTGGACTCTTTAACCATGGCTAGGTAACCAGTCTAGGAGAAGGAAAACTCTGAATTCAAACCTATTCAACGCCGCTTAAGAAATTGACCATGTGTCATATCCTGTTCGTGCAGAGGAGTTGGTAAATATATATATCAAACACACAAATAATGGTCTGATAGCCTAGCTTGCAATATAGGTATTTACCCAACCCATCCACCACAAGGATGTGACACGGTCACAAGTATGGGACATCCAGTGAGGATCAAACTCACTATTCAATAGTAGTCATTACTAGTGAGCTTGATTCTCACTGGGTGCTTCACATGTGGCTTTGTGCTAAACTAGACTAAATCAAAATCTGCTAGGCTACCTTGCTAACCATTACACCACAATGAGATGCTTTTATTACCCAATCCGTTCACCACAGGTAGGATGTGACACAAAGTTGCAAGTAGGGGGCATTCAGCAAGGATCGAACTCGCTATTCAGTAGTAATTGAAATTTTCTGGTGGCCACTTATTACGCTAAAATTGCATAGCTCTCCTTAAAACAACGAGCACTCCTCATGCTTATACCAATAAATTCTCTTTCTCGAAGTGGGTCATGTAGATGGCACGAAGGTAAGAACTGATTGATGACAAATCGGTCAAGCTTTGATCCACACCTGAAGCAGCCTGTCAGTCTAGCTGCAGTGATGAGCCGTGAAACGGCAAAACAGGACTGCATGTCGATGATTGATATATATATATATATATAATATATATATATATAAATAAAAATAAGACATCCACATACACGTGTTTTCGAAGTTTACTTTTCATCAGTTTGGCTTTACTATTAACAGCTACCTCTAGCCGGGATCGAAACCTTACTGAATTTTCATCTGCCAAGTCTCTTACCCGTGCGGCTATTAGCGGCTGTCAATTTTTGTGTGAACAATTAATTGATACATCCCTACGCGGAATGTTTTTATAACACCAGAGGCCTCTTAGACTTGTAAACAATCGAGTTTCAGCTTATACACCAAGCAGTGAATTTTTAATTAATGTCCCTACTACAGTGCTCAACCAAGTGGGAGTGTATACATCTTATTATAATGGAGATTGTGTGTTTTTCTGTCTGTAACCAAAACTATATTACTTCTCAAGTCACAATTCCCTTAGTTATTGACATCACATTCTCCATGACTGCATTTTTATTTAAACCTCATATATTGATAAAATTGTGTTACATTATTAATACTGTTGACCATATCTACATACTGATAATATGCAATTGTATTTATATATACAACAAAATAGAGGTTTACAGTATGAATGGGAAGGCTAATTTGCATATTGATCTTAAAAAATTGATTTTAATATATATATATGCTTAGTATTATTGATTCCTAATTGTTTGGTTTTATCTTATTGAATATGAGCAAAAATCTCTTCAATAAATCTTAAAAGAAATCCCTTAACAAGAAGAAATAACTGTAATATTATTCTTTACTTCCTATTTTAACTAAACAGTTTAATTAGGAAAATTTACCAATGAAAGAGGGGAGTAACGAAAAATGATGGAAGAGTTAGTTTCAAAGTTGTTCTATTTTTCAAGCATACTCCCTCTGTTCAAAATCTTTTTATCTACATTCTTATTCAGTTTCATTAGCCTTTCTAATTTAATATGCTATTTTATTATCAAATTTAACTAAAATACTTGCACCCGGAGGGTGCATATATTTGCTAGTATATATAAATAAGTCATATATATATGTGTGTGTGTTTTTACTTTTATAATCATTTTCATATCAGTTTTTCTTTTGTTTTTTTGTTTTTAAATAACTGGGATTTCCACAGATATATATATATACTACACTCTAATCCTATGCAAAAGCATATAGATAATACAATCTGATCCAAGGCAGAAGTGCCAATCGCTATGTAAATAACCCCCATCAGAAATGATAGGAGCTGTGCTGCTAATATAAAAATAAGCTATGCCAGATAATCAGAGAGATGTGGCAAAAAACAACATCCACATAACAAATAGGACTAAATTAGTTGCCAGTGGATTTCAATTTCATTGCTTCTATTTTGATAAAGTCTTATTTGTCAATATAGTACACACTAAGTACAGGGTGGTCCGAAAGTCTTGTCACACCAACATATTGTTTTAACTTTGTCTTAATAATATATAATATAATTAATCATAATATATAACAATAATAATACAATAATTATTATTATGTATTATAATGATGATGATGAATGATGTTATATCTATATAGAACAAAAAAAAATAATTAAAGTTAAAACGATATGTAGGGGTGACAAGACTTTCGGACCACCCTGTACATTGCCAAAGCAAAACCTAGAATATGTTTACATTCTCTTTCTAAAACTATATAGGGTTTTATCCTCGGCTAGAAACCAAAAGGTTCCTAGTTCGATACCCGCCCTCGCCAACTCAGCGTTATGAGTAGCACAGGGATCTGTGCGGTAAAGTAAGGAGCTGATGGTAGGTGTGGCGCTCCACCTCAGACGCTAAAATAATCTCCTTGGTCTAGCGCTAGAGAAAAGGGGATAGACTCCCTCGTTGCTTGGCTGATACCTACATTAGGCCGCCCCGACGACTTTACTTACTTTACTTATCCTCATCATTATTATATCCACTTGTTAAAACAAACAGGTTTCTATGACAGAGCTGAGAAAATAAATAAGCTATCATTACTACATATTAATAAGTAATTTGGGAATAGTAACTAAAGAATAAAATTTAAAAAAAGCTACAGTTTAAGTTTTCAAGGTAACACATAATACAATGAACTGGATCCACTGGAGTGTGCAATGAGGGACTGTAAAATTGCTCAAACTGATATGAGCACATAGCGAAAATCTATCTATCTATTCTCTCTCTCTCTCTCTCTCTCTCTCTCCTGGGGGTATATAATTCATTTGAGGCTCTCTGTTTACCAGATATTTTGTGTCATGACAAATTTCTTTGGTTGGTTCAAGTTATAATTGTCAAAGCAGATACCTAGTGTTTTTGTAATTGACAAACAGCAGAGAGAGAGATGGGGGGGGGGAGAAGAGGAGAGTGACACAAAGGAGATAAACAGATCTTAACAGCAGAAGAGTTAAAAACAGCAAAGGGATGGGGTGGGGGTGAACAGTGAGGTCTTTCTATTCCACTAAGAAAACCTTGGTAGAATCAATTGTCAGGTGAATTAGTAAAGAGATATGTATCCTGGAGACCTACAGAATTCTTTTTTTTTTATTTTTAAAGAAAGAAAAAAAATTACTTTGGGAAAAAACCCTTCTAAAAAAAAAAATAAATAAAAATAAAAATAACAAGATATTTTTTTATAAAAAAACAATGTTGCATTTTGTAAATTTTTAGCATTTAGAAAAAAATCTGTACATATCATTTGAAATATATTTGGTAACTGTGTGTGAGTGTGTGAAATTGGATATTATTTTCTAAATGACTTTGTGTGTGTGTGTGTGTGTGTGTGTGTGGCATGCATGTATATATTTCTTTTTAAACACGTTTTTTTTAAACTCATTTTTTTTCTATCTAACCCATAAATGGGACCCCAACAGGTACTACCACTCCAGAGTTGATCTGGGAGTAATAGCGATGATGGGATACTCCACATTCCTCAATAATTTGAACTTCACCATTAGATGCAGTTTGACATTATACCCAGGACACCTTTCATCACTGATAGAAAAACCAAGACATTACATTTAACAACAATACAACACTATCATATCATTTAAACTTTTTTTTTTAAATTAAATTTCACTCTAGCTTTATAAACATTGAATATTTCACTCTAGCCTTTTAAGTTTATTTCAAATGCCAAATTATAGTCTTATCTTATTTTTGTTGTCATTGAGTCCAATGTCTTCTTCCATTTCATCTTTAAACAAGTTTTAGTTACAATAAACAACTACATAATTAGATTGCAAAGAATCTAAAAAATGCTTTCTGATTCTGTACTAAAACTTTTCTCAAAATAATATGCCTAAAAGCATTTCCACCAATTTCAACAGTTCAAATTTTAGGTTCAAATCAACAATTGCATTAGTTCTGCCAAAAATACAAAGTGTTTTTTTTTTTTAAATAAGTTGATATCATTTAAGATATACAGTGTGATATAAAGTAACTGGTTGTAATCTAATAACTTGACCAATTCTCATACAAATGATCTCAAATTTTAACAATATGTATAGAAACAACTAAAAATTCTATTTTTAATGTTCTTTCTTTTTCAAGTATAGAAATGATATTCCCTGAAAACATTAAATAGAAATTTGAGTTGTTTCTACACATATTCTTAAAATTTGAGATCATTTTTTAGATGTACAGGGTGTTTCAGAAAAAAATTATATCATTTCTTAATCCAATAACTTGATCAATTCTCATTCAAATGATCTCAAATTTTAAGAATATGTGTAGAAACTAAAAAACTATGTTTAAATGCCTTTTTTTTTCCAGTGAATGGCATCACTATTCTCTATACCTATTTTTATGAGCCCCCACCCCCCCTAAAAATGTGACAGGATTTGTTTTTGTTTATTTGTTAGAGGGAGGAGAAGTATTATCCCTAGTTGAGAATCAACCACGTAAATATACACATGAACAAACACACTCAAATGCCAAGCTTATGACATAGATATATGATATTATGGCTAAACTGTTTTGCTCTCTCAACGCTACTAAAATCTTGACAGACACAAACAGATTCTTCACAAACAGATACCAGGACTGACAAATTGCTGCATCTCCTAGAATAAAACTATTCAACAAAGTGGAAACATCCTTGGGTAAATTATAACAAAAAAAAAAGATAAAAAATAAACAAACACACACACAAAAAAAAAACATTAATCAGACCCCACACTCTTTGCCTATAAAATAACTTAAGCAACAACACAAGATTTTGTGTTTAAGACTGATTTTTTTTTTTTTTTTACCCCTCCCTGAATCAAGTGAGGGTGAAAATACATCTCAACTAAATTACTGATAAGAGCAGTTAAATAGTAGTAACAAAAAGCATTTATAAAAGAGAAAGAAGGATAAAAATTGCTAAGATGAATGTATGTAAATGAAATAATCTTTCATTGTTACTCATTTATTTAAAGTCAAGGTTTCTATGATAATATATTTTCAAACTAAGGAAGTCTAGAAAGGAACAAGTCATTGTGTCCCAATTACGCATTGGTCATACAAGACTAACGCACTCCAATATACTCAAACAAGAACAACAACCACAATGTGGAACATGTCAAACACCTTTGACAGTTAAACACTTATTCATGGAATGCAGGTTTCTTGCTCACATCAGAAACCGTTATTTTAAAGCAAACAATATGAAAGATCTGTTTGAAAATGTCAACATGGAGGATATTCTCTCTTTTTTAAGGGAAATAAAATTATACCATAGAATATAGACATGAAACAAATCAATGCCATACAACATAATCCCCAATAATGCTAACATGTTTTTAAAACTAATTACTAAAAAGTATAAATATACGATATGTATAACTTCCTAACCATTAGGCATGACATAATTAACAGGTTGATATGCTGTTAAAATCAATAAACAAACAAAGGCTTTAAAATTCTACCATTTCTCTAAATATTTTATATGAGGCTTGATAATTTGGATTATTTAGATTGTTCGGACTATTGTCCTCATTTTTATTGTTATCTGTACAACTAGACACATGATGTAGTGGATATAGGCGTTGAATTAATACAGTTCTAAGTGACAGTTATCTCTAGGCTGCAGGTTCAATCCTGGTTAAGGTTGACTGTAACATGGAATAATAATTTAACACTTGTGCCCAGTAATGTCTAGCGGAATGAGAATAGTATCCATGGATTGAATAAAGGGTTAGGTTCAAAGTACCATGAAGGCTCCTGATTATCACTAGAAGGTTCCTAACTTTGACAAGAAATACCCGAAGAAGGCCAGAGAGCACATCGGCTGAAATGTTGTACAGATAATAAAGATGAGGACAATAGTCCGAATAATACAAATAATAGAAATTTAAAAGTCTATATTGAAAACTTTTTAGACTCTGCTGGAACATATCCCAAGGTTTCAATGACCACTGTCTTATGTCCCTATTAAAAGTCTACTGGGACAAATATCATGAAAAAAGAAAAAAGAAAGAAAAAAAGAAGATAAAATAAATGAGATTTTTTTGGCTTGTTATAAAAAAAAAAAACAATGATCTTCTAAAATACACTCAGAAATTAGTTTATATTACAAAAAAGAACAGGAAATATATGATGGCAAAAATTATCAGCTAATTCCTGTTTTTTTCTTGCCAAGGGATGAGTTAAGTGGGGATTTGGGGAGGGGGAGGGGTACACTTCATAGATTTCAGATTGATTGTTATATGAACGTATACAAAGTAAGGAAAACATAACTTAATTTCATTTCAACATCCGGGACTGAATTGTTCTTAGAAAACTCTAGAATGGAAATACTACCCTAATTTTTTAATTTCTTTTTTTAAATCTTGAAAGTTAATTCAAGCTGAGAGAGAGAAGAGAGAGAGAGAGAGAGAAAGAGAGAAAGAGAGAAAGAGAGAGAGAGAGAGAGAAAGAGAGAAGAGAGAGAGAAGAGAAGAGAGAGAGAAAGAGAGAGAGAGAGAGAGAGAGGGGGAGTGAAGGGTGCATGCTTTTAGCAATCACTCCGTACAATCAGGATGTGACACAATTTCTTAAGCAAAACTTACCAGGTTTGAATTCAGAGACTTACTTCTCCTAGACTGGTTGCCATACCAAAATTAAAGATCCCAGTCTGACCTACTATCCACCTTTAGCTTGAGGGAGAATAGTAGGATGCATACCTTTTCCTTTTTCACTATGTTAAATGCAAACAACCTCATGTAGGATTTGAACTCTAGTCACTAAGTCCATTCCCTATGAAAATAATCTATACACCCTATGTCTCCACTGAGAAGCTTATATATGGGATTCAACATTAGCCATGACTGGCCAACATAACAAGACAACACTTGTTATGCAAATCCCTAATGCAACACCATCTACCTTTCACCCACTCCAAACAGCCAATTATCAAAGGAGTAGAAGTTGGTTGCTTTGCCATATCCATTCGGGTAGGTTGATTTTTCACTTTTTTTTAACTCTTAACATCCTGTTGAGAATTTTCTAAGTCCAGAGCCCCATTCCTATAAGGATCTATCAAAAAATGGCTAAAAATGACTTTTTCATTTCAAGTTACCTGTTATTTACCTTTAACTTAAAACTTCCAAATAGGTTTAGTATTAGATTTAAACAAAGGCTATTGTTTGGGGTGGATTAGGAAAACGAATGTGACTTCCGGTCGGGCGGAATGAGGCGGTATATCAAATTCTCTCAAACAATAAAAGTTGTATGTTGGTATAATGAATACTCATACCAAAAACTAGATCTCATACTTGCACTATTGTTTGAGGACATAGCATCAAAGATCGTCTGCTAAAATGCACCAACAATTATAATTTTTTACAATATTTAGCCTAGAATTTGGTTAGGAAATTTAGCAATTTTAATATTTTAAACAGAAAAGATTGTCATTTTAAATGAAATGAATGAAATATGATAATTAGAATTGAAATTGAAAATATGTCACCATCACCACTGACACTTCTGATCTGTTGCTTTTTACCTTATAATTATGCTGTAACAATGATAACATTTTAACTTTTAACATCCTGTTCAGAATTTTCCAAGTTCAGAGCCCCATTCCTATAAGGATTTATCAAAAAATGACTAAAAATGGCTTATTCGTTTAAAATTACCTGTTATTTCCCGTAAATCAAAGACTTCTATATATGTTTAATATTACATTTAAACAAAGGCTATTGATTGGTGCGAATTAGGAAAATAATGTGACTTCCGGCAGGGTGGAATGAGGTGATATAGGATATTAAGAGTTAAAAGATTGAAATTTATTTCCTCAAAAAAAGGCAAAGTTTTGAAGAAAAATATATTGTGTGGCAATTCTTTATGTTAATTTGCAACTTTCACCACATGGGAGATGTTACAGTTCCAAAATTGACTTACCCTAATGTCCATTTCCTAAGACAATAAGAATTACACAATGAGAGAGAGAGAGAGAGAAAGAGAGAGAGAAAGAAAGAAAAAGAGAGAAAGAAATAAAGAGAGAAAAAGAAAGAGAGAAAAAGAAAGAGAGAAAAAGAAAGAGAGAGAGAAAAAGAGAGAGAGAAAAAGAGAGAGAGAAAAAGAGAGAGAGAGAGGGTGGAAGAGAAAAGAGAGAAAGAGAGAGAGAAAGAGAGAAAGAGAGAGAGAGAGAGAAACAGTAAAAATGGACAAATAGATGTGAACATACAAAATGGTTGGATGCCCTACAGAGTGTAGAAAAAAAACATCTATTTTGTCATTGACTTGACTTACTGCTTTGCTCTAATGACACCAATAAGTACCGTTCAGGTGTGAGGAGAAAAAAAATAAAAGGGGTAAAAAGGGATCATCAGAGCAGGATGCATCCCTTTACCCCCAGAACTGCTGTAAATAAATCAGGTCTCTGGGGCTCTTCTAAAAAAAAAAAAATAATAAAAATAAAAAAAAACAACCCCTCTCTCTCTGTATCCCCAAATTTCATCCATCTTTTTTCTTTTTACAAAATTGTGTACTCTTTACCCCTTTTCTCATCAATCAACTTCATCCAGCATCATCATCATCACTATCCAGCATCACCCCCCAACTACATTACTCCCCCCCATGTTCTTTAAGAACTCAACATACACAAAGTAGGGATTTAAGAAACTCTACAGCAAGGCTTTAAAACTGGCAGTTGTGGATGGTTGAGGGGCCCACTAAAGAGAATGGAGAAGTGTATCTGCTCTCTCTCTCTGCTTTAAGTGACAATGTAGACGTGCAGGTATGCAAACCAGTCCACGGTGGGGGGTGAGAGGAGGGAGGGAGAAAAAGGTTCTCTGTTACAAACAAGTACAATGACTGTTTGGGTGACTGGTTGTTCCTGCTCCTGTAGAGATGAAAGTCAAGCAAGAAGAAGAAGAATGTCAAAGATTGACCTCTTAGAAGTTTGATTACAGGATGAAAGACCAGAAATCCTTAGAGTTCCATCTGTTAGGACTGGGTAGATGAGGCTCAATGACCATGACACATACACAAAAGGAAATTGTCAGTAAAATAATACACATCTATAAAACAAAATGTGTGTGTACGTGTATATATATATATATATATAAAATCTAAAAGTCCAGAGAAGAAATCATCCTTACGACACAAGAGTTTTTGTTAAAAACGATACCACCAGACTTTCCCTCCAACTATGGGTAAATAGTAGGAGAGACTGGACTCTTTAACCTTGGTTAGGCAACCAGTTTAGGAGAAGGAAAACTCTGAATTCAAATCTCTGCTTGGGGTGGTTACTACTAGGCTCAGGCCTACTTAGTGATCTATTTCAATTTAAAAAGAAAAAAAAATTGATTTAGATTTGAATCTTGGTTAGGCAACCAGTCAAGAAGAAGGAAAACTGTTTTCTCTCTTTCTTCCTTCCTCCTCCTACTCCTCCTCCTCACCTTTATCAATTCCTTTCCACTTGATATTATGTAAGTCTCTTAATCAGAAAGCATAACTGATTCCTGTTCAGAAAGACTAGGGTTTGACAGATACTACACTGATCTTAGGTAGAACAAAAGCATCAGCTCATTATTGGCATTTTTTTTTTTGCACTTCTTTTCCATAATTAATCATTATTCTTATAAGTAAATGTCAAGCAAAATGAGTTATGATCATCCTAAGCAACATTCTCTTAATATTCAGATCTTTTCTTCTTTCTTGAATCCATTCTTGACAAGATACATGGTAGTGAAAGAGTCGTTCCTGCTAATCCTTTTCTCATATATCATCACAGAAAGAAGTTTTTATTATTCAAGCTTAACTTGGTGTTATTTATTTTGCTTTGTGTGTTTTTTTGTTTTTAGTTTTTTTGTTTTGTTTTTGTTTTTTTTTTTTGTTTTTTTTTTTGTTTTTTTTTGGGGGGGGGTTGTGGTTTTTTTCAAGGGAGTAGTAACATTTAATTTTGGTTCTATTTTAGAAAGAGAGAATTTTCTTTTCTTCTATATTTAACTCTATCACCCTTTGAAGATTTTTTAAAAAGTTGGATTTTTTTTTTTGCGCTGGGGGGCTTTATCTTATAAAAAAACATGTCTTGCCCAAACAGGTCGCTGGTCTCAACTCTATTCATTTCTAATTCTACTTTCCCAGTGTAACCTGATCATGTGATCCTCTAAAACAGGGGTCGGCAACCTTGTACTACATAAGGGGCAGGGGCCATGTCTGTGAGAGAATGGCGGTACACATCTATCACCATAGTCCTTGTAGCATACAGTATTGATTTATCGAGTTCGGTGGGGTCAAGCAGCATGATTGTAACATTGTATTTTGTAAGATGTATTTGTGGGCTTATTACCAGATTTCGCTTGACTCATTACCAGATTTTAATAATCAATATTATATGATCTTGCAATACCTATGAGAGGAATAACAATTCTTACCAGAGAAATAATATGTGAAATTGTGTTTATGACTTCTGTGTACATTTATAAATTAAAAAAACAAGCATCTAAGCCACCATCCATTTCCTTTACGGGTTGGATTAATATAATATTTCTCTTAGGGATTGCAGGCCAGATGAGTATGAATTGCAGACTGGATCTGGCCCGTGGGTTACCACCTCCTGCTCTAAAACATAAGAAGCCCTGTTCCAGATTACCCTGATGTGATACTTTGCCAATCAAACTTTATGATTCTGGTACTGTATTTTCCCACTGTTTTATCGTTATTTCAAATTAATCTACACTACTTGCTAAAAATGATAGTCTATGCCTATCAATTATGTAACAGTACCAGAATGAATGCTCTAATTTAGCAGGATCAATTTAAACCCACTAGTACATAATAAAAAGCACCCTCCGGGCGATGTAAAAATAGATTTTTGAAACATATTGCCTGAGGGGTGGGAGTAAAAAATTCAATGTCAGCGAGTTTGTACCCTAAGTAAGTAAAATCATCAAATTCATTAAAGGATTAAAAAATAAAACAATTTGAAATGTAAACTTTAAATATGTATTCAAATAAAACAAACTATATATAGATATATAATACCAGTCATGTTTTAAAAAACAATGAGGACTGTCTAATGTTGCATGTTCAAATTTTGAGTGTATTCTTTCTGTTATGACAATTTTGGTAATGTGACATAAGCAGTGACGTAATTTTTGTTACAGGCAAAAACCAGAAGCAAATCTCCATTATTAATAGAGATAATAAAGTCCACAGATGGGACGCTACCACTCCAAGGAGTGTGAACCTGGGAGTAATAGTAACAAAGGGGTACTCATGCACTCCCCAGATGTCCAGAACAGGAGCCTCACCATCAGTTTAGTGTCACAACGAAGACACCTTCCAATAAACATATTTGAACAGTCTCATCTAATGCAGATATTTACCAAGAATAACCAAATACCTATGTGACGGGTATTACGTAAGCAGGCGTTATCCTACCAGGCGAAGATAAGAAATAAAAACGAGCCCTCTTTTCAATTCTTCTCCACTATAAGAAAAATAAATAACAGTAACATTGGTATGTGGAGACAAAAGAGATGCAAAGATGGAATGTACTGAACACTGACAAAATGCCACGTCAAAATTCACAGGTACATGTCAGGTATGTGTAAGGACATTCACAATGGCACAGGCGCATTTTAAGCAACATTAGCTGGAAAATAAGTGCCGAGGAGATACTGATCTGTCAGAGAAAATAAAGATGGTTAATTAACTGCCAGCAAAAACTATCATGTTGCCCTCACTCAATGCAGAAAAAGACGCAGCATCGAGATTTTTACGAAGAAACAGCAGTGAACATTGCAAGCAGAACATTGTAAGCCGCTCTTAACTGGCTAGCTGGCATTTAAAACGCACATAATTTGCACTGTTGTCTGGCGAGCGCAGAATTTAACTAAAGTCTCTTTGGGGGCTTGCATAATTCTGATTATTGACGTAAAGTAAACAATGTGTTTGCCTTTTTTTTTTCTTTCTTTTTTTTCATATAGCTGACATTTAACACGCGCATAATGTGTACTGTTGTCTAGCACATGCAGAACTTAACTTAAGCCTCTTTGGGGCTCGCATAATTCTGATTATTGAGGTAAAGTAAACAATGTGTTTGCTTTTTTTTTTTTTTTTTACATATATGCCTGTGCGTGCATGTGCTTTTCACCCCTCCTTAGTTGCATTCTTCAAGTGTCAAGAACATCATTAAATAAGAAGACAAAGTTCAATCAACAGGTCATGTTGCAGACAATTTCATATCAGGTTTTTTGGCAAATTCATTCATGCATCATTAATCAGCTAAACTTACAGTACTTATGCATATAATGTGTACTTTGTGTCTAGTGAGCACAGAACTTAAGCCTCTTAGGGGCTTGTATGGTGCTGGTTTTTGAGGTAAAGTAAACAATGTGTTTGGTATATATATTATATATATATATATCTCATTATTATTGGCATTTCAGTCTCGGAAGATTATAATATAGTTTTTGTGCACCTCAAGTTACGCCGCCTCCTGTGACTGTGAAGTCCAATGTTTGAAAAAGATTCTCGAGCATAGATGTCGCATTTGAAGGCTGTCCCTGAAGATGTTGATGTGCCGGTGCTTTGTTGCCGCTACTTTCTTCTAGACCTCTTAGCTTCATGGTGTTGTGTCAGAGTGACTTCTGACATAAACAGTCCGCCACCGAGGGCGATCCTGAGCCAAATTTTCCCAGCTGGAAGGGGCAATGCCAAAGCACCTGAGATCATTCTTGCAGACATCACTGAATTGAAGGATGTCTGCATATATATATATATATATATATATAATATATATATATATATATATATTATATATATTTTTGGAGGATATGTGCTTAATTTTGAAAATTAATTAGTTAATAATTAATGAATTTAGGCGGGCATATATGTTCAAATGTAAGGCTAAACAAATCGAGAAAATGTCAATCCCTGAATGTACTTTTCGACCAGGGATTGACATTTTCTCGATTTATTAGCCTTACATTTGAACACATATGCCCGCCTAAATTCATTAATTATTAACTAATTAATTTTCAAAATTAGGTATGACTTCAATTAAGCACATATCCTCCAAAAATTGTTGGCTAAAAGCCATATAAAATATACACATTTATTTGTTTACTTACCCTCATATACGTGTGTGTGTGGGGGGGGTGGTTCTTAGTTGCATTCTTCCAGTGTCAAGGACATCACTAAATAAGACAAAGTTCAATCAACAGGTCATGTTGCAGGCAATTTCGTATCAGTTTTTTGGCAAATTCATTCATGCATCATTTATCAGCTACACTTACAGTACAAGTGAATACCCTTACCAAATTACAGGAGCATTAAATTCATATTATTAGTGAAAAAATTTTGAGGAGATAATAAGTAGATATTTAACCCAACCCTCCGCCATGTGTACAAATGCAACACAAGGTAAATTCTTAAGAAAGAACACTGCAAGCTTGAATTCAGAGTTTTCCTTCTCCTAGACTGGTTGCCAAAACAAGGTTAAAGAACTCTCTCTACTACTATTTACTCATAAAAGAGATTGGAGAAAAGAGGGATTCATGCCTCTCGCCACTCCACCCCCATGGACATTAGTGCAAAGTGAAACACAAACTGACTAACATCCAAGACTTGAACTTGAGTCACTGATTCCATTTCAAACAGCGATAACCATTACACTAAGTGCACACTCCACAAAAAGTGGAATAGCTTATTCTTTCATTATTTCAATCTTCTTTGGGGATGGGTTTATCTATTAAATAGACCCCCCCTCTTTAAATTAAGTTTGTGGGCCCAAATCAAAGCTTAGTATCTGTGCCTGGGCTGGAAAGCCGCAAAAGCTTCTTGCCAGATTTCAGGGGACCATCCCTCCAACCAGCATCTGCCTCCACAAAAGAGGCAGGGTTGGGTTTTTTTTTGCCCAGTGCCTGAAGTGCTCCCAAAGGGGAATGCCAATGGATTTTTTTTTTAAATTTTAGACCCTGCCACAGCGACTTTGGTTAGTTGGATTTTATGGCGTGTCAACCCTTGTTGGGTTATTTAATGCTGATGATATTTTGTTTATTCTTGATGGTATTCAATTTTTTTTTTTTTTTTTCTTTTTCAAACTCAATTTTTTCTATTTAATCCATAGATGGGACCCTAACAGGTACTACCACTTTGGATCAGAGTGGACCAAGGAGTAATGGCAATAAAGGGGTACTCCACACTCCCTAGAGCTCCAGAATTTAAACTTCCCCACTAGATGAGGTTTAACATCATACCCAGGACAATAAGACCCTCAGCCACTGCATTCTAGCACATATGATAAAAAGGATTTGTGGTTTGCCATGAGGATGATATTGGTGGGACAATCATATAGGTACTAGGGCTTGACATGACTAGATAATTGATTAGAGGGGGTGTAAGTAAAGGCCAAAGTGGAGTGTTGTATGTCATGGATTGCTCAGCCACCAGGATTCCCTCCTGAAGCATCAATGGCCAACAGGTAGCCTTATTGGGGGGGTAAACGACCTTGTGCCTCATTTGGCTTGGTGGGTAGCCAATAAGTAGCGCAAATGAAATGTGAATTAGCCCATGCGTTATAGATTGCAGACCTCTGAATAGAACAAAGTCTTTTGAGTAGGGACCAAAAATTTATAAAGCATTATTTCAGAATAAATAGTTTTGAAGCAGGTGCTTCAGCTAGTTAAGATAAAATATCTAATTATTTTTGTTTGTTTTTCTGAGATAGTGAATTATCAAAATTATGCAGTATATGAATTCATGTCCCCCAACGTTTTATAGCAACGGCATTTCAACTGTTGTACCTTAACCTTTTTCAGGTGTTTGTCTTGGCAACCTTCTAAGAATTTAAAACTGAAACTTACATTCAATTCATGGGAGTAGATATTTCTCATTCCAATAACAATGTCAATTAGAGGTTACCTTATATCACCAAATTCTCCTATCTCACTTGTCCTTTTGGTGTCTGTCTCTTTTCACTGAACTAGATTATATATCAGTAGTCCACACACACTAAATATATATATATATATATATATATATATATTACACACACACACACACACTAACAAAATGTGACCCGTTGGGTCACTCATTGAGCACTAGGTAGATAATTGAGATTAGGGAAAAGGGAGTTTACAAAGCGAATCAAAGTTTTTTTTAAATAAATATGGCTGGACAAAACATTAAAATCATTTTGTAAGATTTCTAAGAAATGGAAGGTTTCACCTAATTTAAGCTACGGGTTGCTGCTTATGAAATTTAACATTCAAATACATTTCAAATTCTCCTCTCTCTCTCTCTCTACTCTCCCAGAGAAACTAACATATAATGAGGAGGTAATCAAGATATACATAGAGGAAGAAAGTGATAATCAGAATGTAAAGTAAGAGATAGGTCAGTTTTTGACTTAATTGCAAGTTACGACTAATTACAACCATTTAAAATGGAATTTTTTTCAAACATAACTCAATCATAATAGTAAGGAATAATTTAGTATAATTTTCATGTCATTAAACTAAACAGTAAAAATAATTTTTCATGTCATTAAACTAAACAGCAAAAAAGCCTTTTGGAGATAAAAGTGATTTGCTCAGTTTTAGTATGATAATATATATATATATATATTAAAAAGAAATCTTGCCTTTACAAAATCTTGAAAACTTGGAATTCACTTACCTGAAAAATAAAATAAAAATGAATTATTAATTTGACAAAAAGAATAAGATTTCAAATATATAAAACTATAATACATTGCCTTTAAAGAACAAATAATAAATAAATTTTTAAAAAAAAAAAAAAAAAAAAAACTTCCTTCAAATTAGTTCCCCCCCCTCATTTAAAAAAAAAAAAAAAAAAAAAAAAAAAAAAAAACAATACGACCCATGAAAACTATTTTTTGAGAATTCAGAACATGTAAATGACATATTAATGAATGCTAAAAACTTGAAAAATACAAAGGATAATACAAATACAAAATTATGTATGTATAATATTGTAATAGAAATTGTGGAAGTCTATATAACTTTAAAAAGACCAAACTCTTCAAATGCAAACAGTGAATAAGAAGCTCTATGCCAATACTGGCATAGATCTTTCTTCTGTTGAAGTGTTTACATAAAAATCTAAACACATTTGGGTATTCAATGCTATAAGCAATCTTAAAATGAACACACTCTTCCAGATGTTCTAAAATAATCTTGTAATAATATGAGTCTAACCTCTGTTGGCCAGAAGAAATCAGTGATTGAATTCACACAGCTGAACAATTGAAATAACAGATATGATTTGTATACAAGTTTACCTTATTGATAACCAAATACTTCCTCCTTGCACCCCCCTTCCCACAAAAAAAAAACACTTCAGAAAAAGGGAGAAAGAAAACTGGGTGAGTAAAACCCGAAAATACAAGTTTGTTTATCAAGATAAGCCAATAGTTGTTTGTCAATATTGACACCTTGAAATAATGCTTGTGGTGTAATGGTTATCATCATTGGAAATGGACCAGAGTTCAAATTCTGGTCAAGGCTGTTTACATTACACATAGCGCAAATCCCCTTGGGAAAGGTATGAATCTAACTATTCTCCCTCCAGCTATGCTTAAAAACTGACCCTGTGTTGCAACCTGTTCATGTTGAAGGGTTGAGTAAATACAAGGTTCCCAAGTCCGACAAGAAATACCTGAAGAAGGCAGGAGGGCATATCATCCAAAACATTGTACAGATAACAATGCTAATGAGGACAATAGTCCGAATAATGCAGATAATACTAATCATCAAGCCTAATCTCAAACATTCAGAGAAACAAGTTGGAACCTTGAAATAACGGTTTTATTTTGATAAGAATTTTTGAGAACTTTATTACTTCAACATCAAAGCAAAAACAGAAAAAAATTTTTTTTAAAAACAAACAAAAAAAAACAAACCCTAAAGCAAAGACTTTATATAAACAATTGAATGGCTCCAAAAAGTTAATAACTTTAACACACACTAATTAATCACTTTTCCTTCACAGACTCATTCATAAAAATGTTAAGTAGTAGTAAAAAGATACAATAAACTGAAAAACATTGAGTTACTGGCTGCGATCTGTGTGTGGCTTTGGCCTTCTTCTATGCAAACCCTTATTCCAACCATTTTCTTTTTTCTTCTTGTTTTTGCTTGATTGATTTCACCTTCTTATTTCAATAGTTCAGATGATCTGTTATCAGCAAATCAAGCCTGTATGCTTGATCAATTAAAAGAACAACACACACACACACACACAAAAAAAAATAAACACAGATCCTTCATAAATCCTGGAGCCTTACAGTCAGAAAAAACAACAGCACACACATATATATATATTTATTTATTTATTTATTTATAATTACAAAGTTGCTCCTACCATTGGTTTCTGAATAACATTTTTCGGTGTTATTAATCTTCAGAGGCGTTTGACTTTTGAAAAAAATGGACAGTTTTTGTCCAATCCGTTAATCACTCCTGCAACGTCATTCAACGGCATCATTATTTGTCGTCATTGTTCTTATGGTGATTTTAATTTTTTTTTTTTAATATTTATTTTAGTTTATGTGTGTTTATTTATATATGAATTAGTTAAATTTTCTACGGAGTTTAAATTTTCTGTTGTGCATAATGAGCATTTTTTTAACCATTTATGTATGGCTTCGATTGTCTAGTATTTTCCATTCTAATTTAAAATATACTGCCATACATAGTGCTGTCACGTTCCTCTTATTTTCGTGTTTGAAGGATGTTAAATGGTTATAGTATAAAGCTACCTTGCACATCCCTATGTATTGGTTTGTATAAATAAAGGACATTTACTTTTTATATATATATATACACACACACCACAGTTACCATTAAATCCACCAAGCAAATAAGTATACAATCTTATCTATGGGATTTTTTTTCTCTAAAATCAATTAAAAAGTGCTCAATATAAAGAGCTAAATAGATTATTATATATATATATATATATATATATATATATATATATATATATATACACACACACACACACACAATGCTGATAGCTACACGTCCTGCATCCCGGACGCAGTAAAATCATATCCATGTGTCCTAGTGTTTTTATTTTTTCTTCCCTCAACATTTCAGGCTAACTGTAATTGCATTTCAATAGTTTCTTAGAAACCAATTACACAGGATAGCTCACAAGGCATTAGACGGCTTTAGTTGGGATCCATAAATTTTCCCAAAGACTCATTCCAAGCAAATATTTACATCCCAGTACGCACTAAATCAAAAAGCTCTCAGCATCACTGGGTGTATATATATATATATATATATATATATAAATGAGAGAGAATTATATGCATACTGATTTACTCACACCACCAAAGAAAGATAGAAATATTTGACTAATTATGAAACTGCATTGTACTTATACGATATCAAAATATTTAATGACTCTATATATTTATTTTATGTTCAATATTCCTTGAATATAAAATTAAATAAAGACAACAATTGATTCTATGCATTGTCTCCTGCATAAAATCTATTAATAATGGAGATTCACTTCTGGTTTTTGTCTGTAACAAAAATTACGTCACTGCTTACGTCACATTACCAAAAATCGTCATAACATAGAATAAAATTTATTCTATGTTATTTTGAGTGTATTCATTGAATAAATACACTCAAAATTTGAACATGCAACATTGGACAGTACTCATTGTTTTTTAAAACAAGTTTTAATAAATACATGACTGGTATTATATATCTATATATATAGTTTGTTTTATTTTAATACATATTTAAAGTTTACATTTCAAATTGTTTTATTTTTTAATCCTTTAATGAATTTGATGATTTTACTTGCTTAGGGTACAAACTCGCTGACATTGAATTTTTAACTCCCACCCCTCAGGCAATATGTTTCAAAAATCTATTTTTACATCACCCGGAGGGCGTTTTTTATTTTGTACTAGTAAAAAAAATAATCATGAATTCATTCATATATATTATATTAGGCTATTTTTGGCACTGCCTATCCATATGTAAAAAGGTTTCCTATTCAAAAATCAACCTTGTGTGTGTGTGTGTGTGTGTGTGTGTGTGTGTGTATCATCATGGCATGCCAGCAACAGGGATATCCATGACATTCTCTCATCAACTGTCCCTATCATTCATTGCCCCTGGGAGTTCCTCTCCACAGCATCCAGTATCCATGCAGAGCTGGTCAATATATGTCTTTGCTGGATGGCTCACACTGGCGTGGCCATGTGCTGGATTCCACAGAAGAACATCACTTAGGCGTTCACTCTGTTTCTCCAGTAGTGTCTGGCATATCTTGTTCGCCTTACATGGATGGTTTGTGTGATATATATATATATATATATATATATATATATATATATATATATATATATATATATAATTTATATTTAAAGGCAATTGCAATGTGTATAACTGTATCCACAACATATACATAGATAGATTTGTTAATTATAATTGAAATGATCATGACAAGCAAACTTGGCGAATACACAATATTTCTGATGAGACCTATAAGTTTGAAACAGCTGTACAATGTTCCACATGTCACAAGTGGTATTCACCGAGTTTGCTTGTAGTGATTATTCAATTATAATTAACAAATTCTATCTATGTATATGTTGTGGATACAGCTATACATTATATGCATTATAATTGCCTTTAAAATATAAATACTAATATACTTTACTTAACAATGCTTGAAAGCAAATAATCAGATACTATATATATATATATATATATATATATATATATATATATACACACACACACACACACACACACAAACAAACAGAGGGAAGATGCTGAAAGTTCTCAGCCAGACCAAGAATCGAATGAGCAAAAACTATTAATCATACATATCAACCCGGTCAATACACAATATTTCTAAAGTTTATTTTTTAACTCTTTAAAAAAACAAAAAAACAAGAAAAAAAACAATATAATTTTTTTAAAAGTCATTCCCTTCTTGGTTAAACCAAGAAATTTTCAGTACCCCTTTATGCATACACACACACACACATACATACATATCGGATGATTTGTTACCAACAAATCAAGCTTGCATGCGTGTTCAAGGGTGGAAAAAGGAAAGAAGGAGAGAGAAAGAAAGAAATACAGGTCATTTTACAAAACAGGGAGCTTCACAGACAAAAGAAAATAAAGCAATACACATTCTTTCCATGATGTAACATACAGAGCAGCTGAAAAACTGTAAAGAGAAAAGTTTTAATATGACTGCCACTTAATACTGAGGATCTATTTTATGAAGAGACTAAAGGTTTTAAGCACAATCCACAAGCTGACAAATAAAATCTCTCTCTCTTTTTTTTTTTTTTTTGCATATCACAACAGTGGAGACAAGATGATTTAAAAAAATACACTATATAAATAACCTCGATATTTCTGGCCTAAAGTAAGTAGCATTCACACCGCTCACTATGAGCAAGTTTTTTTTTTTTGTTTTTAAATATATATACAAAAAAAAAAAAAAAAAAACTATTATTCTTTTGGGGATTGTGGGTTGGCAATATTTGTCTTGAGTTGACACTTACTTTTCAGCTGTTTTCAAAGGATCCAGCATTTTGCTCTAACTCTAAGTGCCCAGTCTTTATAGGACAATAAAAGCCATTGCTTACAATCAAGTCATGTTGAAATCACCAGCTCCTGCTATATCATCAAAGTTAAGCAGCTATGAGCCTGTTCAATACTTAGATGGGTGACTATGTAAGCATATCAAAATGACTTGATTCAGCATTAAATGACCAAAAAGTGTTGATATACTGTAAAACAAAACAACCATTGTCTAAAAGATCAAAGTTAAGCAGCTATAAGCCTGTTCAATACTTAGATGGGTGACTATGTAAGCATATCAAAATGACTTGATTCAGCATTAAATGACCACAAAAGTGTTGATATACTGTAAAACAAAACAACCATTGTCTAAAAGATCATCAAAGTTAAGCAGCTATGAGCCTGTTCAATACTTAGATGGGTGACTATGTAAGCATATCAAAATGACTTGATTCAGCATTAAATGACCCAAAAGTGTTGATATACTGTAAAACAAAACAACCATTGTCTAAAAGATCAAAGTTAAGCAGCTATGAGCTTGTTCAATACTTAGATGGGTGACTATGTAAGCAACCTGATATCAAAATAACTTGATTCAGTATTAAATGACCCAAAAAGTGTTGATATACTGTAAAATAAAACAACTAACCATAAAAGCCATTAAAGATTTAAATTATTCTAAAATGAAATAAAAAAAACGTTCATAATTATTATAAGCTGACACACTCTGCTCAGTGTCCTCACTCTAGTTGTTAAAATCATGATGTTTCAGCTGTTGTGCACTCCAGCCTTCTTCAGTGTGTGTGTCAACCTTCTGATAATTTCAAACAAAACACAGGTCTTATTTAAGTTAAGTCTTCATTGTGTTTGTTATTTTTCCATCCCCCCAACAGTGACAGGACTGACAAAAGGCCAGCTGAATGTGGGAATCCTCTCTAGGAATTGGGACTTCCCACATCATACCCCATTGAACCTCCTTCAGGTGGGAGGAGACAAAACAATAGCCTCATTGGCATTATCCCTTGTGGGGGAGGTGCTTCAGTTATTGAGTAATAAACGTGACTTTTACCACTTTTAGACAATGGCTGGCAGGTGCTTACCTAGAAGAACAGCCCTCTGAGACTGGATAATTTGTTTTCACCAGAAATATATAGAGGAGCATTTTTTTTTTTTTTTTTGGGGATGTTAACTTATCTGCTTCTTCCATTGAATGAGGGTATATAACTTTTTGCTTTACCCTCACAATTAGTAATAAGATGTTCAATCTATTGGTTTCACAAATGGATTTGGTTTTGGGTTGTTTTGTTTTGTTGCCATATCAACCTCAGTGGGTCATTTAATGCCAACAAAGTTTTGAAAGGAATTCATACTTAAATGGAAACTCAATTTTTTTTTTTATAAAAACATTTTTCTAATTAACCCATAGATGGGATCCTAACAGGTACTACCACTCCGGGTCAGAGTGGACTAAGGAGCAATGGTGATGAAGGGGTGCTCCACATTCCCCAGACCTCCAGAAAAGGAACTTCACCATCAGATAGAGTTTAACGACATTCCCAGGACACTTCAGCCACCGCCTTCTAGTCCCATATGATACAAAGGGTTGGGGTTTGCCATAAGGGCAATAGGGTTGGAGCAAACATATAGGTGCTAGAGCTTGACATGACCAGCTGATTGATCGGAGGGGGCCCTCCGACAACCCCTCTAGCCTAAGTAAGTGTCTAAGTGGAGTGTTGCATGTCATGGACTGCTCATCCACCAAGACTGTCCTTAAGCATCACAGTTCGCCATCACTGCACAGAGCTCCAGAATTGGAACCTCACCACTAGATGCAGTTTAACTTAGATCCTTGCCAGATGTTCCATATTTGCAACCTTATGTCACATCCTATCTATGGTGAACAGGTTCGGTAAATACTTTTCCACATACTGATACATTCTAAAGTTTCTTAAACTCTTTAAAAAGTAAATATATTAATAAATAAAATGTTAATTCTCTTCCTAGTTTGTCCAAAAACTTTTCAGCACTCCCCAGTATATTCAAACACTGATCAAAACAACAAAATGTATCATAAATGACCCATTTGTAATAGAAAAAAAAATATAAACATGTTTACATATAAATTTTGTGGTTTTAATCAGTGTTGAAATATACAGATTTATCAAATTTCAGTTAGGTGAAATTAAATATTTGCTTAAATTATAAAATCAAACACACTTTTAGGTTCTTTTTTTCTTTTAAATACCCTTTTAATTTTCTTTCTTTTTAGAATAAGCCATATAAAAAAAAGAAAAATGTTTAATCTAATCTTTACCCTCCACTCTACGACTGTGTCAAAATTGCAACTTTATCAGAAAATTTAAATAACAGTTTGTTTTTTTTTTGTTTTTTTTGGGGGGGGTTCTTTGTTTTGTTTTTTTTTGTTTTTTTTCGTAATAAATTCAGAAAATTACATAAAATATAAAAAGTTAAATAAAGAGAATCAAGCAGAAAACAGAGGAGCAGAAAAAATATATATTCACACTAAATCTTGTTTAATTTGAAACACTTAAAAATTAAAGATAATGGAATCTTTATGTAAAATGAATATAAATTACTAAGTGCATTTATGATTTAAGATGGTAAAATTTTCTTTCTTTTCTACAATTAAGTGAATAAGATTTTATCAAGATACAGCATGATGCATATTCTCTCTGATATTAGAGAAAGGGAAGAGAAAGAGGATGAAGAAGGGGGGGGGGGAACAGAGGAAAAAAGAGGGTGGAAACAGAGGAAGAAAGAGTGGGGGGAAATAGAGGAAGAAAGAGTGGGGGGAAATAGAGGAAGAAAGAGAGGGGGAAATAGAGGAAGAAAGAGAGGGGGAGAGGAAGAGAGGGGGAAATAGAGGAAGAAAGAGAGGGGGGAAAAGAAAGAGAGGAAGAAAGAGAGGGGGAAATAAAAGAAGAAGAGAGGGGGGAAATAAAGAAGAAAGAGAGGGGGGAAATAAAAGAAGAAGAGAGGGGGGAAATAAAAGAAGAAAGAGAGGGGGGAAATGAGAGAAAGAGGGGGGAAATAGAGGAAGAAAGAGAGAGAGGGGGAAATAATAGAGGAAGAAAGAGAGGGGGAAATAGAGGAAGAAAGAGAAATAGAGGAAGAAAGAGAGGGGAAATAGAGGAAGAAAGAGAGGGGGGAAATAGAGGAAGAAAGAGAGAGGAAGAAAGAGAGGGGGAAATAGAGGAAGAAAGAGAGGGGAGAAATAGAGGAAGAAAGAGAGGGGGAGAATAGAAAGAAAGAAGGGGGGAGAAATAGAAAGAGAGGGGGGAAATAGGGGGGAAATAGAGGAAGAAAGAGAGGGGGAAATAGAGGAAGAAAGAGGGGGAAATAGAGGAAGAAAGAGGGGGAAATAGAGAGAGAGAAGAGAGGGGGAAATAGAGGAAGAAAGAGAGGGGGGGAAATAGAGGAAGAAAGAGAGGGGGGAAATAGAGGAAGAAAGAGAGAGAAGAAAGAGAGATAATCTCGACCTTTAAGTGACTAAATTCCTACCATAAAATTGTACTTGCGCATTATTTGAAATGAACTTAATTGTTATTCTCTTAACATCCTGTTGAGATTTTTCTAAGTCCAGAGCATTCCTATAAAGGATATATTAAAAAAAATGGCTAAAAATGACCTTTGCATCTAAAGTTACCTATTATTTCCCTTAAATCAAAGATTTCTACATATGTTTAATATTAAATTTAAACAAAGGCTATTGTTTGGGGCTGATTAGTTAAAACGAATGTGACTTCCAGCTGGGTGGAATGAGGTGGTATAGGAGTTAAAAAGACATTTTATGATATTTTGGAGTTAAAAACATACATTAAAATGGATTTGAAAAGCGTTGTGTTTTCTCCATGAAAATTATGTTGAATCAAAGATGGCTGCCATTGTTTACAATCTTTACTGTTAAGACTTAAATGAGAGTTCATATCAAATAATGTGCAGGAATTTAGTCAATTAAAGTTCAAGATTACCTATTTATTAATATCTAGGAAGTTATGAATAGTCTGGCACAAGGCCACATGTATGAAACATCCAATGAGGATCCAACTAACAACAGTAGTAAAGATCTGTTTTGTTAGCTTTGCACCCCAGGTAACCTAACACAGAAAATGAAATCAGTAAACCAAGTTGGAATTCCATTAAGACCACCTATATTCTCCTGAAAGCATGAATTCATCTCTCCCTGGGATGTCTCATCACCAGATGTTTTGGCAAATGTCAAGTATGTTAGAATGATTAGCATAAAAGAATACAGCCAGGTTAGATATTTATCTCTGTTACTTAATAGTATGTAATCCAGTACTAGTTATTGTATGTTTCTTGGAGAGGAGATGGGTGCTGCCAAGTAACTCACTTTGTCAATAAAAAAAAATTACAATTTAATGACATCATTATTATTACTAGCAAATATATGCACCCTCCGGGTGCAAGTATTTAGTTTTAATGTAATGAAATATCGTATTAAATTAGAAAGTCTAATAAGAAGGCAATAAAAAGATGTAACAGAGTGGGGGTATAACAAAAAAATAGAATGAAACTTACTCTTCATCACTTCCGTTTTCATTGCTGAATTTTACGTATTTAACAATTTAGTTAAATTAGGAAATAAAGAATAAAATGACAGTTATTTTTCTTGTTAATGGATTTCATTTAAGATTGATTGAAGAGATTTTTGTTTATATTCATTAAAATAAAACCAAACAATGAGAAATCAATAATACCAAGCACATATTTATTAAAATCAAATTTATGATATCAATATGCAAATTAGCCTTCCCATTCACACTGCAAACCGCTATTTTTTGTATATATAAATACAATTGCATGTTATTTGTATGTAGATATGGACAACACTAATAAAAATGTGAAGAAATTTTATTAATAATTCAGGTTTAAATATAAATAAATCATGGAGAATGTGATGTAAATAACTACGTTAATTGTGAGTCGATTAGTAATATAGTTTCGGTTACAGACATAAAAACACACAATCTCCATTATAATAAGATGTGAGTTTTTTCATTTTAGCATTAGCTGGTGGTCTTTCACTGGAGTCTGAGGTTATTTTATGCCTAGAAGTTAAGGAATTGCATACTTTGTACATTTTTTTGTGTAGTTTAAGTTTTTTGTACATAATTATATGATATCAAATATTCTGATCTAATACAAGTAATTTGCAAACAGATTTATTTCACCCATAGATGGAACCCTAACAGATACTAGCAATCCATATCAGAGTTGACCTGGGAGTAATGGTAATGAAGGGGTACTCCACACTCCCCAGGTCTCTGGAATTGTAGCCTCACCACCAGATGCAGTTCAGTGTTATACCCAACACATCCCTTTGCAGAAGATAGAGTCAGTGTATTCTAAGCCCCAATGACAAGAAGAAAAAAAAATTGTTTCGACATTGTATTTATATAGTAAGTAGGACCTCTAAGACCATAGGAAAAAAAAAAAAAATTTTAAATCTGCCAAATTGTCTGAGTAGAGGGAGGCCTTCTGAATTCTAAACAACAAAAATTAGTCACAAAAAAAAAAAAATAAAAAAATATCTACAATTTTTTATAAAATAAAAATAAAGAAAAGATAACTCCTGTATATACATGTGAGAAAGTCAGAGATCATTTTTGACATTCTATTTATATTATAAACAGACGTATTAATCATTTGTTTTACAGTCTTTTAAACAGGTGAATTTTATAAATTAAAATCTGTATGTCAAAATAGTACATTTTTGGCATTTTTTATAAAATATAAAATTAATTTTTCAAATTTGACACATTGTCTAAGTAGAGGAAAGTCTTCTAAATGATGAACAACAAAAATTAGTCACCAAGGAAAAAAAAAAATTTTTTCTATTATTAATTTTTTTTTTTAATGGAACCAATCTGGTTTAGATGTGACAAGGCTTTATTACATACATAAATTTTTAAGTCCCTTTATTATTATTTTTTTTTTTTTTATGATAATGATCAAATAAATAATCTTCTTCACTCCCAGTCTGACTTACCAAACCAAGGAGATATAGATAGAGAGAAGACTAAACTAAAATCCTAGGTAACACCCTTTTCTTTAGAACTTAAACCTCATCAGAATAAAAACCCTTCTTTGAGGATTTTTTTACACACATAAATACAAGACCAAACTGAGACTATTCAAAAGAACTGAGGATCTTGGAGCTACAAACTATATTTGCTCTATTAACTCTTCCTGACAATTTCTTTGAAGAATATTTCTTCATCTCTTTGTCCAGATAATCACAGAAAAAAAAAAAAAGCATAACATTCTTTAGCTGCACTTTTTTTTTATTATCAGGAAATCACCCCCCCCCCCAACAGCTGACAATGCCAATAAAATATTTATCTATGTGTATACTAAACAAAAAGTCACACCACCTTTAGTTAATAAGAGATATGTATTACTAATAGACATACATTAAAATGTTAGTTTTGCTGTATAAAATATACAATTTCTTCTTATATCTATTTACCCAACCCCTCTACATGATACAAGTTCATTTTTTCAGTAGATTATAGCTGGTTGGTTTGAATTCAGTCATCCTTCTCCTAGACTGTTGCCATACCAAGGCTAAAGGACCCAGTCTGCTCTAATATTTACCCATAGCTGGATGGAGAAAGAATTGATTACTGTCAGTCCCAAGAGCAGTAGCGCTAAAAGAAATGCAAACAGCTTTGTCCATCTGAATGTTTGGTTTCTTTGTTTAATGACATATCAACCTTCATGGATTATTTAATGCCAAATCCATCCTTGTAGAAGGACACTGGTGGTAGTATTTGACATATGGCTGGGGGGAATGAGGTGGCTTAAATGACATAGGATCAATCATATTTGTATTGGTAATTTATGAGGAAGTGCGTCCCGGTCTCCTGCCTCAGAAATTGCTACCTGGTGACTATTAAAATAACGCCCCCAGCTATGTCAGTGTTACTTGAAAGAAAACAACCAACTTAGGGCGTTAAATGTATTTTAGAGGGGGGGGCTTCTCTATTTTGGCGTAATTATCGTAATTTGTCGTAATTCTTGTTCATTTATAGAAATTTGTCGTAATTCTTGTTTAGATATGAAGATGGATATATAGTTTGGAATAGACTGAGATAGATAGCTAAACAAAATAATATAGATAGATATGAACAAATGGAGATAGATAGATATTTTCTACAAGTAAGTGTATTTGTGGGGTGTCGCTTCTTTTTTGTCGTAATTCTTGTTTATTTAAACTAAAAACAAGACATTAAACAAACATGAATAAAAGAAAATCTGAGACGACATAGCTGGGGACGTTATTTTAATAGTCACCGGGTAGCAATTTCTGAGGCAGGAGACCGGGACGCACTTCCTCATAAATTACCTTTGTATTTAACAATTTCTGATTCTTCACTAGTGTTAGTGATGTAGTTGAAATTCTCTCGTTTTTACCTGAATTCTTTCATTCACTCTTCTCTACCCTTTAATCATTTTTTTCACCTTTATGTTTTTCTTTTTAATGGAATGGTCCATTATTTATCTGAGGTGATGACAGGGTGTGGCACATGGAGGTATAATTGTATTAAAATATAGATAATTATGACAATACAAAACAACAAAGAAATGCTTTTCTCCTTTGAAACAAAATTTGTTTATCTTCCAAAGAGAATTAATGGCAATGAACTTCACCTGTTCACAAACAATAAGCAAATGTCAAACCTCTTCACATTCAGTCCTAAGCTATAATCATTGTGTAATGACAGCAAGTATATCAAGCATGAAGGGACTCATTTAAAGAGAAGGAAAATTAAATTAGCTTTATCGAGAGAGGAGGGAGAGGGAGAGGGGGGAGGGAGAGAGCAATTATAAATACATCAAAATAAAATATTTATACTTGGTGTATTTGACATCTGTTGGTAGAAACAACCAAAGTGAACTGCTTACTTGACTAATTTCCTTTTTAAAATTCTGGACAAACAACATTAATTGCACTAACAACATTAATTAGTCTCAAACAACTTTCTACATGGAAAAGGAAACTGCCTGATCTTTTTCTGGTTATTTAATTAAATAATATATATATATATATATATATATATATATATATATATATACACAAACACAATTAGGAAAAACAAAGTGTTCCAAAAAAAGAGGAATTTATTATGATGTTTATGTTTAAACGTTTCAGCTTATGTAAAACCTTCTTCAGGACAATATGATAAAAGAAGAGATAAAGGTTTTTTTTTTTTGTTATTCAAACAGTGATATATATCTATATCTATATCTCTCTCTCTCTCTCTCTATATATATATATATATATATATGAAAAACAAAGTGTTCCAAAAAAGATGAATTTATTATGATATCTATGTTAATGTTTAAACATTTCTGCTTATGTAAAAGCTTCTTCAGGACAATATAATAAAACAAGAGATAAAGTTTTTTTGTTATTCAAATGGTGATATATTTGGTGAAGGAAAAGGCTTAAAAACTTGTAAGCCTTTTTCTGCATCAATTATATTGCTCTGTTCAATAATATTGAACATCGAGCTCTCAACTTGGACCTAAACAATGCTAACATTCTGCTGGTGGAAAAAAGGTCCAATCATCCTAATACCAACTTACTTGGTAACCTATCTATGGATATATATATATATATGCATACTGTATTATTAGTTCTCATCAAGTGTACATCATCACAGAGGTTCTCAACCTATTTCCTGATGGCTCCCTGCTGACTTGTAACTTAAAACTATGGTTCCTTCTCAGCCATTATTTTACTGTTTAGCAGTCAGTTCAGTACCCACCCCTATAGTGTAATGGTTAGCAAGCTAGATTAAGAGACCATTCTTAATGGGTTTGATTCTTACTGGGTGCCCCATACATTTGCCACAAATATAGTCACAGTCAATATCAATTACAACTGAATAGTGTCCCATCGTGGTGAAATGGTTAGTTTGATCCTAGCTTAATGCCCCATGCATGCAACCTATGCAATACTTCCCTTGCATACTCGTCCTTCGGGGCGAGGGTCCAGTGTACTTCAGCCACTGGATCAGGGTATAGTACAAATAATAGCGTCGATCCCAGGGGCTATCCCCCCAGGTAATACCTGCCCCCTTGATTTTAAGCAGGTTTATTGCCCAGCGCCTGAGGCCCCCCCGTGAGGGGAAATGCCGAGAGGATCACGCAATTTTTGTTCTTTCCCACCCATGAGCTTCGGCTTATGGATGGGACATTAAAACGAGGCCTTGTGCCCAGTCCATAAAGTGGGGTATGAGACAAATATTCCCATGCATGCAATTTTAAATATACATTTTTTTTTTTTGGTAATAAAAGTTCACAAAATTTAAAATTTAATTAAAAATTTTTTTTGGTAAGAATTTACAAAATTTGCTTTTTAAATAAAAATTTTAAAGATATATATATATATATATATATATATATAATATATATATTTATTATATATATATATATATATATACACACATTTTTTTTTATATAAGTGTTCATAAATGTGTCACATCCTATCCATAGCAAATAGGTTCGGGAAATACCTACTCTAATCTGAGGCAGAAGTGCTAATCCACATGAAAATAATCCAGCCATTTTTATGCTTGTAGGATGATGATAATGATGATATTAGATGAGTATTCCAATCCCCAAATTATCAGGTTTACCAAAAAGGTTTCAGAATTCATTTTATTATTTTAGCAACTAAAGAAACAAGCAAAGACGAGAGAGCAGTTGATTTCATTCACTGAAAAGAAAACCTGGAAATGAAATTCAACTTAATCTCCAGGTTAAAATTAGATCCATCAGGATAGATTTGAATCATTGATTTATTTCATAACATTTGTAAAGTGAGTGGAAATTCTATTTTGCAGGTGGAAGAGGTGGAATTTGAAAGCCAAGAAAATAACACAGAAGAAAAAAGAAAAAATACTGGTAATATTTACTAAAATTTAGCCGGACTACAATAGTGAATCCCCAGTGAGGATCATATTCACTGTGTGAGTAAATGGCAAGATTGTTAAAAGAGGGAAAATTTATATATATATATATTATATATATATATATATATATATAAAATCATCTACAGACATCGTGTTTCGATGTATCACATCAATGTGGCTAGACATTTGCAGGCTACCTCCAGCCAGGATTCATCATCAGTCAGCCACCTTAACCTTTGGCCATTGTCACCAACAAACTGGGGGGGATTTTAACTGATAAATACACACATGTATATATGTAAAAGCCGCGGTTTGTGTGTGTGTGTATATATATATATATATATACTTTCAAAATAACGCAACAGCGCTCATTAACTGTGAAACTGTTTTCAACGGTCATAATTGCAATATTAACTTCTGCAATTAACTGTAATTAATCAATATCTTGATTAATTCAGTGGAATTAACCCTGAAGAATCTTATGTTGAAACACGAGTAGGTTATTTCTGTACACACTATAATACTAAATCCACTCTACTAATGTATTGAGCACTTTATATTTGTTATAACACTGACTTATCTGATTAATACTTGCATCAACCAAATATTGAGATTAACTCAATATTTTTTTACCAGCAAGTCATTCCCCATATATATATATATATATATATATATATATATATATATACATACATACATACACACACACCTTTCCACATGAGTAGGTCAATTTCTTAAGTGGAGTTTAACAGGTTTAAATTCATAGTTTCCTTCTCCTAGACTGGCTGCCTAACCAAGGTTAAAGAGCTTAGTCTGCCTTACAATTTACCCATAGCTAAGGGAAAATAGGTGGATTTAAACGTTTCTCAACAGTATTAACACTATGTGAAATGCAATCAGCCTCATCCAGGATTTGAACTTGGTTTGCCGTGCCCATTTCCTAAGACGAAAACCACAACACCACAGGCAGTTCCACTTAAATATACTGCATAAACAAGATAAATAGCACCTTTACATTCTATGAACATGGATACACTCATCTGTATTTATTTTCTATCTCTTAGTCATATCCTGTCTGCACTTGTGTAGATACTACATGTGGAGGATTCAAAGTTGGGTTCTTTTAAACGTTCAATGTAAATAAAAACAAATATGGGTGTATCAAGACTATTTCCATTTTTTAGGATTATGTAATATATTTTGATGATACTAGCTCTTCTAAAAAAAATCAAGCATTGCTTTTCTTCTATTTGCCTTTTAAATCATCAACTAATGGTTGTTTGCTTCTGAGCTATATCTTAAAGAAAAAAATCACCAGCCTTAGAATACTTTAGTCAGTTTTAGGCAATACAATCATATATTACTTCATTTTGTTCCACTCTGTGAGCAGCTTCAGTAGCTTTGAGGTCCAGTTTAAAATAATGCCAAATTCTTAATACTTGTTTATAACATTATATCATCTGAAACAATAAGTGCAATTGAATAGTATTGATAATGATAAACATAAATGTATAATAATAATAATACATTTACCCAAACCCTCTGTCTCAAGCAAGATACAACACAATGTCATAAGTTATGATATCAAGTATTCCTATCTAATATAAATAATTTCCACACAGTTGTAGGGTTTCAAGTATTACTATCTATTACTAATAATTATAGGGATTTGAATAATTATACCTATTTGATAATAGTCATTTTTTTGGTTTCAAGTAACTAATAATAATCTTTTAAATAATTATAGCTTCAAGTAACTATTCTTAATACAATAATTTACAGTTATATGGCATCAAGTATTCCTATCAAATATGAATAAGTTTTAAACAGATCTATAGATGGGACCCTAACAGGTAATACCATTCTGGGTCAAAATGGAACTAGGAGTAATAGCAATGAATGGGGACCCAAATACTACCTGAGAACTGGACCCTCATCATCAGATGCAGTTTAGTGTCATACCCAGAACTCCTTTTTTCTTTTTTTTCTTTTTTTTTCTTTTTTCTTGGGGGGGGGGGTTTACCTGCCTCTACACAGGATTCAGAGGGACATGTTTCGCTTTGCACCGTCAACATCCAGTTGTTTTTAGGGTTAGGGTTTAGGGTTAGCAGTTTTATAATTTAAAAAAAAATGCGTCTAAAAATCGTCTGGTAACAAACAACTGGATGTTGACGGTGCAAAGCGAAACATGTCCCTCTGAATCTAGGTCACCTCTGGGGTGCTTAAAGGTAACTTGGTCCAAATAATCTTTAGACATCACAATCAAACACACACGATTTTATGAAAAGATAACCCTTTAAAAAGAATTCTTAAGTATCGAAAGACCATATTTCATCCAATATTTAATCCCTCCAAGAATCTGAAAATTCTTTAGATCAACATAGGAAACATCTTGAACTGTTTGAGCATTACTATTGACAAAATGATTGGATCTTTCAGAGAGAATGTAACGTTAAATAAGTGGGTCTCTCTCTCTCTCGCTCAAAGATTTCTTCTTCCACTAATGCTGATGAACAACCTGAAGGATATGTTTTATGATATCCAATAAATAAATGAATAAAAAAAACCTAGATTCTGGCTTTTTGGAAAATTACTTTCTAGTGTAATCATCATCTTGACAGACATTTTTAGAGGCCTCTTCTAGATTTTCTCTTTCAACTAATGGGTAACTCTTACCATATTGAGTTTATAGTATTCCTCTTTAACCTCAATTTTTATGGCATGCCAACAAAAGATCTATCATCATTGTAGCATAAACATCATACTCATCTCCACGAGAAGGCTGTTACTAGCATCCAGTAACCAGACAAAAAAAAAAAGAGAACATACTCAGCTTGCAACACAGCTGAATACGAATCACTCCACAAATCTCTGCAATCATCATCATTAATAATAATAACAAAATATATATTTTTTTTCCTTTTTGAATAAATTAATAATAATAAAAACTATAGAGAAGAGCAAGTTTAGATTGTGTGTAGCAAACTAGCACAGAAGAGCAGTCATATACTGCAATGAAGAGGCCAGAGACGTACACGCACACTGAATGCTACACGGGCAGACGTACATGCACACTGAACGCTATACACGGCAGACATACACACTGAACGCTATATGGGCAGACATACACACTGAACGCGGCAAGACATACACGCACACTGAACGCTACACGGGCAAGACATACACGCACACTGAACGCTACACGGGCAAGACATACACGCACACTGAACGCTACACGGGCAAGACATACACGCACACTGAACGCTACACGGGCAAGACATACACGCACACTGAACGCTACACGGGCAAGACATACACGCACACTGAACGCTACACGGGCAAGACATACACGCCACTGAACGCTATGCGGGCAGACATACACGCACACTGAACGCTACACAGGGAGAGAGACACGCACACTGAACGCTACACAGGAGAGAGACACACACTAAATGCTAAACCCATTTCCCATAGCACTAATATCTTTGGGAAAGGTATGCATCCAACTATTATCACTCCAACTATGAGTAAATAGTAGGAGAGCCTAGGCTCTTTAACGTTGGTATGGAAACTGGTCTAGGAGAAGAAAAACTCTAAATTTAATCCTGTTAAACACCACTTAAAAATTGACCTTGTGTAACATCCTACTCGTGTTGAGTGGTTGGTAAATATATAAATACACTAGTTGACATCTAAATGCTACAAACAGAGATGTATTTCCAAGGAAGCCCTTTTGTAATGTAGAAAATGAGTTTGTGAGAGCAATATTCCATTAAAAAAAAAAAAAAAAAACTATTAAGATTGTAAATATGCTACCTTGGTTTTATTTTTCACCAACAAGTAATACATAACTATCCCCAGGCATATTTCTCATGTGGACCATTCTTAGCTGCTGCCTCTATTAACTGACTCAACACTCTCACCTAATGTTGTGTGATGATTTTCAATCTTGAATAACTACCTATTCACATGGTCGTTTTAGAAAAACATTCATGAATAAATCAGAATTTATCAATAAGGAAATGATAAGCATATCAACAAAGGTGCCTTTATGAAGGAGACCGTTTTTATTTTTATCTTTTTAAAGATGTAAGAACCATCAATATATCAGTTATATCGAACTTGACGGACCTAAATTCCACCATTGTATGTCACTCGCCAAAAGGAAAAAAAAAAAAAAAAAAAAAAAAAAATCAGGGAATTAACCAGATTTAATGAAATTTTCAGTCTTGATATAATGCACCAGTTATTTTATTTAAAAACCTTAACATTTTTTCAGCTCAGTTCACTTTGTACAATGTATCTTTGAGAATCTGTGTAACAACTCAAAGATATGCGATTCAAAGTTAACTGACCTGAAAAAATGTTAAAGTTTTTTTTAATAAAATAACAGGTGCATTATATCTTTTATTCACTAATATATCAACTAGGTTTGTTAAGTTCAATTTAACCAATATATCTTAACATGGCAAAATGGCTCTTTTGTTTTTACCTGCAAATAGTGTTACGCAGTTGTATATAATTGACATTTAACAGACATTCTGTGAGAAATTTGTTAGTGCTTGCATATTGGCATTTCAAGACTAAGGCTATAAATGAAAAGCCTAATGCCGAGGGGGCTTC
The DNA here is from genome assembly GCA_023376005.1 of Doryteuthis pealeii. Classification (NCBI taxonomy): domain Eukaryota; kingdom Metazoa; phylum Mollusca; class Cephalopoda; order Myopsida; family Loliginidae; genus Doryteuthis; species Doryteuthis pealeii. Next base: position 88,809,141 of record CM042150.1, read on the forward strand.
TGATTCTATTAAAAAGAAAGAAAAAAAGAATACCCTGACAATCTATAGCTGCGCATCTCTTAAATACATATCCATGAGGGATGTACACTCATACAAATTACCTGACAATCAGATAGAAGTATAAATATACAATATGCATAAGATTTACATACACAAAGAACACACACTGCAAACATAAATAAAAGTCTGTGGAGAGCAAAAAAAATATAGACACAAATAAGGGCACACATACATACATACACACACTAAATGCTATACACTTCACAGGCACAGATGAGCTTAATGTTACATGCTTCATAGTCCGACAAAAATACTATACACTTCACAGGCCGATAAAACACAAAGAAACAAAAAAAAAAAACATGGATGCTACATGCTTTACGGGCCAACAAAAAACACGACACACTTGAATGGCCAACAAAAAATGCTACAAGGTCTGACAAAAAACACTAGACACTTCACAGTTCAACAAAAAATGGTAAACACTTCACGAGACAAAAAAAAAAACCCCAAAAACCCTGCTAAACATCACAGGCTGACAAAAAATCCAACACACACTTCACGGGCAGACAATAAATGCTACACACACACTTCACGGGCAGACGGGCAGACAAAAAAGTACTACACACACTTCACGGGCAGACAAAAAAGAACTACACACTTCACGGGGGACAAAAAAGACACTTCACACTACACACTTCACGGCAGACAAAAAAACACTTCACGGGCAGACAAAAAGAACTACACACTTACACACTTCACGGGCAGACAAAAAAGTACTACACACTTCACGGGCAGACAAAAAAGTACTACACACTTCACGGGCAGACAAAAAAGTACTACTACACACTTCACGGGCAGACAAAAAAGAACTACACACTACACACTTCACGGGCAGACAAAAAAGACTACACACTTCACGGGCAGACAAAAAAGTACACACTTCACGGGCAGACAAAAAAGTACTACACACTTCACGGGCAGACAAAAAAGAACTACACACTTCACGGGCAGACAAAAAAGTACTACACACTTCACGGGCAGACAAAAAAGTACTACACACTTCACGGGCAGACAAAAAGAACTACACACTTCACGGGCAGACAAAAAAGACACTACACACTTCACGGGCAGACAAAAAAGAACTACACACTTCACGGGCAGACAAAAAAGAAACTACACACTTCACGGGCAGACAAAAAAGACACTACACACTTCACGGGCAGACAAAAAAAAAACTACACACTTCACGGGCAGACAAAAAAGAACTACACACTTCACGGGCAGACAAAAAGAACTACACACTTCACGGGCAGACAAAAAAGTACTACACTTCACGGGCAGACAAAAAAGAACTACACACTTCACGGGCAGACAAAAAAGAACTACACACTTCACGGCAGACAAAAAAAACTACACACTTCACGGGCAGACAAAAAAGTACTACACACTTCACGGGCAGACAAAAAAGACTACACACTTCACGGGCAGACAAAAAGAACTACACACTTCACGGGCAGACAAAAAAAACTACACACTTCACGGCAGACACTACACACTTCACGGCAGACAAAAAAACTACACACTTCACGGGCAGACAAAAAAGAACTACACACTTCACGGGGAGACAAAAAAAGTACTACACACTTCACGGGCAGACAAAAAACACTACACACACACATCACACATACTTAACAAGCAGACAAAAAAACACTACATACTTATGACACAGATGCGCTAAACTACACGCTGACACAGATGCGCTAAATCGCACGGTGACACAGATGCGCTAAATCCTACACGCTGACACAGATGCGCTAAATCCTACACGCTGACACAGATGCGCTAAAATCGCACACGTGACACAGATGCGCTAAATCCTACACGCTGACACAGATGCGCTAAATCCTACACGCTGACACAGATGCGCTAAATCCTACACGCTGACACAGATGCACTAAATCCTACACGCTGACACAGATGTGTTAAATCCTACACGCTGACACAGATGCGCTAAATACTACACGCTGACACAGATGCGCTAAATGCTACACGCTGACACAAAATGCTATGCACTTCAGAGACACAAAACTAGTATTCAAGAATGCAAAAGAAATTCTTAACAAAATGCAGAAAGAATGTGCGTGTGTGAATTCACGAACACACGCGCACCTAAGCCTATAATAAAATTCAGCCTACATCTGCAATCATAAAAAAACTGCTTCCTTCCTTTCAGTGTAATTGATCCATCTTGTATCTATGCACAAAAAAATAAACACACGCATAAGACCACAGAGACAGCGCAATGCACTCACAGCTAAACATACACACTATGGAGCAGACTTTACACATATCACCCAAATATATTAGTAAAACAAAAAGGAATAGATAAAAAAAATTTTTAAAAAAACCTAACCTTAACCTCCATAGTAACTGACATGTCTGTCTTCAAAAGAACTCTAAAGACAGACAACATAAAGCAACGACCTTTCACCTCGGTTCATGATGTCATGTGAGGTCACCTGGTAAAGCCGTATCAAAAGAAAGAAGGTCAAATACAAAATGGGTCGGATTACTGCCAGACAATTGGTAAACAAGCAAAGAACTTCTTTTTCTCTGACCACAGTTCACCTTTCTCAGTGTAATAAAAACCGCAATGCTCAAATAAAAAGTCAGTTATCTAACACTGAAAATAATTGTGTTATTCTCGATCATTGAGACTTAAAGCAACAACTTGTTAAGAGTGGAGAAATAATCAGAGAATTGTTTTTACTAAACTTCAAAACAAATTTATAATCTATGGTGGACTCTCCTATCGTGAACGATAGATGAGGGTCAGCAGTGAGTGATTTGTTTCCTCCCATGTTGTGCATGCTATCAAGAAGACATTTTGTGTTTCTTTGAGTGTGATAGCAGCCCAGCCTTGCTGCGAGCTATGAAGCCACACTGACAAATGAAATGTTTTAAGACAGGAGTCAGGCGGTTTTGTTTTAAACTTAGGCGGAGCTGATCTTGATGCTTCAGTCTATTTTCTTCTTTTAGTCTAGCGAAAGATGTCTTACGCCATTCCTTCCGATTTGATGCTAGATTTTCCCAAGCACTCAGGTCAATATAATCTATCTATACATATATAAAGGGCAATTGTGTGTATGTATGTATGTCTGGAGTAAACAACAAATAAAGCAATTAATGGCAGAGTAAATATATATACACATTAACTATCACGAGAGCTTACTTTTTGTGAAAAAAAAAATTGAAGATTTTATATGGGGAAAACATTCCTGGTGCTGATATTTTTTATATGGCATTTTTATAGAGCATTTAGTGAGGATCCAATTCGGGATTAATAATAATGGATCTGTGTGTCACTTGCTTGTTTACATGTGTTATGTATAAGGTCTGATGTGTCTGTTTTATATATATATATATATATAAACAAGATTTGGCATTAAATAACCCCACAAGTGTTGATATGCCATTCAATCCACCAACACAGAAAGTAGTGTGATCTTTTTGGTTCAGGTAAGTGAAAACTATCACATAATTGAATTTCCAGTTCAATATTCTAACTACTAGGTTGTCTTTCCAACTTGTTTCCAAAGATAAAATTATCCATTTGACAGTTATACTGATAAAATTTTTGCCGAGAATAGTGAAGATTTTTTTATAAATCAGTATCAATCAATAAAACACCGATCAGTTTTGCTTTATTGATGAAACAACTCACACAACACACACACAGACACACACACACACACACACACACAGACTCTTAACCCTTTCATCTTCAAATATTTGTTTTTGTTCAAGTGTTGCCTCCTTAACTTCTTAAAGTTTTAAAGTATCTTTTTTTGAAAAGGCAAGTCACATTCCACAGGGTTTCTTCATATTTACCAATCTCAGAAAGATCCATTATCTCTACTTGATGCAATTAGAAGCGTATGCTTAAGGGATTAGTGACTAGAGGATAAAGTAGGGAAAGAGTTAAGGATTTAGTCTGTATATATAGAAACCTGTACAAGCAAAGTGTGTAGAGAAGCCCACCAACACTTCAAGCTCTCTCTCTCTCTCTCTCTCTAAGAGTTTTCAAATACTAGCAACATTATATAAAAAGCATCCATCACAAACACTTGATATTGTTATTCAAAGGATGCAACTCGTATATCACTTTCCTGCAACAACTACGGAGCTCTTGACCTATATTTTCCTTACCCCCCAACCACCACCACTCCCCTCTAAAGGGGGATTCTGGATATGACACTTAACTGAATCCATTGGTGAGGCACCAGTTATGGAGCTCTGGGTAGTTTAGAGTAGCCCTTCGTTGCCATTACTCCCAGGTCTACTAAGACACATAACATATTTTGCAGCAGGGTCTTGAATAAGCTATCATTTGCAGAGAGGGTATGACTGCTCCCCTCTAAAGGGGGCTTCTGGATATGACACTAAACTGAATCCAGTGGTGAGGGGAGCCATAAGAGCCATCCTTGTACAAGAACTAGTGATACTATTTAACCCATAACTGGGGGAACAAGGGGGTTCACATACCTTTCCCAAGGGTATTAGTCTGAAAGTTAACATAATAGCATGACTGGAGTTTGAACTCGCTTACTATGATGCTGCAGTCCAGCACATTAGCCACTATGCCACAGGGAATTTAGCAATAGATTCAGTTTGGTAAATATATAATATGGGGGCTTAATTATATATATATATATATATATATATATATATATATATATTTGTGTTTATTTAGGTATATGTATCCGTTTGTGGGAGGTACATATATCAAGTTTGGGCATTAGTGGGAAGCATTAATGAAATTAAAAAAGAAACGCAGGTCTCTGGCTATTCCCACACCACAACACCACTATAAGGAACAGCCAGACACCTGTGTCATTTTCTTTCACCAGTCTGAGGAAGGGAGTATTACAATCCTGAAAATTTACTAAATAAACGAAACTCTTCTCTAAAACAACCGAGTTTCTTTTTTAATTTCCTTACTGCTTCACACTAATGCTTAGACTTGATATATGTACCTCCCACAAACGGATACATATACCTAAATAAACACAAATATATACACTTACGAGAAGCATACGGAGACCCTCCGACAAATATATATATATATATATATATATATATATATATAGTTCTTTAAATTTGATATATATAGTTCTTCAAATTTGATATATATAGTTCTTCAAATTTGATATATATAGTTCTTCAAATTTGATTTCTTTACTAATGTCATGTATTTTATGTTAACATAATAGCATGACTGGAGTTTGAACTCGCTTACTATGATGCTGCAGTCCAGCACATTAGCCACTACACCACAGGGAATTTAGCAATAGATTCAGTTTGGTAAAGGTTTTTAAAAAATCATAATATTAATAATGTAATCACATGGTACTTTCCTTTCTTAATGAGCTACTGATAACCCCTATAACCATGAAAAAGCTTGCCTAAGACGGAAATGAGTTTCCTCTATCCGATATCAAAAGGTTTTATAATGATGCTTGAAGGCCAACAAGCTACTGAGACAAACCATCTGACTTTAATAGAAAGAAACCAATTATAAAGTTATAGATATACCAATACTCAAAGACAACAGTAATGCTTATTTCCTGAAATACAAAATTTGGTAATTCTGAACTTTTGTTTAGTAAATTATGGTGTCCCAGAAAAAACAGAACCCACAAATTTTGTAATAAAACTTAATTTTAACTAGAGGGGTTTAGGGTTAGGATTGGGGTTTAGGGTTAGTTTAATGGGAAAATAAATAATTTGGGTTCTGCTTTTTTTCTGGGTCACCCTGTACAGGATGACCCAGAAAAAACAGAACCCAAACCCTAACCCAAACCCTAACCCCCCCCCTAGTTAAAATTAACAGTTTTATTACAAAATTTGTGGGTTCTGTTTTTTCTGGGACACCATAATTTACTAAACAAAAGTTCAGAATTACCCAAAATTTTATACTTTTCAACAGTGATTTTCACCCATAATGACCCATAGCACTGGTTACCATCTGTTAATACTGACAATGGATATAACAGGTATTTTGCATCCACAGTTTGGACTGGTAAGGTAAAAGTACTAAGTAAATTTCCAGAGTGACCTATTTTCACTATCAGCTGAACAGCAAAGGAGTCTAGCCCATTTTTTGCTTGCTCTAGACCAGGAAGATTGTTTTTGTGAAGCGCCACACCTACCATCAGCTCCTGGATGCTTTTCCACACAGTTCAGATTACAAAAGTTGTACTATTCATGCACTGAGTTGGCAGGGGCAGGTATTGAACCAGGAACCTTGCTATTCTTATGTCAAATCTTCTACCAACTGAGCTAAACAGACTATTATGGTAATTATGGATTATACATATTTTCATCAACTTAGAGTTCTACCATGGTGTAAGGATTAGTAAGTGAATCTTGCAAATCCATTGATATTGAATAGTGAGTTTGATCCTCGGTGGGGGCCCTATATGTGTAACCTTGTGTCACATCCTACTTGTGGAGATATGTTGGGTAAATGCCAGTTTTCATCAACTCTTTTCTCTTTCTAAATTTGAGGTGATTTTTTAATTCTATTTTGCATAACTTCATTTTATTTATTTTGCAAAGCTTTTTAAATTGTGTGTGCATTTATGTGCAGAATTTAATTTCATTTTACTAGTTTACTTGATTTTTCTCAATTTGTTTAGGCTTACATTTAAATAGGTATGCCCGCCTAATTAATTAATTATTAATTAATTTTCAAAAATAAGTTCCACATCAATTAAGCACATATTCTAAAAAAAAAAAAAAAAAAAAAATATATATATATATGAAAATGATTAATCTACTCACATTTCCATACACGCTCTCCCCCCCCCTCTCACACACACACACACACACACACACAATGTAAGAGAATGTTCGATGTCATCATTCAAAACCGTTTATCCCAGCATTTCATAAATTTCGAACTATTCTAAGAGCGCTAATTTTCCATTCAAAACATTTTTTAAACAATGGATCAACAAAAAACTATCACAGTCTCATTATTATTCTGTGATAAATTTTATTTTTCCTTATATAAACAAAAGCCCTGAAGAAGATCTACTAAACAGATTGAAACACTGCAGCGTTGGCTGAATAAATATTACTCATTTTATTTGAACCTGTGTTTTTTCAAATTTTTCACTATATTACATACCGTCGAATTCACTTCTATTTTACTCTTCATATATATATATATATATATATATATATATATGTGTGTGTGTGTGAAGAGAAATGGAAGTGAATCCGACGGTATGTAGTATAGTGAGAAATAGGAAAAAACCACTCATTTTTAAACCTGTGTTTTTTCATATTTCTCACTATACTACATATATACATATATATATATATATATATATATATATATATCAAATGAGAAAACGAGTGGTGTAATGGTTACAGTTGTAGGAAATGGACTCGTCGAACAGAGTTCAAATCCTGGACAAGGCTGTTTGCATTACACATAATGCTAATACCTGTAGAGAAAATAGCCCACTCCACTGACTTTACCATTACTATACATTATCCTATACTAAACTCATTATCATTATAATGGGGTGGGGGGCTATAGTCAATAATTTTGTCAGAAGATGGGAAATATTTACCATAATTTACAAGAACTTTTTTTTTTCATTCTGAAGAAGAAAAAAAGTAATATAGTGAAAGAAAAAACATCCTTTTCTTTTCTTCCTTTCCAAGCAGTGTTTCCTGCCTCTGAGTACAAAAAAAAAAAAAAAAAAGACACCCACTCAGAGAAAGGAGTGAACATCCATCCATCTCTCTCTCTTTCCATCTCCCCCTAAAGCAGCTGTTGTTCTTTAATCAGTTCATATTTTTATAGGTTTTTGAAGCTCTTAAAAATCAACAAGATTGCTTTTCCTGTTAAAAAAAAAAAAAAAAAAAAATAGCCCCAATAATACAGTCATTTAGAAAAGAAAGAAAAAACCCGCACAAAAACCTACATAATTAAGCAACAAACTTATTTGTGGAGTGTGTGTATTGAGTTTATGTTTTTTATCAAAGCAAAGACAATTGGAGATTCAATCAATCAAACATTGTGAGAAGAGATATACCACATGTGGAGGCACATGGTGTGATGGTTTTCATCATAGGAAATGGACACAAATGCCGGACTGAGCTCTGTTTGTATTTCACATAGCACTAATACTTTTGGGAAAGGTATGCATCCAACTATTCTCCCTCCACCTATGGTAAGGCAGACTGAGCTCTTTAACCTTGGTTAGGCAATCAGTTTAGGAAGAAAAAAAATTTCAATTCAAACCTGTTAAATTCTGCTAAAGAAATTGACCTTGTGTCACATCCGATTCGTGTGAAGAGGTTGGTAAATATGTAGTTGTTTTCCTGACCTCCCACCAGGCCGGATTAACACAAGGTCTTTTTAATGTGAGGAGCCACGCACAAACCGAAGCTTGTGGGGGGACCGGACCCAAAAGTGTATGATCCCTTCAGCATTCCCCTTTTGGGGAACCTCAGACACTGGGCAATTAACCCGGCCTTGCCTCTTTTAGACGATGTGGCAGGTGCTGCCTTGGGGGGGGGGTCCCCCAGGGATTATGTGATTAATTTTACCATCACTTATCAGTCCAAAGGCCAACGTTGGTATATATGTATACCAGATATGAAAATCTTTAGTTAAACCTGAGCTTTTAGAACTTTTTACATTGGTGATACAGACTTAAAAAAATAAAATCTATTGCCACCTACAGTCAAATATATAATTCAAAATGCTCAGTATGTACTCATGTATAGCCAAAATGTTGAAGACATAATTTTCAAACAAAAAATAGTCAAACCATTCCTTTACTTGTCCCATAAGCTGGCTTGGTCATGGGAATGCTAACCTGGCAGAGCCAATCCTTCTCTAGGTATATATATATATATATATATATATATATATATATATATTATAGTTGAATGATTATTAATGTGTATGGTTGGTACTAGTATACTAGAAAAAGTAATAGTAATCCAACGTACAGTGTTATTAGAAGAGTGCTCAATATCTGTGATAGAGCGTTGATAGTTGAATGAAGTGACAAATAACATTTTTAGCTTTTATTCATCTATTTGGGAACGATATTACTACCAATGGTTTCCTGCTAAAAGCATTCTTCAGGTAAATGAAAGTTGTTTTTTTAAATGACAGAAATGGTGTAAATGGTCAAATGTGTGCGTTTTTTAACTGTATTCTCGTGTTGCATATATATATATATATATATATATATATATATATATTTACCCCTGCCCCACACTTAAACAGGATGCAACACAAGGTCAATTTTAAAGCCAAGTTTAACAGGCTTAAATCCAGAATTTTTCCATCTCTTAGATCAGTTGCCATACCAAGGTAAAAGAAACCAGTCTGAAAATTTACTTATAGCAGAAAGGAGACTAATTGGATTCATACCTTTTTAAAGGTGCTATGTAAAATATAAACAGCCTTGTTCAGGATTTGAACTCGATAGCAGGGTCAACTTCTTATGACAATAACCATTAAAGAACAAGTACCTCCATCATCAAACTATACATAAAGAATAATTAAGGTTGAAATTGAAATATAATGGGAAGGGTTAATTAATTCTATAAATTAATGATGTCATGATCATAAGTCAAGTTTCAAGATATACACAAGATATACTTAAATACGAGTATAAATGGGTATATAAAAATAGATGATTATAGGAAAAGTTTAAGTGATAATTGAATAAATCATTGCATCTAGAGATTATTAGTGAGAGCTTTTTAGAAAGTTTGGGGTAAAACAAATTGCCAATTTACAAATATAGAAATGTCATTTACTTTTTTTTTTAACAATGAATAAAAAGAGAGTAAGTATGCAGAGAATGCTAAAAAAAACCTATCAGTTCATAAATTACAGGAAATAAATCTGTCATCAAACAGCTGAATTAAAAGGGAGAAATTAAGAAGCTGAGAGGAAGAAGGAGAAAGAAAAAAAGAATGAGAAGAAAATGTGTGAGAAAGAGGGAAAGAATGAATGTGTGTGAGTCAGAGAGAGAGACAAACAGACAGAGAGAGTGTGGGTGTGGGTGTGCGTATATGAGTGTGTGTGAGAGAGAGTGTGTGTGTGCGTGAGAGAGAGAGAGAGAGAGAGAGAGAGAGAGAGAGAGAGAGTGTGTGTGTGTGTGTGCGTGAGAGAGAGAGAGAAAGAGACAGAAAGAGTGTGTATGAGAAGAGAGAGAGAAAGAGACAGAGAGAGAGAGTGTGCGTGCATGTGTGTGAGAGAGAGAGAGAGAGTGTGTGTGTGTGCGTGTGTGAGAGAGAGAGTGTGTGTGTGTGCGTGTATGTGAGAGAGAGAGAGAGAGAGTGTGTGTGTTTGAGAGATAGAGAGACTGTGTTTGTGTGTGTTTGAGAGAGAGAGAGAGAGAGAGAGACTGTGTGTGTGTGTGATAGAGAGAGAATGAGAGAACTTCAGTTTTCAATCCTGTCAATGCTAGATCATAATTAAGAGGGTTTTAAAAAATAAGAGATAAACAGAAAGTTTCCCCAAAAATCTAACAAACCAAGAAGTGATTACAAAGCTTGAAAAAAAAAACTATTTAAAAAGTCCTGTGTATCTTAGAAATTCTTTAAAAATAAAAAAAATTAAAACAAATTGAAAATGAGTAGCATCTGTCTTATTTCATCCTATTTCTAAGACCTGTCATAAAACAATTTCTATTTTTATTTTTACTTAGATTTAACAGAGTTTTTCTTACTGTATATGAATGGAATGGTAATTAACAAACAATGTCTTCAACAGTAAATTATGTAATAGTAATAATAGTAAAAAACATAAAAATGTTCACTGAGCAATTACTTCATTTGTTTTTTGTTTTTTTAAATACATTGTTTTGATATTATTTTTTTTATTCTTTATAAAAAGACTTAATGAATCTCTTCACACATAATTACGTTTCAGGCCAGAAAAATAAACCATTAAAAAAAAACTATTATTACTATTTAAGCTACTGAACCAGTTGATTCTTTCACCTCTAAGGTCATCAACTGTAAATGAATAAATTAATTGAGTAATATACACATTCAAAATTATTAAATTTGATTGTAGGATTGAGGTATTAGAAATGTAGACAGAACAAACCTCCTTTTGTTATTCTACTTTAATATTATCAAAAAATGACCAAATTTTGCAGAGCAAGTTATTTTAAAGGCAACAAAGAATTTAAGATACAAAACCACATCAGAAAATATACATACATATTTACCAACCCCTCGGCACAAGCAGGATGTGACACAGGGCCAATTTCTTAAGCAGAGTTAAACAGGTTTGAATTCAGAGTTTTCCTTCTCCTAGACTGGTTGTCTAACCAAGGTTAAAGAGCCCAGTCAGCCCTGCTGGAGGGAGAGTACATGGATGCATACCTTTCTCAAATGTATTAGCGCTATGTGAAATGCTAACAGACTCGTCCAGGATTTGAACTTGCGTCAATGAGTCCATTTCCTATGACTAACCATTATACCACATGCTCCCACAGAAAATATAAAGGCTTATATTCATTCATCAATAATACTTTATTTCAAAGAAGACTTGTGGTTACTCTTTGTTTACTTATAAAAGATTATATTTATGCACCTCCCTATGAAGCTAACTTTAGTGTGGGTTTCTATCTCTTGTAAGCATGTGGTTTGGTTTGTTTTGTTTTACGGCATATCAACCTCGGTGGGTCATTTAATGCCAACCAAATTTTTTAAATATATTCATTCTTAATGGATAATCAATTTTTTTATAAACTCATGTTTTTCTATTTAACCCATAGATAGGACCCTAACAGGTACTACCACTCTGGATCAATGGTAATGAAAGGGTGCTCCACATTCTCCAGACCTGGAACCTCACTATCAGATAGAGTTTAACGTCATTCCCAGGACATGAAGACCTTCAGCCACCACCTTCTAGCTCCATATTACTATTACTCAGATTTCAGTGACTACTGGTGTTAAAAACTCACTAAGAGTATTATAATAATAATAATAAGAAGAATAATAATTGAATGAATCAATATACAATAGTAACAACACTGTCTCAGAAATTCATGCAAAAAAAAAAAAAAATCAATGGGTGCTTTAAAATAGATATAACTTTCATGCCCTTTAAAAATATCAACTTATATTAAAGTTACAAAAACCTTTTAGACTGTTATAGTCTATAACTTTTATAGTTAAAACAATTATATATATAATTTCCTTCTTTTTTTTTTTATTAAATTTTGAAAAGATAAAAAAGAAAAAAGGGGCAAATTCATGAAAAAAAAAAAAAAATTCAATTGGTGCTTTAAAATAAATATAACGCTTGTGTCCCTTAAAAATAGCTCAGTTGGTAGAGCGTTCAGCTAGAAACCACAAGGTTCCTAGTTCGATACCGGTCCTCGTCAACTCAGCATATGAGTAGCACAGGGATCAGTGCAGGGTAAAGTAAGGAGCTGATGGTAGGTGTGGCTCCCCACCTCAAATGCTAAAACAATCTCCTTGGTCTAGCGCTAGTGAAAAGGGGATAGACTCCCTTGCTGACAGGCTGATACCGACTTTAGGCCGCCCGTCGACTTTACTTTACATTAAAGTTACAAAAACCTTTTAGACTGTTATAGTCTAACTTTTATAGTTAAACAATTATATATATAATTTCCTTCTTTTTTTCTTTTTTTTTTTTTTTTATTAAATTTTGAAAAGATAAAAAAGAAAGAGGGGCAAATTCATGCAAAAAAAAAAAAAAAATCAATTGGTGCTTTAAGATAAATATAACACTTGTGTCCCTTAAAAATATCAACTTATATTAAAGTTACAAAAATCTTTTAAACTGTACATAACTTATGGCATTGACATGTTTTTTTTTTATTAATGTAATATAATTTAATTCACATTAACAATAAAAGAGCAAACAACAGAGTTTCTGTTATCAGCCTCGTTTCTTTAACCATGAAATGATAGTTTACTAACAAAAATTCTTGTACAGCACTAAGTGTCAACAACACTAATAAAAATCTAAAAGTGTTATGTGGGTGTATATATATATTATATATATATATATATATATATATATATATATATATACACACACACACACACACGTCTGTTACAGAGGAAACAACAAAGTGAGAAACAGCTGTCAGCAAACAAACACCACAGGTTGGCAGGTAGGCTGACTGATGGTGGGCAGATACATGGCAAGCAATCAGAGCAATGAAAAGATGGATACAACTCAAGTTAGATAACTCTGCAAAGACAGATAAAAAAATAACTTTTTTTTCTTTTTTTGTTGTTAAACATTTTAGCTCTCATTTCAAAACTAACACTGATAGAAGAGATAGATATTTTTTTCTATTGCTTTTTTTATTAACCCAATTTAATATGCAATAGCATGTATATATATATATATATATATATATATATATATATATATATATATATATAAAATCATCTATTTTTACAGAAAGAATTATATACTCTCTATATATAATTCTAAGATGAACTCGTTTGTTGACTAGAATGGTGTACGTTTTAGAAATTCTTTTAATTATTAAAAAAAAATAGAAATAAGAAAAATTTTTGTTTTCTAAATTTTATGTTGATAAAATTAAAATATCAGTAGATATATTCATTGTGAAAACATCCATCTTAACATCTTTATTTACATATAAATGTATCACAAGTTTTAGTCCAAAGCCTATTTCTTCAATTAAAAGATTATTTATAGCTCCTCTCTCTCTCTCTCTCTCTCATATATATATATACATTATATTAATTACATCAATATATAAACTATATATATATATATAAAGTCGTCGTCGGGGCAGCTTAAAGTCTGTATCAGCCAATCAGCGAGGGAGTCTATCCCCTTTTCACTAGTGCTAGACCTAGGAGATTGTTTTTGGCATCTGAGGTGGTGTGCCATACTTACCATCAGCTCCTTACTTTACCGCACAGATCCCTGTGCTACTCATACGCTGAGTTGGCGAGGACCGGTATCGAACTAGGAACCTTGTGGCTTCTAGCCGAACACTCTACCGACTGAGCTAACCTGGCCCATATATCATTTTATAACTTTTCTAAACTATTAATATAATTTTCAATACTATTCAATAGTACTTTTTGTTTTAGATGTTGTTTGGTTTGTTTTGTTTTACGGCATATCAACCTCAGTGGGTCATTTAATGCCGATAAAGTTTTGAAATAAATCAATTCTTAATGGATAATACAATTTATTCATAAATACATTTTTCTATTTAACCCATAGATGGGACCCTAACAGGTACTACCACTCCAGGTCAGAGTGGACCAGGGAGCAATGGTGATGAAGGGGTGCTCCACATTCCCCAAACCTCCAAAACTGGAACCTCACCATCAGATAGAGTTTAACGTCATTCCCAGGACATGTAGACCCACAGCCACCGCCTTCTAGCACCCATATGATAAAAAGGGGTTGGGGCTTGCCATAAGGGCAATAGGGTTGGGAAAATCATATAGGTGCTAGGGCTTGACGTGACCAGCCGATTGATCGGAGGGGGTTTAGATGTTGTAATATTGTATATAAGTATTAAGATTCTGGCAATTTGGAGACATTATTTTAAACTGGGTCTCAAAATCACTAAAATTCCTTAAAGAATTCAACAAAACTAATCACTCTTACTCACTCTCACAATTTTCATAACAATGCACACATAGAGGAATATTAGTCCAGGTTAAAGGGGATCCATTGGGAATTGTGCAATAGATTAAAATTTGACCATACTATATACACAAACCAGAATCTTTCAGAGAAAATGAGATGCATAAAATTTATCTGGGATTTTGAAGTACAAACAGATCCCCTAATTCCAGCCAGAAGACCAGTCTTAGTGTTAATTAAAAAGATAAATTGTCATCTAGTGGATTTTTTCAGTGTTAGTCAATAAACTGATTGTTGGGTCAGTAAAATGGTCATTCCTGTGTGTGTAGTTGAGTGAGGGAGAGGCTTTCTGTGATTGGATATACAAATCACATAATGAGCCCAGAAGTTTTGGTGCAAAATATCAAAATTCACCAGAAGAGACCCCTGGCCAGATCCAACAAGGCAGTGACTTTAAAACCTCTCCAAGAAATCACCCTAAGATACCAGATATCTCCACCAGCATGCCGGTAAGTCCCTTAAACTCAATTTTATACACAGGAAGGACTTTATATTGTTACTCATTGTTTTATTTGTCTTTAATAAATTGTTAGAATTAAACTAAGTTTTAATTCATTTATTTGTTGCTGTTAGCCTTAGAATTACATGCTATACTCACACAATACCATCAACAGTTGATAATACATCATCAAATTAACTTTTCAGCCCACCCTCGTAGTAGCTTGAAGACTGTTGAATTTATTGGGTTCTCAAAACAGCAGTCTATGGATTCATACCTTTCCCAAGGGTATTAGCACTATGGTAAATGCAAACGGCCTTGTCCAGGATTTGAACTCATCCCGCCATGTCCATTTCCTACTACAATAACCATTACACCTGTATCTCCGTGTTGTATATGTCTGCAAGATGTCTGCAAGATAACTGAAGAATAGCCTGATGTGAAATTTGTTCACTTCATTGAGTAATTACTTTTCTCTCTTGTAAAGACATGTTTATATATGAGAGTCATCTATCTATACATATATATATTATTTACCAACCCCTCCGCACGAGCAGGATGTGACACAAGGTCAATTTCTTATGCGGAGTTTAACAGGTTTGAATTCAGAGTTCTCCTTCTCCTAGGCTGCTCACCTAACCAAGGTTAAATAGCCCAGTCTGCCCTACTATTTATCCATAGCTGGAGGGAGAGTGGGATTCATACCTTTCCCAAGGGCATTTGCACAAAGTGAAATGCAATTACCACATCCAGGATTTGAACTTGGGACAACTTGTCCATTTCCCACGACTTTAACCATTACACCACGCACTTCTCCCAGATGTATTTATTTATGAGCACTAGTGATAATAAACAGATTAGTTTAGTTAGTTAGCTCGACAGATAGACTGAGATCAATAGGCAGACTAATAACCATGGTAATCTAAATAATGAGGTTCTATGGGATTAGTTTTCCTTCTCCTAGACCAGTTGCATAACCAAGGTTAAAGAGCCCAGTCTGCCCTACTATTTACTCATAGCTGTTGTTTCTATTTAAGAAGACATGAAATAATCAGATTAGCATTTCATAGTTATCTTAATTATATTTAAAATTTTTGATAATTAAAATATAATGCAAGTCTCTCAGGAACTATTGAACCATTATGAGTCTGAAGGTGACACTTTCATGGACTATATTATCACTGGTGACATGAAGATCTGTTGTCATTACTATGAGCAAGAATCAAACAGTGGCTTATTTGTTTGTTTGGATTTTATGGCATGTCTAACCTTGTTGGGTTATTTTATGCCAAAGATGTCTTCATTTTTGTTGGGTATTCAATTTTTTTAACATTTTTAAAACTCATTCTTTCTATTTAACCCATAGATGGGACCCTAACAGGTACTACTACCACTCCAGGTCAGAGGGGACCAGGGAGTAATGTATATAATGTTTATATATATATATATATATATATATATATATATATATATGAGTAAATTATTATAGACAACCTACTCAAGTTTCACCATGTGGATCATCAGGGCTAACTGCAATGAATTAATAATTATAACTAACTCAATATTATATATTCCTCAATAAGTCACCCACTGTTCATATATATATATATATATATATATATAAGAGAGAGAGAGAGAGATGAGTGTGTGTGTGTGTGTGTGTGTGTGAGTGTGTTAATCAGAAATGTTAATTTTATGACACACTAGAGTTTATCAGACCCACATTAAATGCCTTAACACAGTTTGAAAATCTTTGGTTTATTCAGTTCCAATGCTGAAAAATTAAGAATAATCCTGAATGTAATATTAATGCTTAGAAGAATGAAAGCAGCAGAAATATTTCCCAAGCCAAAACTGGCGAGTTAATCATAAAGTAATAATTATACATTACTAAAAACAATGATTTAGTTTATTAGAAGTCCATCTATATAGTCTACTAATCTTCAACCAACCATCAAGTCCATTAAACCAATTTCCAGCCAGTATTGGAATTTAATGAGTACTTGTGTTGTGAAAATCATTTACCAATAATATTATGCATTGTAAGAGGAGGAGAAGGGTGGGAGAAGAGAAGGAAAAGGAGGAGGGGGAGGAGAAGGGTGGAGAAGAGAAGAAGAGAGGGAGAATGGTGGGAGAGGAGAAGAAGGAGAGGGAGAATGGTGGGAGAGGAGAAGAAGGAGGGAGAATGGTGGGAGAGGAGAGAGGGGAGAATGGTGGGAGAGGAGAAGAAGGAGGGCGAGAATGGTGGGATAAGGAGGAGGAGGAGGAGAATGGTGGGATAAGGAGGAGAATGATGGGATAAGGAGGAGGAGAGAATGATGGGAGGAGGAGGAGGAGAATGGTGGGAGAAGAGAAGGAGGAGAATGGTGGGAGAAGAGAAGGAGGAGGAGGAGAAGAGAAGGAGGAGGAGAGAAGGAGGAGGAGGAGGAGAATGGTGGGATAGGAGGAGGCGGAGGAGATGGGTAGGAGAAGGAGGAGGAGATGGGTAGGAGAAGAGAAGCAAAGGTTTAAACAACCTTATAATTGGTTCCAGATACACATCAGTCGGAAAACATACGCAAAAAAGTAAAATAAAATAAAATAAAAACAGACATAAAGACTATCCAACCAGCTTTTACTTCTTTCATTTTTTTTTTTTTTGTTGATGGTCTCCTCTTCACTGCTGCCTCTTCTCCATCATTTGTGAGGCATAAATATTTAAAGAAGAGATAGAACAAAGTCTGCAAAAGGGATACCATAGACAGAGATAAATATTATTTGGCACTGGATTGATAAGGCTTAATGAAGCAGTTGCTATTTACCTTAAATCAATGGTTGTCCAAGAAAGTGGAGTGAAGGAGAGGGGGGAGAAGGAGAAGAAAAAGAAGAAGAAAAAAGAAGAAAAGAAGAAGAAGAAGAAGAAGAAGAAGAATACAAACAACTGAAAGATGGAAGGACAGACAGCAATATTTCTTTAACCTTAGCCATACAGAAAGAAGCATGTGTAATGACCTGACAGTATTATTCAATGTTTATCATGAGGCATATTTACATAATTTTCAAGTAATAAAAAATTTTGGTTTGATGTTTTTTTTAATAGCATATCAACCCTTTCGGGTTATTTAATGCTGAATCAAGTAATTTTGATAAACAAAGGACTCAGATTGCTTACACTACCTGCTATTGCTTAAGTAGTCATTCAATTAAGTATTGAACAGGCTCAACGCTACTTAATTTTTGGGAATCAGTGATTTCAGAGTGACTTAGCCACAAAGTAATAAAAAGTAAAGC
>CM042150.1:88832595-88865095 GCA_023376005.1 Doryteuthis pealeii
AAAAGCCCAAAGAGTTGATTTGATGCATTCTATCAAGATAATGCTGTTGAGAATAGATTGTGTTAAGGTTGGGAGATTTACCCCAAATTACCTCCCTTTACTGCCACAGAAACTAAAGAGGTGATCAAAGTGAAAGGAAGTGTTTGAGAGATTAAGACTGCTTAATGGTTGAATAATCCACAATTAAAACGAATGTTGTTCAGTAGAGTGGATAACAAACAACTCCAACACAATGGCTCTACGAGAGTGAGTTCAAATTAAATTTGTCTTTAAAATTATTTCCCCAGATATGCATCAAATTAAAAATCAACTTTCCTTCTTGAAGTTAGTTTTAAAACAAATCTGATTGAGAAAGTGAGACATTTTCAAAATATTTGATATGAAGTAAAATGCAATAAGTTATATGGTTACATAATGAATAGGCATAGCCTATTATTTTTAGCAAGTAGTGTAGGGTGGTTAGAAAATAAAGGTAATCCACATTCCCCAAACCTCTAGAACTGGAACCTCACCATCAGATATAGTTTAACGTCATTCCCAGGACATGAAGACCCTCAGCCACCACCTTCTAGTACATAGATGATAAAAAGGCTTGGGGTTTGCTATAAGGGCAATAAGATTGAAACAATCATATAGGTGCTAGGGCTTGACATGACCAGTCAACTGATCGAAGGAGGGAGTCTATCCCCTTTTCACTAACGCTAGACCACAGAGATTATTTTAGCATCTGAAGTGGAGCGCCACATCTACCATCAGCTCCTCACTTTATTGCACAGATCCCTGTGCTACTCATACACTGAGTTGGTGGGGGCCGGTATCAAACCAAGAACCTTGTGATTCCTAGCCAAACACTCTACTGAGCTAAACCGACCCCTGGAATACATATACGCATAACAAAGGTACAGTAATACATAATGAACAGATACCTAAACATATATAAAGAATGTAGGACTTACATCCTAAGGAAGTGATACAGAGTTTCTGAAGGAATGTCACTTACTGATGCTTGGTTAGGGCACAAAGCCCCCTCATTTAAGACCGAGGCACAAAGCGCCTAAACCATGTGAAGTTGTTGCTGGCCCAAGAGAAAGAGGTTGATTTTCTCCCAAGCTCCTGCCTAAATACTCTAGCCATCTATTGGCGAAAACCTGCAGCAAGAGAAGATAACCCTATTGACTCATGTCCATCCAGAATTAACATTTTATTGACCCAACAAGCACATTAGTGCAATGGGAAATGAAAAGAACCTTGTCCAGGAATTGAACTCTGCTTGTTGAGTTTATTTACTCCAACAATAACTATTACGTCACACATGCCTCTTTTTGTTGAAATGATTTTTTTTTTAAATTCCTATCAGCGCAGGTACTATACTGATCTTCAACAGAGCACATCAATTACTACACCCTCGTGCTAACAGAAGTTATGGACAAACGTATAAATAAACAGAAAGTCATAACACTGTTCATCACGCAGATAGGTTATCATAAAAAACAGAGACAGAACCTAGTTATTAACTAAAAAATGTTTTATTTTATGGCATATCAACCTCAGTGGTTCATTTAATGCCAATTTTCTATTTAACCCTTAGATGGGATCCTAAAAGGTACTACCACTCCAGGTCAGAGTAGACCAGGGAGCAATGGTGATGAAGTGGTGCTCTACATTCTCCAGAACTGGAACCTCGCCATCAGATAGAGTTTAACATTTAAACTAAAAAATGTTTTGTTTTATGGCATATCAACCTCAGTGGTTCATTTAATGCCAATTTTCTATTTAACCCTTAGATGGGATCCTAACAGGTACTACCACTCCAGGTCAGAGTAGACCAGGGAGCAATGGTGATGAAGTGGTGCTCTACATTCTCCAGAACTGGAACCTCGCCATCAGATAGAGTTTAACATTTAAAAAGTTATGGACAAACGAATAAATAACAGAAAGTCATAACTGTTTATCAGACAGATAGGTTATCATACCTACAGAGACAGAACCTAGTTATTAACTAACAAATAAAAATAATCATAATAAAAGGTTGGGGTTTTTTTTGTTCTTTGTTGTTGTTGTTGTTGTGTTGTTTTTTCAGAGTAGCACATCTCAACAAAACTATTCATATTCATCTTCATCATCTTCATGTGCAAACCAGGTGCATTATTGCCAGAACTCTTTTAGCCCCTTGTGACAGCTGTTGCACAAATTGCTATTCCAAAACAAACACTAATGTATCTGTTTCAGCATACTACAGCCTAATAACAGCAAAATAGCTATGCTTTTCTCTTTCATTTCAGCAATTTACAATTGAGTGACAACCTTCATCCCCATCAACACTTCTATAGCCTAAAATAAAAGCTGAAGACAGACCTTTATTTAACCTCACATGGAGAATAAAATAAGTTGCTCACATCGCTTGTTGACATAACTGAATCGTTTCATGTAACATAATGAGATGAGATCTATATTCTAAAAAAAAAAAAAAAAAAAAAACTTCTGATATCAACAATCTTATTATAATGTAGATTCGGTGTCTGTCTGTCAGCAACCGAAACTATGCCACTGCTTATATCACAATACCCTCAGGAATTGTATAAGTTTATCAATGAGTATTTAAATTATATTCAAAATCATTGATATTAATCTTATTTATTAACGATGTCCCTATGAAAATCTGAGTTAGATTTGCCTCAAAACAGTCCATGTTGTTAGTGGGTTAAAATCCTGAATGCGTCTTATATATCACTAAGAGATAAAAGTTTACATAATATATGTTATCTGTTAATCAAAACAAAGTTTTTATCGTTGAATTGACAGTTCCATTTGAAGAAAATCTTGATTGGGCCCATTAGCGGAAGTTGGAAAAATATGAAGACCTACGTGAACAATGCGTCAGAAACAGATAGATAACAGATGTATTTCCCATTGAAGTCGGATGTCGGGATTTATTACCAACTCAACCTCAGCATTTTTGTCTAAACTTGGACTTTCTCTACCAGACAAGAGGAAATACTTAAAAAAGATTCAGGAGAAAGCTCTAACCGCATCAGCGTGGATATGGCAGTCCTATATTGTGACATCAAACCAACAAAGTCTGGTGGTATCGTGAGATACTACTGGTCTGCTCTGGGTTAGTGGTAATGATGCTTCGACCCCTAAACCATGCCTGAACCCAGAGTCATCATCTGATGAAGGCTTTGTTGGTTGCAATGCTACTGTGTAAACAGCAGTCATTGTATGAAGATTATGTTGTGGTTAATTAGCATACTAGTAAGTAAGTTGTCGGGATGACCTAGAGCCATGATCTTTTGGTTTGATTTCTTTGTTTAATGGCATATCAACCTTCATGGATTATTTAATGCCAAAACCATCCTTGTAGACGAAAAAGTATTTGTACTATCTAACTCCTAGCAGGGGTAGGGTGGTCATACCTTTCTTCCGAAAGGGACTTAATAGTGTAACTGGAGTTCAAACTTGCTTATTACGAGGTTGCTGTCCAGCACATTAAGTTCAAATCCTTGATGATGCTGTTTGCATTTAACATAGCACTGATACCCTTGGGAAACGTATGTATCCAACTATTCTCCATTCAGCTACTGGTAAATAGTAGGGCAGAAAAGGGCTCTTTAACCTTGGTATGGCAACCAATCTAGGAGAAAGAAAACTGAATTCAAACCCGTTAAACTTCACTTAAAAATTGACCTTGAGTTACATCCTGTTTATGCAGGGGTTTCGAAAAATACAATAGTTCTTGCCAATATGAGGAAAGGAAGAATTTGCATTCATAAAAGTTTTAATATTCCTACATTAAAGATACAGTATTTTCTCATAAGATAAACATGGAAAAATTACTCTAAATCTTTGAGGTGAATATTAGTTAGCTTACAGGCTTTCCTCTAATTACAGAGAAAGCATTTTAATAAGGATAAGTTTTATTGGGTTTTTTACAAAGAAATTCGAAATGCATATCTTAGGTTTGGTCTCTTTGTTTAGTAGCATATCAACCTTCATGGGTTATTTAATGCCAAAACCATCCTTGTAGAAAAACAGTAGTGGTATCCAAGAGTATTAGTCTGAAAGTGAACATAATAGTACTACTGGAATTTGAACTCACTGAGTAGAACATCACAGTCCAGTTCATCAGCCACTATGCCACAAGAGCCTCCCCCATGCATACCTTAGAAGCTGGTATATATATTTGCAGCCATGAAATATGGTAGCCATTTATTTCCAAAATAATATTTATGCTGTAAATAATTTGACGATCATTTCAAAATGTGTGAAACCTCATTATCTTGATTTGTTTTTTTTTTGTTTTCTTATTTGAAGCATTATTAACCATTATCAATTTTGGACATTTCTCTCATCTTAATTTCAGACAGTTATAACGAAAAGAAACTAGAATCAAGATGAAAGCAATACTATTTATATTTAAAAATAAATAAATAAAAATTAATAGCATTAAATCTCTTTCTGTGCTGCATCATGTAACAGAGCTTGAATATTAGGATTGGCCAGAATAGAAGAAAAGAAAAAAAATAAATAGATAATGTGAAATTTCAAGAAAATATCCCATTTCTCATATGCCTTCTAGATGTCAAAGAATGTAAAAAACCTAACATTTCACTGACATTAATGCATCTACAATGAAATGTGCAGCATGTGCAATGCGTTCTGCACAAACTGCATCAGAGTGTCACTTTAACCTTTTCAGAATAATCACAAAAACAACGCTTGAGAGTAAGTAACAAAAATTGCACGTCTATCGTCAATTTGAGGCTATGAAATATTTATCAATGATTTTTCTTGTCTGGGTTCCTTGCTCGAGGTGACATGGAAGATAATCTTGACTTTGTGATGCTGTTTTACAGTCCCCTCCCCCTTTTTGTTTTTCTTTTTTAAGTTAGCTGAAATAATTAGGGCATGTTGATGAAATGATCCAAGCTCATATTGCAAAACCTCTTTCCTGCTGTGCATACAGATACATAAGCAATATTATACATCATAACAATATCATATTTATTTATCTATTAGATATTCTGATATGTTGGGCACACACCCTAACTGATAAACTAATCAACCTTTTTAAAGAGGGGAAGCAAAAAAGGGGAGGAGAGTGATTTATTCTGTTCTTTTGTTTTAAATGATATATATATATATATATATATATATATATATATATATATATATATGTGCGTGTGTTTGTGTGTGTGTGTGTGTGACGGAGAACGAGAAAGGAAAAAGAGCAAGACATTGTCTTGCCTGCCGGGATCAAACTCGCGTCCTCCCGCATGCAAAAACAGATGCGTTTTGGGCACTGGACGGACACGAGGTTCGACTGATATGTCCGGATGTTTGGCTAATATGCCCATAAAATAACAAGTGAGTCGAGCGCTGGGCGGTCTGCAGCAGCAAAATGGATTTTCGAACAGAAACAAAACTAAATATGAAATGTGATTTTGAACTGCTAAAGATTATTTCACTACAACTACGGATTTTCCAGCTGCTAGATGAAGAATGTGTTGACCAACAGAGGGTCTGGCTTGTGAGAAGACGGAGAACTCGCTTGTTTTTGGTTTCCCCTCAGCGGGAGCTTGTTGATTCGAAGGTCTATTTCGCCCCATATATTTTACCCCCTTCTATAATATACACATTTAAAATCAAATTCCATTCTGTTAGATTTTTTGTTAAAAAGTGCTCAACAAAAATAGGAGCCAATATATCACAGTTACCATTAAATCCACCAAGCAAATAAATATAAAATACTATTTACTTTTGGATTTTTTTAAAAAACGATTTTCAAATCACACTATCTTTAAGATTGGGGGGGGGAAAAAAAACTTATTATTCGCAACAATAACTTTGACCGCTCTTCTCCACCAAGCAATCCATATTCACCTTCCACCTTTTGGATAATCCTGATTGTGCTGCAGCATATAATCCCTCAATATTCACTATCTTGACATCCTAGAGCTTAACATATATAAACACTCAAAAGCCTGTTTGTAATTTTCTAAGGATGATTTGACTAACACTATCAGTTATAAGCTGGAGAAGCAAGGACAAGCTCATAAGTGACATTCTCCTGTAGAAGCCAACACACGGACATGCTAGTGTGGGCCGCCCACCAAGGACCTACATTGACCAACTATGCAAAGATGCTGGATGCTGCGCAGAGGGCCTCCCTGGGACAATGAATGATAGGGAAGGTTGGCGAGAGATTGTCATGGATATCCGTGCTAATTGCATGACATGATGATGATGATCAGTTATAAATCTTTCTTGTTAATCTATAGGGTGGTCCGAAAGTCTTGTCACCATTATTTTTTGTTTTAATACTATAATACATAAGTTATGTAATTATTTTTACCTCTAAAAAAGTATCTAATAATTGGATTATTTTCTAGAATTTCAAGGTTGTATTATGCAATTATTTTACCTCCATGAAAAAAAAAAAGGGGACCATGTTACCTTTAGGCACCCCTTTTTGATCTCGATTAAGAAAGGACATGTTTTTCATTTACACCGCCAATATCCGGTTGTGGTTGGGTTAGGGTTTAGTTTTATAATTTTTTTTTTTAAATCTAAAAATCATCTGTTAAAACAACTGGATATTGACAGTATAAATGAAAAACATGTCCTTTCTTAACCGAGATCAAAAAGGGGTGCCTAAAGGTCATATGGTCCAAAAAATGTAACATGTGATAAGACTCACAGACCAACCTATACACTCCTGGGGTGCAGTACATTATTAATGATTAATTAAACAAGGTACCCATATATACACATGAGCACAGCCAAAAATAATCAGAGTACTCATGACCAGTGTTGCATAGACCTTGGACTACACTAATCCGTCATCTTTACTGCAATGGAGGGGGTGTTGTTACAGAGTTGGAACCTCCAGGACCAAGCATGCTTGTTAAAGAAAGATTGATTACCTACAAGCATGTTATATACAGTGTTACCAATCATCCTTTATGTACTTTTTTCTGATGAACAATGTTTTTATAAACGTTAATAAAACAAATCTAAAAAGATATTACTGTCAAAAGTTTTAATAAACTCTATCTACTGTAAGCTAATTAAGTCATATAGTATTCCAAAACTCCTTCTCATCCATCTTGCAACACATTTTACTTAATAATTTCATTGTCATGACAAGAAAATTAAAAGCTAACAATATAAAATAATTGCTTCCATATTACACTATGAACTAAGTAAGAAAGTGAGCACAACAGGTATTTAACAATTGCAGTAATCATGCCAGGTGCTCAAAAGCACCGCCTCCGTTTATCTGCTTCACACGTTGGTTCATTTTTGGGTGCCAGAATAAATATAACCACCGCTGATTTTACTACAAGAGATGTTGTTTGGCAACAAGTGTACATCAGTCAGTGGTAATCTGTTCTTTAACTTCAGAGACAAGAAAATAAAACAAGGGAGGAGGTAAAACAAAAATAACAAAGCTTAATTGTTATATGGGCAGTAATAAAGAAAAAGGGGAAAATACGACAGGAGTGACTTTGTACTTTTTTTATAGAGGAGCCCTTGTTAAGATTAAAAAGTATTCCAAAATTATATATGTATTTTTTTTTAAATATATGATGATATGCCAACATTTTGGTTTTCAGGGCAATGTTAAAATGCTTCATCTGAAAATTATTTTCAAAAAGAAAAAAATTGATAGAGTTCCATCTAAAATATATATATATATATATATATATAATAATGTCACTAGTGTTTGTAACAAAAAAAAAAAAAAAAAAAAAAATGTTCACACACACACTAGGGGGAGTCAAAACTTTTGGAATATTTCAAGCTATTTCATATTTCACTAGTGTTTGTAAAAAGAAAAAAAAAAACCTTTTTTTTTTTTTTACAATACATACAATCATACATAAAAATAAAAATGCCTCCTATGAATATATATATATATATATATATATATATATACATGTGTGTGTGTGAGAGAGAGAGAGAGTGTGTATACACACACATTAGGGGCAGTCAAAACTTTGCAATATTTCAAGATATTTAACTTTCGCTGGATTTCACAATTAATTTTGCTTATTCCCAAATTTATTTCCAAATTATCATACAAAAAGTCTGTCTTAAAAAAAATCACATAAAAAAATATATTGAATAAATAACTAAATAAAAGATTAAAAAGTAAAAATCAACAAAAACAACCATAGTAATTAAAACTTAGTGATCCAAAATTTTCAGGACTGACCACCCAGATTTGGTCGGAATGTTATAATTTACTCATGGAATCGTCCTGATTCTAAAATGGTATATGTTTGGCCACAGCCTCTAGAGGTAAAGTTGAAAACATGAGACACTGAAATTTGCATTTATTATTAGAGATGAAAATAAGGAATAAGCAATTCAACAACAATTGGACAAAAAGATGTATCAAATTAATGATATAACATGAAGACACAAGTTACCAAAAATCAGTATTATTTGTATTATTCGAACTATTGTCCTCATCTTCATTGTTATCTGTACAATGTTTCGGCTAATGAGGCCTCCGGCCTTCTTCAGGTATTCCTTCTCGGACTCGGGAATCTTCTTTTCAGACTCGGAAACCTTCTTGTCATAATTGGGAGCCATCACGGAATTTTGAAGCTAACCCTTTATTCAGTCCACAGGGGTATCCTGTTCTCATTCTGTTGAGAATTTTAATATATAAGGCGTGTGGTAAATGGTCACTTCTACTTATAGACTCGCAGATAACCATGTGACCAACCTATTGACCAACCACTGGCAGTATTCTGCTGCTGATATTATTATTTATACTGGCTGTTCTGGTCATAGCTACTTGGATTTTCATGGACGACGGAACATAGGATTATATCACAGGACTTATTCACTTACCAAAGGATTCTATAATTCAGGACTTATTTACTTATTTACTTTAAGTTCTTTACAACTGGCCAAGGATGGCGGCCAGATACTTAACACATTCCACTAACCATAGCTGGGGTACAGGTGTTAAGCTGTGTTAATTATTATTCTATGTTACTGCTGCTCTTGACCAGGATTGAACCTGCAGTCTAGAGATAACTGTCAGTTAGAACTGTCTTAACCCAACTTCTTTATCCACTAGGCTGTGTATTCAATTTGACTCAACCTGGTAGTTTGAAATGTTGCAAAACTTTTTTTTTCTGCTCATTTGGAATTCATTATGGAGGATGAGAAATCTTTCTCTTGCTCATACAATTCTTGCAAAGTGTTTTCTCTTTTATGTGGGGAAAAGCAAACCTAATATGAAAGAAAAATTAATCCAAATTAATGGAAAAAATGTTATCAAAGATTTCAGATACATAAAGATAATTACTGTGTGCTATTTATCTCGGCTCTGCTTTGTCAACAGAGATTATGTTTGAGCGGCCAAAAATTCAGTTTAAGTAAAGATGTAAACGGCTTTACTGCCTACACAGGTGATTTGTTTATAATGGTGAAGGCTCATAAAGAAATACCAACATTTTTTTTGGGGGGGGGAGGGAGGCTGATAACACAAGAAATAGGCATCAGCAGAGTGCCAAGCATTATTTAAACAACATTCCTCAGGTTTTGAAATCAGAGTTTTTCCTTCTCCAAGACTGGTTTTTACAAAGGCTAAAGAACCCAGTCTGCCTCTTATCTGGAGGTGAAAAGAGAGAGATTCATGCCTTTTCCAAGAGCACTAGTGCAAAGTGAAATGCAAACAGCCTTGTCCATAATTAAACTCTATTATGAAGAAATACCCACACTTTTTTTTTTGGATGAGCTGATAACAGAAGAATGGTGTTCAGGATTTTTATCAACAATCTTTAGTTTGTCTACATCTTTCAGATGTGGCTTGACATGATTGTTTGGATGAGATGTTAATAAGCTGTTCAACACTGTTTGCTTAACAAACTATTCAAAATGAGGAAATGGACAAGGTGAAAAGAGTTCAAATGAGAGAGAAGAATATGAGAGAGAAGAATGAGAGAGAGAATAAGAGAAAAAAGAAAAAAGAGGGAATAAGTTGGAAACAAAAATAAATTAAAAAGAGAAAGAACAGTTACATAAAGAGACAAGATTGAAATTATAGTGAAGAAAAAAAAGTAAAAGAGAAAATGATATAAAGAGAGAGAGAGAGAGAGAGAGAGAGAGAGAGAGAGAGAGAGACTAAATAATGTAAATTTACGTAGCTACTCTCTTTCTCATATATATATATATATATATATATATATATATATATATTTACTATGCTTCCTGATATCACAGAAAATGTTCACAATAACAAAATTGATACACAACTATATATATAAATGTAAGGTAATCCAAATGACTGGTTGTAAGAGATGATTCTATTTGGGATCTTTGAAATCTCACTGTACAACCATACTGTATACTCTTGTAGGTGCAAGCATATACACATACAAAGATCTTTATAAATCCCTAAAGAGAGCTCAATGTATAATAATCAATAAATTAAATTATATACAGAGCAATATTTAACTTTCAAAGAAAGAAAAACTTAAACAGTCATCCCGTTATATTTCATTTCAACCAGAAACTAAAAAAAATAATTTTTTTTTAGTTCTAGCCACATCAGGCAGCTTTTACAAAAAACTATTTTTGTAAAATCCATCTGATGAGGCTAGAACCCAAAAAAAAAAATTTTTTTTAGTTTCTGGTTGAAATAAAATATAACAGGATGACCGTTTGTTAAGTTTTTCTTTCTTTGAAAGTTATATATATAATGATCATTTCTCCAGAAATTTGATCTCTCAGTGACCGAAAGATACATACATTCCTATGTATTTAATAGTTTAAAAACACCAGTCCCCGCATCAGATGTCAGTGGGCGAGGGGATAAGATATCGGACTACCATGCGGTCAGTCTGAGTTCGAACCCTACCCAAGGATAGTTGTGTCTAGCCACACTGAAGAGGCATGATATGCCGAAACATGTGTCTGTGGATGACTTATTATTATTATTATATATATATATATATATATTTAATAACCAATAGATGAAAAAACCCGGCAGAGAGTTTGATTGTAAAAATATACTCATCAACCAGGAAGAAAAAAATTTTGAAAAAAGAAAAGACCAAGATATTCGTACCAACAAAAATAATCTATTGGTATAGTATTTGGCCAAAAGAAAAAACAATTATATGTATATATTATGTATATAAGATATATATATATATTCATATAACCGCTAGGAGAAGCTAATTTGTAAAAAGTGCTCGATACTAAGAGAGCCAAGTAAATAAGGATATCTACTTAATTAAATATTTTTAATTAAACAAAAACTTATAGCGTTCTGTGTTTTATTGGTCAGTATGATTGATAATTTAAATGATTAATGGTTAGTAGTATTTATTGGTCTTGCTCCTTTCTTCTTCAGTCAGATTTTTGAAAGCTTTATGCG
This sequence comes from Doryteuthis pealeii, assembly GCA_023376005.1. Classification (NCBI taxonomy): domain Eukaryota; kingdom Metazoa; phylum Mollusca; class Cephalopoda; order Myopsida; family Loliginidae; genus Doryteuthis; species Doryteuthis pealeii. The sequence continues at coordinate 88,844,003 of CM042150.1, forward strand.
AAACTAATAGTAGACTCAATAGATATCCTTATATATATATAATAATATAAAATGTGTGTGTGTGTGTGTGTATGTGTTCATAGTATAGAGTAATGCCTTATGTTATCATAACAGAATTTCTCATTACTCTTTAGTATGACCAGGCTGCATAACTGATAAATATATATAGCATTACATTGTGTATCTTATACACAACTACATGAAACATAAATAACTAAAGACTTACACAAAGAAAGGTTTAAATGATTTTTTTTTTCTCTAGATACATTTCAGTAAATGCTCCTTTAATGTTCCAATTTGAAACTTCTCATATTTTATGGTTGATGGAAAGTATAAGCAATACACCGAAAGAAAAATAACAAATGGAAGGAGAAAAAACATCTCAAAAGATAAGTATTTAATGTGATATTTTGATGATTTTATACATACACATACATACACACATATATATATATATATATATGTTGTTGTTGTTTTTTTAACTTGAATATCTCATCAATTTTATAACATTATATTTAATGTGTAAATAATGACACCTGGTGATTTTAAAGAAATCTGACTATGGCACTTATTATACAGGTGGTGCTACGAAATCTGTCATGGACTAGTCGTCAAAGAGAAGAGTCTAAAATTCCAGTGAAACTCTATATCTTATTAAGGCCTTTTTAAGCCAACTGGGATATATACCAATTTTCTTTTCATGCATTTATTAAAAGAGACTTTACAAAGTATTCCCTTAGAATGTTAATGGGGTGAAAAAAAAAAAAAAGTTGTCAAATCGTAGGAGTAACATTTTCACTGCAACTGACTCATTTAAAAAAAAAAAAAAAAAAAAAAAAAAAAACACTTTTTAATTTATAGGTTTGCTTTTTCAACTCATCCACTTGAAATACTTGTGTGTATCTGTGAAAATATAAATATCTAAAAACTTAGAAGTGTGCAAGCATAATAACTCAAGCCGAACCAAATTGGAACATTTTAGGAAATATTTCTCTGAATGTTTGAGATGAGGCTTGATGATTAGTATTATCTGCGTTAATCGGACTATTGTCTCATCTTCATTGTTATCTGTACAACGTTTCGGCCGATATGCCCTCCGGCCTTTTTCAGGTATTTCTTGTCGGACTCGGGAACCTTCTTTTCGAACTCGGGAACTTTACAATAAGAAGGTTCCCGAGTTCGAAAAGAAGGTTCCCGAGTCCAACAAGAAATACCTGAAGAAGGCCGGAGGGCATATCGGCCGAAAATTGTACAGATAACAATGAAGATGAGGACAATAGTCCGAATAACGCAGATAATTTTAGGAAATGTAATTTATCCCAATTTCTAATTGACAGTTCATTGACACTTATTTAATCTATTGGGATGGGTTGTTCTTATTTCATTTACCATGACCAGATACAAATGTTAAGCTATGTTAAGTATTCTGTTACTTTTGCCTGGAGTCAGGATTGAACCTACAATCTCCATATGATTGTCGCTTAGAACTATATTGACTCAATCCAAAAAATCTAAATACAAATTATCAAGACTCATCTCATATAATTAGACAAATAAAATATAAATGTTCAGTGTATATATATATATATATATATATATATATATATATATATATATATATATAGATGACTCATCGCAACTTCGGCAGTCGATACAAATATTAACCGAATAAATCAGGGTTATAAAGAATATGAAGTGCTCAATACATTAGTAGAGTGGATTTAGTAGAAAAGTATAGATAGACTGTGAGACTATTTTTAATAGCTATAACTGTATTATTCACTTCCACAAATGTGTTTAATTAATCAATTTCTTGATTAATTCATTACAATTAACCCTGATGATCTGTTTTGGTGAAACTTAAGTGTATATATATATATATATGTTCGTTGTCAATTCGTGCTAGAGTAAGACCATTTCCTGTTTTTTGGGGGGGGTATCTTTTTTCATAGTTGAGTGTTGGTAGCATTTGACACTGTATCCTTGTGTTTTCTCAGATGACTCACCAGGACAGCCCTGGAGAGACTTACTCTTCCACATAAACTATATGTTGGAATTTCTCCACTTTGAATGTTGCTGGACTGAAAATTACCCTTTCTAATAGCCTGCTTCAATTTTTGTTTAATTCAGTTGGACTCAAATTCCTTAACAGACTGGAATATATATATATATATATATATATATATATATATATATATTGGGAATAAAAGGCCTTAAATACCATGGGTATCGTGGTTATGTTTTTTATTCCCAAATAACTTTGCTCTGTTTACAATAATCAAACATTGAGCTCTCATACGGAACCTGAACTCTACAATTAACTACTGGTAGAGAATTAGGACCTGCCTAGAATCACCTTGTACCAAGAATCTTGGTACCGCACCAAAGTATATATATATATATATATATTTATATTACTGCAGACATTTCCTCAGTGAGATATTCTGGATAAATACCAATAATTATACCATCCTCTAAACTGAATTCAAATCTAAGCAGAAATTTGAATGAAGACAAATTTATCAAAACAATTTTGCCATCACAATATTTTCATTCAAAGAAAAATAAAAACCTGTTTATTAACTGGTATGAGCTTTTAACATTTGGATGGAGTTCAACAAAAATTGTTTCAAACCAATGTGAACTGAAAAATATACTATTACAACATTCAAAAATATGTAACACTCATCCCTTATGAAATTCAATTGTGGAAGATGTCTCTTGTGACTATAAACTCAATGGGTGATTGCAGGAGAACCGACTGACAATGATTGATATACCACTTTATGTATTTACCCAACCTCTCCATTACAGGCAGGATGTGACACAAGTACAATTTTTAACCAGAGTACAACTGGTTTCAATTTAGAATTTCACCTCTAAAGTGGTTGCTAGAACTAGTAAACTGGTAACTGGACATGCTCTACTATTTATCCATAGTTGGAGAAAGAATAGCTGGATTCATACCTTTCCCAAGGTTATTAGTGTTATGTGGAATGCATCCAGCCTTGCCTAGTATTTGAACTTGGATCACAGATTCCATTTCTTATGCCAATATATCTGGAGTCCATTTTCTACAATGATGACTTATGCCACAAGCACCTTAAGATATCTGTTTGTTTTGTTTTACAGCATATCAACCTTAATGGGTCATTTAATGCTGGCAAAGTTTTGAAAAATTTGTAGCAATAGTTTGGAAGAAAATTGTTTTTACCTCAATTTTTTTTTATAAATAAATTTTCTATTTAACCCATAGATGGGACCCCAACAGGTACTACCACTCTGGGTCAGAGTGGACCAGGGAGCAACGGTGATGAAGTGGTGGTCCACATTCCCCAGTCCTCCAGAACTGGAACTTCACCATCAGATAGAGTTTAACATTATTCCCAGGGCATGAAGACTCTCAGCCACTCTCTTCTAGCATATATTTGATAAAAAGGGTTGGGGCTTGCCATAAGGGCAATCATATAGGTTCTAGAGCTTGACGTGACCATCCGACTGATCGGAGGGGGTCTCTCTGACCCCCCCCCCCATCTAGCCTAAGTAAGGGCCAAAGTGGGGTGTGGCACGTCATTTGGATTCCATCCTTAAGTATCACAGGTTGCAACCCATGGCCAATAGGTGTCCCCATTTGGGTTGAGGGGGGATCTTACCCTTCTGCAAAGGTGCAGTCGGTGTATTCTTAAGCCAAAGTTGACAGGGTTAAAAATCCTTTTAGCCCATGATACACACAAAATAGGAGGACTCAAAATATGAGAAACTTATTCCAGTGTATAATATTCACTAAAAGAAATCCAGCATATATATATATATATATATATATATATATATATATATATAACCTGGCAGAGCCATTTTAATTTTGTCATAAGACAACTTTATAAGGCAAGATGCCCAATAAACTGAAATGAATTTTGAGCATAATGTGTTTCTGTACAAGAAGAAGAAGAATATCAATGCACATGATAGAACAATCCTAATTACAGTGACAGGACATGAGGAGACATGCAAAACTGGGGGGTCAGCCATTATTGTTTGAAGAAAGTGAGATTGATTGACATGGGAGGAAAATGATCAGATTTGCATGGAACCTGAAATTCAAAACTAATCTCTGGCAATTATGTTGTCAGTTTTTTTTATCTCACAAATGCTAGGCTATGAAGTAACCAATAGAATGTAAAAAAAACAAAAAGAAATGGGCTTGATTCAAGAGAAGGTAACATCAAAGGGAAATTCTATTGTGGTTATTAAGTGAAACTTATTGGATTATTATATTGCTATAAGGTAAGGCGGAGGTAGGTGGTGGTCATAGGAAATGGATCCATCGACCTCAAGTTCAAATCCTGGACAAACCTGTTGGCATTTCACAGTGCTACTACCCTTGGGAAAGGTATGAATTCAACTATACTTCCTATACTATACTGTATACAGGGTGACCCAGAAAAAACAGAGCCCAAATTATTTATTTATTTTCCCATTAAACTAATCCTAAACCCCAACCCCTAACCCAAGTTTTTTTTTTAAGTGACACTGCTTTGGCTACAGACTTCAATCATAGCTGGGTTTTTTGGGTTTTTTTCAGCAGCCAAAGTCTAGCGGTTTTTGAGGCAGGAGGCCGGGACGGAACTCTGCAAATATTACCGGCCTTCCCTATTTGTTTCATAATGACCTTCTGTTGTCTTACCAGCAAAATCCTTTTCATATCCCATCAAGTCCTTTTTTCTACTGTGCTTGTTATTTATTGGGCACCATTTCATTAATTTTTTGCAGCATCTGTTATCCAATCTTCTAACTTTCAGTTTTTTCTTTTTTTCTTTTTTTGTTGCTTATTAATTTATACACTATCTTTTTTCCTTGGTTTACTCTCTTAGCGATGCTGATAGACATCAGAGTTATTTCTAGCATTGCCCTTTCCATTGATCTCTGTGTGACCGAGTTTCTTTTTTAGTGATTGAGTTAATTGCCATGTTTTCCAGCCATATGTTATAACTGGTATTACAACACAGATTGTGTACTTTATGCTTCAAGCTATTGCTAAGGTGCTGTTTATTTACTTTCTTTTAAATGCCTTGCAACCTAACACATTTTTTTTTCTTCCATTTTCAGAATGTTTCTCTAATTTTAACATCCATCCTAAGTTGTCCTATTCTTCAACTTCTTCCAGAAATTCATCTATTTTTATTATTGCTAATTGAGAATTATTTCTGTCTTATTTCTGTTCGTATTTAAACATATTTTGATACTCACTCTCGCTCTCTCACTCGTCGGGTCATTTTAGTATTACTTCCATCACATCCCAAAATTCTGATATTTGTATTTACCAACTATTCCACACAAGCAGGATGTGACACATGGTCAATTTTTAAGAGGAGTTTACTAAGTTGAAGTCAGAGTTTTCCTTTTCCTATACCAGTTGCCATACCAAGGTTGAAGAGCCTAATCCTCCCTACTATATACTCATAGTTGGATTCATACCTTTCCCAAGGGTATTAATGCTATATGAAATGCAACTAGCGACATCCAGGATTTGAACTTGTATCACCATGTCCAATTCCTTTGGCAACAACCATTACACCACAGACATTCTGATATTAGTAGAATATTGTCAGTCTAAGATGGTTTGAAAAAAGCTTAAATCTTTGTAAGCTGGATAGATTTTTTTTTTCCATACAAATTCTCATCATTATCAGGTTGTGTTAACGGACAGATACACACGACTTTCTCTTGCCAACCGTCCCTATCAATTATTGTTCTTGGTAGGTCCTCTTCATGACATCCAGAATCCACACAGAGCTAATTGATGGTTTTTGTTGGTTAGCCTACACTGGTGTATCCATAGGAGGATGTCACTTATGAGTTCATCCTTGCTTCTTCAGCATGTCTTGTTTATCTTACATGGGTGGTTTGTGTGATAGGAGGTAATATGCTTTTTTTGTGGGGTACTGCTTCCAGGACTGTTCAAGACAGCATGCAGTATCCTTGTATAATTCCCATCTAGCTTTTTCTCAATTATTTCATTAAAGTCTAAGCAGTGCAGCAATACAATAGTACTGATATGGCTACAGCTTAGAAGATTTCTCACTTTATCTTATCAAAGAGATCAGATTTCCATATGATTGATAGCATATATATATATATATATATATATATATATATATATATGGGAGTAAATATGGAAATAACTCCGACAATATGAAGAAATTTGAAAAACTAAGTGTTCCAAAAATAAGATAAATTTATTTATCTATGCTTAAACGTTTCGGGTTTATTTAAACCTTCATCAGGATTGATTATGGGATGAAGAAATAGATCGATGTTTTGTAAATGACAGGAGTTAGAAAAAATAAATTCATCTTATTTTTGGAACACTTCATTTTTCAAATTTCTTCATATATATATATATATATATATATATATATATATATATATATATACACACACACACACACACACAAATAAGCAATTTTTTAAATTTGGATTTTTTTTTTTTTTACATTTTCAAGGGAATTTTTCTATACTCAGAAATGAAGAGGTTCAAAGGGTAATATTCAGCCCAAAATAACATTTCATCACAACTATTTAATTACTAATTTCTTTTTCACCCAAAAGATACGACCCTTCATATAATACCAGAAAGCTCAATAGTGAAAAGAAAAAAAGAAGAGTATGGGGGGGAGAGAGACCAATCCCAGACATTCTTTGAGACGAGAAATCTTATTTTAATCTCTCCCTAAATAGAGAAATAAACAGCTTGAACATGTTACTTCATCAAAACACAACCTTTTCATAATAATTCCCACCTCAGTATGAAACGGTTAAAAGTACAGTGTAACATTTCATGCAATGCAGTTGCAACTTCAGTCAAATAACAAAATTATAATCTCATTAGCTTCGTTAACATTGATTGGCATTCAGTCTTATAAGTAGTTATTTACTAAGCTTAGTTTCAGCACAAGGCCATAAGTATGGAGTTTGGTTTGGTTTGGTTTGTTTTACGGCATATCAACCTCAGTGGGTCATTTAATGCCAATAATGTTTTGACATGAATTCATTCTTAATGGATACTCAATTTTTTTTTATAAACATATTTTTCTATTTAATCCATAGATGGGGCTCTAACAGGTACTACCACTGCAGGCCAGAGTGGACCAGTGAGCAATGGGGATGAAGAAGTGCTCCATATTCCCCAGATCTCCAAAACTGGAACCTCACCATCAGATAGAGTTTATAAGTAGTTATTTATTAAGCTTAGTTTCAGCACAAGGCCATGAGTTTGGTTTGGTTTGGTTTGTTTTACGGCATATCAACCTCAGTGGGTCATTTAATGCCAATAATGTTTTGAAATGAATTCATTCTTAATGGATACTCAATTTTTTTTTTTATAAACACATTTTTCTATTTAACCCATAAATGTGACCCTAACAGGTACTACCACTCCAGGCCAGAGTGGACCAGGGAGCAATGGGGATGAAGAAGTGCTCCATATTCCCCAGATCTCCAAAACTGGAACCTCACCATCAGATAGAGTTTATAAGTAGTTATTTATTAAGCTTAGTTTCAGCACAAGGCCAGGAGTTTGGTTTGGTTTGGTTTGTTTTACGGCATATCAACCTCAGTGGGTAATTTAATGCCAATAATGTTTTGAAATAAATTCATTCTTAATGGATACTCAATTTTTTTTATAAACACATTTTTCTATTTAACCCATAGATGGGGCTCTAACAGGTACTACCACTGCAGGCCAGAGTGGACCAGTGAGCAATGAGGATGAAGAAGTGCTCCACATTCCCTAGACCTCCAGAACTGGAGCCTCGCCATCATATCATAGTTTAACGTCATTCCCAGGACATGAAGACTCTCAGCCACCACCTTCTAGCACATGTATGATAAAGAGGGCAATCTTATAGGTGCTAGGGCTTGATAGGAGCTGATACTAGCACTCCACCTCAGATGCAAAAACAATCTCACTGGTCTAGTGTTAGTGAAAAGGGGATAGACACCCTCACTGGCTGGCTGATAATCAAAAATAGGCCACTCCACCAACTTTACTCTTTTTTACTTTTATCATAATATTAATCTGTTTTGGTCTGGTTTGAGCTTTATTCTATTTTTTTTTAATCAATTAAAGGCTGCATTCATTGGCCATTAAACTTTATATCAAGTCACATCTGATTTATAGAATTTGTATTATAAATAAGTAAAAAGTAAAGTCGTCGGGGTGGCCTAAAGTCGGTATCAGCCAATCAGCGAGGGAGTCTATCCCCTTTTCACTAGTGCTAGACCAAGGAGATTGTTTTTGCATCTGAGGTGGTGTGCCACACCTACCATCAGTTCCTTACTTTACTGCACAGATCCCTGCGCTACTAATACGTTGAGTTGGCGAGGGCCGGTATCGAACTAGGAACCTTGTGGTTTCTAGCCGAACGCTCTACCGACTGAGCTAACCCGGCCAATTAAATAGTTCCAAATAAATACAGAAAAAAGATGTAGCATTTAATAGTTATCTCTCTTGAGAAAATATAATGATCAGGTTGAGCAGTACCCACATTTAAAGTTGCAAATTATTTTGGAAATTGTTTTATTCTCAGAGAACATTTTACTACAAATTACTAACATTTTACATTAGATATCAAAAACCCAGAAAGCATGCATAGCAGCATGGTGAATGTAAAGCAAGGGTAGATGAACCTAAAGTGGGTCAACAGCGTATTGGGTGGATGAACCTCATAGATTAATGACAAGTAGCAAAAAATTCAAAGAGTGGCATCTATTGAGGAGTTAACAAAACAGACAACAAAAGATAGACATGACTAAAAACTAAAGAAAACCTCCACATGGCTCTTCATAAAAATTGTGTGGAGGAAGTTCCAGGAGCAATGACCAATAGGGACAGAGAGAGAAAGAGTGAGCCAAGGAAATCAGCTGTCAAAGTGACCTGATGATGATAATGATGATGTATGCATAAATTCCTTGCAACTTGATTAAATGATTTATATATATATATATATATATATATATATATATATATATATATACACACACACACATCATCATGTCATGCTAGCAGCATGGATATCCATGACAATATCTCACCAACCGTCCCTATTCTTCATTGCTCCCAGCAGGTCCTCTGCACAGCATCCAGTATCCATGCAGTGCTGGTTAATGTAAGTCTTTGCTGCTCAGCCCACACTGGCATCCCCATGTGCTGGCTTCCAAAGGAGAACATCACTTATGAGTTTGTTCTTGCTTCTCCAGCAGTGTCAGATGGTTTGTGTGATAGGGGGTAAGTGGCCATACAGCTGCTTCCTTGTGGGGTGTTGTTTCAACAATATATCAATCATTGATAAGACATCCTAACCCTAACTGAAGGAAATTTGGTTTTCAGTCTAGATATACACGTGTCAAGTCAATAATTATGTCATATTGCTCTTTTGAGCTAAAAACATGCGAAATTCATTTAGCATCATGGCAAAAGATTAAACATGTTTCACATGCAGCCACCTATCCCCCCCTACCCAAACAAGAAATCTCCAAGGTGCTTAATAAAAGAGCAAGCTACCTTCCACACCCTAGAGCTACTTTACACCCACTAACCAACTGCTGCCAGAAATCCAATGTAAATGTCACATGTGTGGGTCAACTCAACCATCCACTCAAAGAAACAACAAGTCAGGCAATATAATCAAAACTTTTGGCACCATGTGTCTTTTCTTCCCAACTGCCTACCCCTGGCACCTGGTAGTGGAAGTAGATATACACATAGCAGCCAAAATTCAGCACATGCACAAAAGGCACACCCGTCCCCCAAGGGAGAAAAAAAAAAAAAAAGAGTTGCAGCATCTGGGACATTCTTACTCACAAATACCGATTAACCCCATTGTACAGCAGATTAAATTCAAGTTGTGTGTACGCGTATATGCATACATTTTTTTTTTTTTTTTTCAGGATCTGTAGAATTTAATGGCTTGGATCCAAATTATTTTTGGCATCTTGCGATCAGCCAGATGCCAGACTGCACCTTTTCTTGAGAGTCTATAACATTATTCTGGTAGGTCATTGCAAGCTTCAGCGGCAGCAGCTACAGTTCATATAACTGGTTATGTTCCAGACGTTTCAAATATTAGTAGAGATTTATTGGTGTTATAATAAAAATACTCTCAAGTAGCCACACAATAGTGATATGAAGAATAAGGTCAATAATTTTGACATTTTCTTTATCTTTTTTTTTTTTTCTAATAACCATATCATGAGTCTACACATTTTCTCATTGCTAAAATATTCAGAGTAAAATAAAGATTATTATAACATAGAATAGCGAAATCTATTATTGACAGGTAGTGTAGTATAGTTTAAAATAAAAATAAAAACATTAAGTCATCTAGGTTTGATTGACAAGTGATGAACTCAGGTCATTTGAGACCTTGGCTTTCATTGGACAAAAGTAATGTGATTGGATCATTCTTGAAATAAGATAACATCAGTCAGTGAAAATTTGCCCACTAGAGTATATTGTTCCAGCCATGCTTTAATTCACTAGGGTTAACATGGGTAAAAAAACTTTGTTACCAAGTAAAAAATAAAATATGTGCACATAAAAATATGGTCTTATTATTCAGACTAAGAAGAATATAGTATAAAAAATGACAATGAACAAAATGTACAAGAACAATAGTGACAACAGACACAGAGCAATATGACAAGAAGAAGGAGGCAAGAAGATGGGCGCTGACCAATATCATAAGATATAAAAAAGAAATAGAAGACAAATATAAATATTGATGAGTATATAACAAGTATAAAGAATTAGAGTTTAGTGCTGGTAAAATTTTATTTTTGGTACCACAGGACCGAGAGCTACAAGAAAATACCAAGTTTAACTTGGAGGGGGGGGGTGCAATTCCCTTCTAGCCCATAACAGTAATCCCTCAACAACTTTCAGTAGAGTCACATGCAGATTTGTGTAGACAATGATTTACTCTATTTTACAATATTTAGCTGTATTGAAAAATAGAAAATTAATCTTCGTACATTGGATTCTATTTACAGAATTTTATATCTATTAATAATGGAGATTCGTTTCCGGTTTTTGTCTGTAACAAAAACGACGTCACTGATATGTCACACTACATAAAACGTCATAATGTAGAATAAATACACTCAAAATATGAGCATCCAATGTTAACAGTCCTCATTGTTTTTTTAAACAAGTTTTAATAAATACATACCTGGTATTATCTATCTATATATAGTTTGTTTTATTTTAATATATATTTAAAGTTATCAGAACTAAGTTTCCATTTCAAATTTTTTATTTTTTACTTCTTTAATAAATCTATTTTATTTTTACTCCTTCAATAAATTTGATTTTACTTTACTTATGATACAAACTCTCTGATATTAAATTTTCAACTCCCATCCCCTCAAGGCAATATTTATTTTACGTCGACCAGGTCATTTTTTTTATTTTGCTAGTATTATTAATATATAATATATTTATAGAAAAATTTATATATAATATATCATTCAAGAATAAAATTGTCACATGTCATGGACCGATTCTATCTGATCAATAAGAAGAAGCACTTGAAGCAGAAGAGTGATATCACTTAGTATAAGCCATGATGATATCTCAGTATATCATCATGGCTTGGCTTTGTAAATGAAGATTAAGGTATGCAGGCATATTCGTAGATGAGAAAGCCAATGTGGAACAGACAGGAACAACTGCAGCAACTGCAGCTGAAAGACTGGTCAAGGTTTGATGGCATTATTTTGTGGTTCTTCCTCCTGTGCTTTTTGTCCTTATGGATGGTCTGTTGGAATTATTTTGATATAAGATGTGCTCTAATTCCCCACCAAGATCATGTGATTTACTCCTGCAGCCAATCACTAAACATAGTGCGTGGAATACACACTATTTAACACCCCCCCCCACTGGTCATAATTACAATTGCACTCACTGAAGACGGACATAGGATTACCAGATCTTTACCAATACTCAGGAAAGACTTATACGATTACCAGAGGAACCAAAGGATTCATTATCGAAGAACTCTTTACCAGAGGAACCAAAGAATTCATTATTGAAGGACTCTTTACCAGAGGAACCAAAGAATTCATTATTGAAGGACTCTTTACCAGGAACTAAGGACTCTTTATCAGAGGAACCAAAGGATTCATTATCGAGGGACTCTTTACCAGGGATCCAATTCCACTGGACAAGCGCTCCTGCTTTAAAGCAAAGGATGGCCCATAAAAACTTAACATGGTCTTACAGGTATTTCCAAAGGAGGAGACAGCATGGTTAGTGGTGAGACACCAGCCATCATAGTTCTCAACTAGGGTGAACCATTAGCGATTGTTGATATGACAGGCTCCAAAGGATTATTTTCAAGCAGTCTTGTATTGCTTTTTTGGTGCTCCTCTGTCACGATGGCCATACAGTGTGAGTTTGGGCAGGCAAACATTCCTTATCCTAGAAATATGTACTGTTGGATTATGGTATATAAGTGTGCTGAAACCACCACTTACTTATAGACTCAGCATGGTTGGGACTAAACTAGCCAATAAACAGATCGAATATGTGGTTTAATTATTTAATCGCCGATATATGACGCTGAGGGGGACCTGCATTAACCTTGCAACCAACCATGACACTAAGGAATGGCGCAGGATTTAAGGAATAAGGATCATACCAGACACTAAGGAATAACCAAAGATCAACCAAAGGAATAACCAAAGGATCATACCAGACACTAAGGAAGCACTAAGACACTAAGGACTAAGGAAAAACAGGTTCTTCACTAAAGATTGCACTCGGCTTAATACAAGGGATCTCCACTGTAATGTGCTCTCACTTGAAGCCTAAAAATGGTCACAAAACTCATAACACCAGTGTAATGGGACTTTAGTAGCATGGCTTCGATGCTGGTGATCTTCACCTGTTCAAGGACTCCAATATTTATGACAAAAATATTCTTCAGATGTCTGTTGTGATTATGTCTACATGTGTTTATATAACTTACACCGAGATATGCTTCAAAGAATTTAACAGAAAGAAAGGTACTTCTTTAGAATTGTTATCTGTTCAGGAATGCAAAGTACTGTACACAAAAAAATAGTATGATGTCTCACAGCAATGTGCATAAAATTCAGATGCTTCCAACATTCCTTCTGGTTGTGAACGCCAAGTGATCACCAAGCAGTCACGTACACCAACATAGCAGTCTTCAGGGAAAAATGCAACTGTATGGCCACTTACCTCCTATCACACAAACCATATAAGTAAGATGAACATGACATACTGGACACTCACAAGAAACCTTCTCCTGTAGTCACCTAAACATGGACACACCAGAGTGGGTTAATCAGCAAAGACCCACATTGATCAGCTCTGTGCAGATATTGGATGTTGTGGGGAGGACTTGCCAGGAGCGATAACCAATAGGGACAGGTGGTGAGGGAAGGTCATGGAAATCCGTGCTGTCAGCATGACATGACAATGAATGAAATTTAAATAAAATTTAAATAAATAATTTGTCCTTTTAAACTTAAATTTTAAAATTACTTTAAAATAAGAACTCTATTATAAATCTAATATTTAGTGTGTGTGTCGTGTGTGTGTGGTTTGCTTTTTTGGTTTTACGGCATATCAATCTTAGTGGGTCATTTAATGCCAAAAAAATGTTGAAATAAGTTAATTCTTAATGGCTACTCAATTTGTTTTTATAAACACATTTTTTATTTAACCCATAGATGAGACCCTAACAGGTACTACCACTCTGGGTCAGAGTGGACCTGGGAGCAATGGTGATGAAGGGGTGGTTACTTTCCCCCAAACCTGAAACCTCACCATCAGATAGAGTTTAACATCATTCCCAGGATATGAAGACCCTCAGCCACCACTTTCTAGCACCCATGTGATAAAAAGGGTTGGGGCTTGCCATTAGAGCAATCATATAGGTGCTAGGGTTTGACGTAACCAGCTGATTAGAGGAGGCCACTCCGACCACCCGTCTAACCTAAGTAAGGGTCAAAGTGGGTGGAGTGTTGCATGTTATGGACTGCTCAGCCACCTGGGTTCCATTCTTACCACGGCCAACAGGTGCCCCATAGAGGACCAGCTTCATTTTGATGTATGACTTTCCTTCCTAGGGGTATTACCCTGTCCAACAACTTAAGGCCAATTTCCATTTTAACTGTATAAACAAACAAAATAATAAAATATATAATAATAAAAATACTATACATATATACCTGTGTATAATATGTGTGTGTGTGTTGTGTGTGTGTGGTGTCAGTGAACAGTGTGTATATAACACTTAGTATTGTCATAGCCATGAAACAATATGTGTTTATAATTAGTATACACAACTCATCAGGCCCCTAAGTGTCCCGATTATCCCCTCAATATTTGTTTTCTATCCACAGTATAGCAACAGCTGCAACATAATATATTTGAATATTTATAAAAATATATGACAGCTTATATCAGTAACACACAGTATATATATATATATATTATATGTGTGTGTGTGTGTGTGTGTTTACATAAAATAAGAAAAATGATAGCAATAAAACTGTTACATTACCAAAGTTGCACTTGTACAAATTATAAGGATCAAAAGGTGTGAACTCACCTGAAAAGAAAAGAAAAAAAAAAGAAAATTAAATAATCAGAAGAAACAAATCACATAAATAGAAATAATTTTACTTGAATATTATAATTGAAATACAGAAGGAAAAAAAGAAATATCGCCAAATTGCACTATATATATATATATATATTATATATTTATATATATTTGAACTTATAATAATTCAAAAATTCAATAGATTTTCGGAATCATCTTTTTTTTGGGGGGGGGGGGGGGGGGCCCCCCATCCATAAACTTTATAGTTTGATGGATTTTATCTTAGTTTGAATAATTGCAAAATTTGGAATCAAAGAGCAAAACCCAACAAACAAAAATAAAAATTTAAAAATAAAAAGAGAGAGAGAGAGAGAGAGAGAGAGAGAGAGAGAGAGAGAGAGAGAGAGAGAAAATCTGTGACATCAATAGAGAAAGGATAAATGATAAGCAATGGGAGGTTTTTCATTTTCCTAAAGTTTTTAAACAAGTTTAATAATAATGATAATTTTCTTATCAAGAACATTTATAAACAGAGTTGTAAGAGAAGGATTTGGAGTCTTTTGTACAAATCAACAACAAAAATAAGATGATACAAAAGTGAAAAAAAAAAAAGAAAAAAAGAAGAAGAAAAAGAAGGAAAAGAAAAAAAGAAGGAAACGTAAAGGAACTGAAGAAAAAAAAAGAAGGAAACGTAAAGAAACTGAAGAAAAAGAAAGAACGTAAAAGAACTGAAGAAAAAAGAAAGAAACGTAAAAGAACTGAAGAAAAAGAGAGAAACGTAAAAGAAAGAAACGTAAAAGAACTGAAGAAAAAAGAAGAAAAGAACTGAAGAAAAAGAAAAAGAAACGTAAAAGAAAAAGAAATAAAGAAAGAATAAAGAAAAAGAACTGTTCAGAAAAAAAAACCTAGAAGAAGTGAAGAAAAAGAAATCCAGAAGAGAAAGAGAGAGCAAAAGAAAATAATCTATCTACATCTATTGGGGGTCAAAAGGGAAAAGGATATGACAAAGTACAAAGGAATGAGAAGGAAAATGGAAATGTTGAAATGGAGAAGAATGAAAATCAAAAGGAATATAATTGATTGAAAAGCAAAGAAAGGATAAAGGAACAGAAAACAGAGGAAACAGGAAGTAGTGTTTCCTTAAGTTAAGAGTACCTGGCCATTGCCCAGACAGAGAGAGAGAAAGAGAGAATTTTAGTTAAGGGCAAAAAAGAGTGGCTGGCTTAAATCCAGATGAAGATAATTTGAACGATGGACAGACAAACACGTAGGTGGACAGAAAAATATCATGAGTCATAGCCAAAATGGTGAAGATAGAACTATTGCTAGTAACAAAGTAGCCAATAAGTTGTATTAATGGTTCCTCACAATGTGTGTGTGTGGTACATATACACACACACACATTCAAATATATATATATACACACACCACACACATCCTTACATATATACACACACCCACACACATTATAATACACACACACACAACACATCCTTATATATATACACACACACACACATCCTTACATATATACACACACACACACACACTTACATATATACACACACACACACACTTACATATATACACACACACACACACTTACATATATACACACACACACATATATACACACACACACACACACATCCTTACATATATACACACACACACATCCTTACATATATACACACACATTCACATATATATATATATATATATATATATATATATATATATATATATATATATATATTACATACACACACGTCCAGTTAAATCTTTGGCATATTATATAAAAACACTAACAAGAATTTAGGGAGTCTATTTGGCAGACATTTTATTTGAGTGGCAATAAATACAATTAAAAAAAGAAAAACATAAGAAAGGCAGATGCATCTCTAGTTCAAAGCCTGGCTTCTTGTCCACGGTATGCAGACAGGAAATAATAAACTCAAATTCAAGCCAAACACAATGAAAATATCTTGATAAAAATTTAGATAAGAATATAATGAATCTTGCAATGAAAACCATAAAAACACAAGGAATTTACAATACGGATGGATATGGAATACAAGCAATACATTTTGGCATTCAATAAATGTTACAGAGGCAATGAAATAGTTAAAAGAAATGGACTTATGTTTGATTCATGTGTGAGTAATTTTATGTCTGCTATCAGCCCCAGTGGTCAGTGTTCAAGTGGAGATCAAAGTGAGGATCTTTGATCTTTTAAAACATGTTGCCCCCCCCACACACACACACACTTGAAAGATGCTTTTTTTTTTTTTTAACCCTCCATTTTGTACCAGACTAAGCTCAGCTCACTTTAATAAATATTTTGACCTGCTTCATGGGTTAAATAGTTGAAAATTTCCCTGTTGACACCAATGGTCAAACCCAGGTTTTAAAAAAAAAAAATCTAAGATCTGGAATGCTGATTTTCAAGGTAGGCCAGTGACCCAATGTGGATGACTGGTATAATAGTATTTTCGGACCATATGACCTTTAGGCACCCCTTTTTTATCTTGATTCAGAAGGACATGTTTTTCATTTACATGAGTGAGTAATTTTATGTCTGCTATCAGCCCCAGTGGTCAGTGTTCAAGTGGATATCAAAGCGAGGATCTTTGATTTTTAAAGCATGTTGCTTAGTAGAAACAATTGTACAAAACTCATAACAAATGAATGCATAATGTTCTCCTATTTATGTAAATCTGTTTGTAAAGAACTGTTAGGAAGACCTAACAAAAATAGAGTTGCTTCCCTTGATCAGTAGGGGACTGTTGGGAACCCGGAAGTGGGGTTTCCGCTATGTCACTTTTGGATTGGAGTTCGGACTGAGTGGATGCAGCTTACAACACGTGTGAGCTAGTTAAGTCACTTTTAGGGCAGAAACATTCTCAACCCTGTGTTAAATAAAACCTTGTTAATTTTCCAACAACCTGGTCTTGCGTTATTATTCAGTCTTCTGTATTTTATCTGTATGTAAAAACATAACAAGAACCATCACTTACAAACCAAAATTCATGGTCTGGGTGTGTTCTGTTTAAGCAGAGTCTACTGTTAAGATTTGAGTCTCACAAATCAATTAAGGCTTGTAAGGAAATGGAGTTATTCCCCTTCATTGAAAATAATCATCTATCTAAAATAACAAAAGGAAGAAAACACTAAAAAGAAAAAAAGAAATATATATATATATATATATATATATATATGGAGGAGTTATATATTAGAACAAAGACAAGTTCAAGTGACAAATAACAAAACAGATAGGCCTTTGAAAATATGTGTCCAAGAAGAAAAAAAAAAAAAAAAAAAAAAAAAACATGGCTCAGGTAAGTATATCAAATCTTGGGTGATATGTACAAAAAGGTGGGGTAAAGGAGGGGGAAGCTAATTTAAAAAACATGCTTATCTTCAGCTATAACACCTGATATAATGATCTAAAATGAATTTATTTTTCACTGTTTAGATTAATTTACTGCGAGTCTGCAATGAAGAGTAAAATACAATGTGAATCAGTACTCTAAGTAACAACAATTAAAAAATAAATAAATCTTAAAGAAAAAAAAACAAAAAAAAACAGAATGGTATCTTAAAATGTATCTTCTTTCTTTCTCTCTTGTCACATGATTTATTTTCCAATTCCTTAAGTCTTTGATGCTTCATTACAGTTTCATTATAATTCTAATATCATGCTTGAGAGATCCAAATAATAAATATCATGTCAGTGATGGCTGTTAGCATGGACAGCTGAAGTTTGCCACTATTAGATTACATATTTAAGGTTTCAAGTACAACAATCTTTCTTTCCTATTTACTTTACAGAAATCACTTAAAAAAGGATGACAAATAGCATTCAATTCTATTTGGGGTAAAAAAAATAAAAAATAAAAAAAAATAAAAAAAAACATCTCTGGATCATTTGTATTAATTGGATTTTTCAGACATGTCCTCATTTTTATTGATATTTACTAGCAAAATAAAAAACGGCCTCCGGTCGATATAAAAATAGATTTTTGAAACATATTGCCTGACGGGTGAGAGTTAAAAATTCAATGTCACCGAGTTTGTACCCGAAGTAAGTAAAATCATCAAATTCATTAAAGGATTAAAAAATAAAACAATTTGAAATGTAAACTTTAAATATGTATTAAAATAAAACAAACTATATATAGATATATAATACCAGTCATGTATTTATAAAAACTTGTTTTAAAAAACAATGAGGACTGTCTAATGTTGCATGTTCAAATTTTCAGTGTATTTACTCTATGTTATGAGGATTTTGGGTAATGTAACATAAGCAGTGACATAGTTTTTGTTACAGACAAAAACCGGAAGCGAATCTCCATTATTAATAGATATACACAACATTTTCGTACAAGTACTTGGCATAAAGAGATCGTACCTGCAATTCGCTATTGCCAAAAGGCTGGAAGTTTTAGTCTTGACAAGAAGGTCAGAATAAGCACCTAACCAACTTGTCAAGAATAATGAGATATCATCTCTACGTGATGTTGAATACACAAATATTGATTACATTTATAAAGATGCACCAGAACGCCATTCAATATTAGGCAAACCTGTGAATGAACAAAGTTCAACATGTGCAGATCAAGCAAAGAGGATATGTTGTCCTTTATTTACCGTCTCAAAGAGCGCATCAGTTTGCTTGACACTAAGTTCCTTGAAACACACACACAGCTAATATCCTCAACATATCTTCTTACCCTTTTTTCATTAACATCACTCATCAATTCATAACACACCCAAACACCATTTGCAATAACAACAAACAGATTATATTTGATTTCACTTTCAGTATGTTAACCTCAGCCTGACAGTGAAGATGAAGATGGCATATCAAAAATTGAAACAAAATAAATAAATAATAAATAAATAAATAAAAAATAAAAAATAGAACAGGTACCAAAAATAGAGAAGTCAGGGTTATTTCCTAGTTGAGTACCATGAGTGAACCAGAATAAACAGAACCCAAATTATTTATTTATTTTCCCATTAAACTAACTCTAAACCTCAACCCTAAACCTTGGATTTAAATTCAAAAAAATTTAATTAAAATTAACAGTTTTTATTACAAATTTTGTGGGTTCTGTTTTTTTCTGGGTCACACTTTAATATTATGTTACTCAACTACGGGAGTAGGGTTAGGGGGGTTAGAGTTAGTTTAATGGGAAAATATATAATTTGGGTTCTGTTTTTTCTGGGTCGCCCTGTAATATCATGTTACACAACTAGAAATAACCGAAGCCGGAGTCAAAGATTGAAACAAAACATTTAAAGAAAGAAAAAGCACTTCCAATAATGTGACAATGATTTTTATTTTACTAGGATGAGTCAAAAGTTTTGCAGTATTTTGAAATGCACTAGTTTACAGCAAATGTATCACTTGACCAAAACAGTTCAAAAGAGAACTGTGGAGTTGGAGTCAAAGTCAGAAGCAGCAAAAGGGTCAATGGAGTCAGAGTCAGTATAGTTTTATCGACCGACTCCAGGTGAATTTACACTTTATATAGCTCTAGTTTAATTTTCAAAGTTCTATAGTGCACACTCCTTATGAATATATTAGAAAGAATCATGGTTTTATATTTATTTGTAGGCCATAATTACATAAACAGGTGTTGAAGTCAAAGTTGATTATACAAACATAATGAGAATTTTACTTTTAGATAGATGATTAGTCGTCTTTAATAAAATCTTTTTTAAATCTTAAAAAATTCTTTTATCAGAAAATAAAAAATTACTCCTTCCTAAATAGAAGCACTAATATCATCATGGATGATGGTTACAATGAAACCCAACAGGTTCATAGCTTATCAAGTTAACTCTAAAAAGATCAATATTTTACAAACTCAATTGCCAGGTTGGTTGGTTGTTTTACAGCATTTCAATTCCTTTCAGGTCATTTAATGCTGAATCAAGTCATTTTGATAAACAAAGGACTCGGGAACCATCTTGAACTTGGGGACCTTCTTGTCGTAATCAAGAGCCACTGAGTCCGAGAAGGTTTCCCCGAGTCTGACAAGAAATACCTGAAGAAGGCTGGAGGGCACATCAGCCGAAATGTTGTACAGATAATAATGAAGATGAGGACAATAGTCTGAATAATACAAATAATACTAATTATCAAGCCTCATCTCAACAATTCAGATAAATAAAATAGAAAGTGTTCCACTTTAGTTGTTTTTTCCTGTTCACATATGCGTTTTTCTGTCTAACTACTTTGCTCTTCTATGATCTGGCGCCATTTCTTCAAGAGAAATCAACAAAGGATAAAAGTCAAAAACAAGATAGGGGGGTGGGGGGTATACAATACCTGTTATGCCCACAAGTGTATGCATAACTGCCCAGCTATTTTTTTTTCTATTTCTTTATCCCTCTGTCAGCTTCTTCATCTAATTCTTTACCTTTTCTTTCTTTCATCCCCCCT
>CM042150.1:88867595-88890095 GCA_023376005.1 Doryteuthis pealeii
CAACAAAATGTGCACTTTTGTGAAGATAAATTATGATGACATTTTGATAAAATTCTTCACTTTTTCAAAAGAAAGAAAGAAAAAAAAAAGAGAAAAAAACATCAAGTAATTACAAAAAAAAAAATTTACACAGAAATTTACTAAAAGTTTAACATGAAAAAAAAAAAAAAAAAAAGGGGAATTTTTATTATTGTTTATATATATATATATATATATATATATATATATATATATATATATATATATATATATATTATGAGCTATGCAAGTAAAACAAGCAGTAAAACAAACATGTCAGCCATTAATGTTTCCATTTGCATTCTGATCTTTTTAAACTTATGTTGTTCATTTAAACTTCTTTTTTTAATGATTATTTTGTCTATGTTATTCCTCATGTTGATAAGGCTAAATTTATTCTTAACATTATTTGTTTTTTTAGAAGAGCAGTCTTTTTTTAGTAAGTCATAATTTCAACCTTTTACTACATTCTTTATACTAGCAGATATATGCACCCTCCGGGTGCAAGTATTTAAGTTTTAATGTAATAAAATATTGTATTAAATTAGAAAGGCTAATGAAACTAAATAAGAATACAAATAAAAAGATTTGAAACAGAGGGAGTATAGTAAAAGATTTGAAACAGAGGGAGTATAATAAAAAATGGAACAACTAAAACTTACTCTTCCATCACTCTCGTCTTTCATTGTTATCTTTTCTAATTTAAGTATTTAGTTATAAGAGGAAGTAAAGATTAAAATGACACTTATTTTATCTTGTTAATGGATTTCATTTAAGATTCATTGAAGAGATTTTTGCTTATATTCATTAAAATAAAACCAAACAGTTAGAAATCAATAATACTAAGCACATATTTATTAAATTCGATTTTTTAATATTAATATGCAAATTAGCCTTCCCGTTCACATTGTAAAGCGCTATTTTGTTGTATATATAAATATAATTGCACGTTGTTAGTATGTAGACATAGTTAACAGTATTAATAATGTAAGACAATTTTATTAATAATTGAGGTTTAGATAAAAATAAAATCATGGAGAATGTGATGTCAATAACTAAGAGAATTGTGACTTGAGTAGGAATATAGTTTCGGTTACAGACAGAAAAACACACAATCTCCATTATAATAAGATATACTTAAACATATTAACAGACAATAAATTGCAATATCCTGAAGGACATTATCAATTTTGACCTTAGGGCAGTAAGTGATTGGGGTTCTGTTGATACACACTTTATTTTAGAACATGTGCACAAATTCAACATTTACTGTAATACACCTAAATTGTTTGTACATTTAATATTGAGTAAATTGAAACAGATATTGAAGGTATTGCAATATCATTTTCCATTAGTTTATATGACAAGGTTTGGTTTAGTTTCTTTGTTTAATGGCAAGGTTAGTTAAACTCCTAGTTGAGACTGTTTGCATTTCCCTTTGCGATAATACCCTTCAGGTAAAGCACAAATTTATCTCTTCTCCCCCTCCAAGTATGGGCAAATAGTAGACTAGACTATCTAACATTGAAAAACTGTTTGGTTTGGTTTGGTTTACAGCATATCAACCTCAGTGGGTCATTTAATGCCGACAAAGTTTTGAAATAAATTCATTCTTAATGAATACTCAATTTTTTTTATAAACACATTTTTCTATTTAACTCGTAGATGGGACCCTAAGAGGTACTACCACTCCGGGTCAGAGTGGACCAGGGAGTAATGGTGATGAAGGGGTGTTCCACATTCCCCAAACCTTTAGAACTTAAACCTCACCATCAGTTTAACGTCATTCCCAGGACATAAAGACCTTCAGTCACCGCCTTCTAGCACATATATGATAAAAAGGGTTGGGGCTTGCCATAAGGGCAATAGAGTTGGAACAATCATATAGGTGCTAGGACTTGATGGGACCAGCCAATTGATCAGAGGGGCCTTTCCAACCACCCATCTAGCCTAAGTAAGGGTCTAAGTGGGTGTTGCATGTCATCAAATGCTTATCCACCAGGATTCCGTCCTTAAGATATCTTGTTTCAGTTAATTATTCCTAATTAATGAATCCCAGTGATGTTGTCCGTCTCTTCCATTGAACCATAGTAGAAGACCTGCAACCTAACCAAGCGATTAAACTCATATCCAACAGTTATGCTTAACAAATGATTTTATACATTTATATGATTCCTAAGGTGGTTTTACTTTAGTAGCTAATACCACTTCTTATAATACATTAGGAGGCCTCAAAAAAGCTTTCTATTCTCCTCATCTTTATTGTTATCTGTACATTTCCATTGAACCATAGTAGATGGCATGCAACCTAACCAAGGGATTAAACGCTTAACCAATAGTGTTGGGGGCAATCATATAGGTGCTACAATTTGAAAAACTGAATTCAAAACCAGGTCATGTTGGACAAGCAACTCCACCCCATAAAAACCAATTTGCCATGGAAACCAGAGCACCATTATAGTACAGTCCTATCCTATATAAAGAAGTCTACAGGACTTAATATATTTTATTTTTAAAGGAGGATTCCCAAGGATAAGCCTAATGGATGTAACCAACATCTCAGATTCAATAGTTTTATTGGATGAAAGGGAAAAGCATGAGCTGTGGAGATAAACGAGTTTTCAAATAAAAAAATAATGCTGTCCTTAACACATATACAGCTATCCATTAGAAGTTGAGTGCATCTTTCATATTAAATGGAGAAAGGAAAAAAAAACAAGCTAGCCAAGCAGACTTCCAGCTTCTGGTGAAGAAGGGCAGCAGAGAGAAATTGAACCTGGGAATTAACTCAGCCATATTACAAAGTCAAATGTTCAGGAGATTTAGAACACTGAACAGAAAGAATGAACTTCCTTTTATTCACCGAGTATAAAGTAGCATTTCTTTACAAATTCCACGGGGAATTTGTGTCCCCCCCACCTAGCCAATGAAAATATCAATCAACAATGAATCATATGACTGACCTATTGGTTATGAAAAATTATATAGTAAAGTTTAGTTTAGTTTCTTTGTTTAATGGCATATGAATCTTTATGGGTTATTTAATGCCAAAACCATCCTTATAGATGAACAGCCGTGGTACTATTTAACCATAGCTAGGGAGATGAGTGGGTGCATATCTTTCCGAAGGATATTAGTCCAAAAGTGAACACAATAGTACGACTGGAGTTCAAACTCACTTTCTACAATGTCACAGTCCAGCACGTTAGCCACTACACCTCCCCACCCCCACATTGTAAAGTCTGGTCATAACTATAATTATGACTGGAGTCATGATACAAGTCAGCAGATTTTGAAAAACTAATTTACTAAGCATAGTTTGGTACAAGGCCAGATAGGGGGGGGGCACCTAGAGAGAACTGAACTCACTAACAATAGTTTGCTAGCCTAGTTGATAACCATTACACAACACAAGGAACACCGAAAAAACAAAGTTTGGCACAAGGTTGCAAATATGGGGCACCTAATGAGGACTGAATTCACTAGTAAGTAAGTAAAGTCGTCGGGGGGCCTAAAGTCGGTATCAGCCAGACAGCGAGGGAGTCTAGCACTAGACCAAGGAGATTGTTTTTGCATCTGAGGTGGAGCGCCACACCTACCATCAACTCCTTACTTTACTACACAGATCCCTGTGCTACTCATACGCTGAGTTGACAAGGGCCGGCATGAACCCAGAACCCTGCGGTTCCTAATCGGACGCTCTACCGACTGAGACAAATAAATTTTTAAAAGATGTATTATTTTTTTTTTAATGGCAACTGACTTTTTCACCAACTCTATATTTTGAAATAAATTGTAATTTATAAAAAAATTTAAGTTCAAGGGCTGATATCAAATCCGAGACCTTGTGGCTCCTTGGTTGACACTTTACCGACTGAGCTAAGCCAGCCCTGAATTCACTACTCAGTAGTAATAGGTCTGCAAGACTAGCTTGTTAACCATTACACTAGGAAGGGAAGGTGAAAAGAACATTGAAGTATTCATAGATCTATAAGATTATTCATTAATACAGTTATCATGATTAAAGCCAGCATTTTATCATCCTTAAACATAGTTTAATATAATACATAGACATATTTGTGAGGTACCCAGTGAGGATCAACCTCCCTAATGATAGTTTTTCAAACCACTGCACTGTTGTATGTATTTACCTAACCCCTTCGCCACAAACAGGATGTGACACAAAGGTAATTTTTTAAGCTGGTTTAAATTTTTAATTCTTTTTTTTTCTAGATGGTTTGACTTACCAAAGTTAAAGAGCACAGTCTGCCCTACTATTTACCCATAGCTGAAGGGAGGGAAGAGAACAGATGGATTCATGTGGAAGAAAATGTATTTCTTAACTATAAAAGCTATAATACATTCCTGGAAAGAGCTCTAATAGCAAATGCAGGCTTTCAGACAATCTGGAATTGGTTTTCTAATTGCAAAGAAAGTTTTAATTCTATTCAGAAGAATATCTGGTGGTACTTGATCAGCATTCATTTCTTTCAAAGATAGCAAAAAAAAAAAAATCAACAATGATAATTAAAAAAAAAAAAAAAAAAAAAAAAAAAAAAAAATACCAAGAGGTAGATTTCATTCTGTGATTGGGCAGTACATCACGTTTGTTGTTTGGTAATAGTAAACCAGAAACTGTCACACTGAAACTAAGTATTGCATTTGATTCACAAATAAATTACGAATGCTTACAAAAATAAAAGGACAGTCTCAATGTCATGTTCAACATATCTAACTCCGGTTTCAACCGGGGGGGGGGGGTTCAGCCCTGGACCTTACAAGTTAACATTGTTGATCCCAGGGGGCCTTCCACCAGACTATAATTGCTTTTTTTTCTTTTTCTTTTTTTTTTTTTTTTGTTGGGGTGTAGCAGAACACCTACCGCTAGCTCCTAGACACTTTACCACACAGATCAGATTGCCTAAGCTGTGCTACTCCTGTACTGAGTTGGCAGGTTCCAATATTGAATATAAAACCTTGCTATTCCTAGGCGAATACTCTGACTGAGCAAGAACGAGCAAGAAAAGTACTAGTACCAGAGAATGAGAGTAGGATTCATACCTTTCCCAAGAGTATTAGTCCAAAAGTGAACAAAAAGCATGATTAGAGTTACCCACTATGCCACAGGACTCCCCCAACCTCTATTCTGCTGGTTTATATATACAAGGTGTGTCAAAAAAGTTCCAGATTTTGTGTACTTTTTGACACTTTGTATTCTAAAAAATTACCATTCCATTCATTGTTCATTTATATCTTGGTAAATACAGCTTCAAACTCGGCACTTTTATGACACACCTTGTATTCTGAAAAAAAAATAAACATTCCATTCATTGTTCATTTCTATCTTGGTAAATACAGCTTCAATCTCGATACTTTTATGACACACCTCATATTCTGAAAAAAAATTAACGTTCCATTCATTGTTCATTTCTATCTTGGTAAATACAGCTTCAACATTGATACTTTTATGACACACCTTGTAAATTCTTCTATCTAAGATCTGAATGTAGTATCCGTTCAATCATAGTCTTTCTGTGCACAACCCATCTGCACTTTCTGACCAAGAAACCTACATAATATAAAGCTGAAAGGAGTTGGAAAAAGCTGGAGAGGCACGGAGGTAGGAAAGAGGGTGTGAAGGATGAAAGGTAAGAGATTAAAAAAGAAAAGCTAGAAAGAAATAAAAGAGAAAGCCAGGTAAAGATGAAATAATAGAGACAGGCTTACTGGCCAAATATCAAGAGACAACGAGCAAAAAGATTGAAAGGTAAGTAAGGACAGACAGATGGAAAAATTACAATACATTAAAATTCTTTAGGGAGAGACAGAGCAACAACAACCAAAAAAAGATAAAAGGGATGATGCAGTAAAAAATATTTCTGTATTCTTATTGTTTTCACAAATATATAGTTTCATATAGGGACTAGCAAAAAAAATCGGATACTACAAGTTTTAAAAGTGAATTAAGAATAATTAAATCTATTATTTAAGGTTAAACTTTGTCTAAACAATAAGTAGTAACATAATAACCACCATTAAAAAAGAAAAATATGATTACAAATGCAGTTTATTTTAAAAAGATTTAAACTATTTGTTTTGGTCAATTTCGACGCGATCCGCCATTTTGGCTGTTTTTCAATGGTTTTAGGCGCTTGTTTACAATTTTAACATAAAATTTGGGATGGAAAAAAATTTTTACCAAAAATCAGGTAATTATCCGATTTTAATGAAATTTTTAGTATTGATTTAACAATTAATGAATTTTATAATGCATCAGTTATTTTATTTCAAAACTTTAATTATTTTTAAATTATTTCTGTAGGGCAGCTAAAGTCATTTTGTCAAAAACGCTTTTTAGGCTCAGTTTGCCAGTCCCTAAAACTATACAATGTGTGTATAATATTCAAATAAAAACATATATGGGCAATGAAGATTAGAAGAGATAAGAGAAATTTTGGTTGATTTTAATGGCATATTAAGGATATTGATTTTAATGGCATATTAAGGATTATTTTAATGGCATATGTTCAGGATTTTATGCCTAGAGGTTAGGGTATTGCATTCATTATATATTTATATTTTTTTGTGTAGAAGTTTAATCATTTTTTGTACTGATTTATATGAAATCACATTTTTCTATAATACAAATAATTTGCACACTGTTGTATGGTTTCACATAGTTTAAGCGTTTTTTGTACTGAGTTATATGAAATCAAATATTCCTATCTAATACTAATAATTAAATGGTTTCAAGTAATTATTTTAATTTGTCATTTTTTCCTACAGTTATATGGTTTCAAATAACTAATAATAATCCTTAGTAAACAAGTAACTATTCTTAATACAAATAATATTTAAACAGTTCTATTTGACCCATAGAAGGAACCTAACAGTTACTACCACTCCGTCAGAGTGGACCTGGGAGTAATGATAATGAAGGAGTACTCCACACTCCCGAGTGTTCCAGAAGTAGAGCCTCATCAGGAAATACAGTCAGTATATTCTAAGCTCTATCAACACGACTGGAGGATGAGAGAATCAAAGATACAGTAAAACAGTGAGAAAAGAGCAGAGTCATGAAGTAATGGATAATTTCAATTGGCAATAATTAGGTAATTTCCATGGCTCCAGCTAGTATATTAACAGAGATATTTGTTTAAATTAACTTATTAAACAAAGAATATTAGACAAGTAGAAAGTTTCAAGTCCACTATTGAGAGAAATGATTAAAAGTAAAACACTGCTAGGGAGTTCAAACATTGAAGTTCAGTGCACTTCAATTGAATGATTAGATTGAGTTAAGAACATATAGGAGGTGCACATGATGTAATCATTATTATCACAGAAAATGGACTCTTCAACCAGAGTTCAAATCCTGGACAAAGCTGTTTGCATTTAATATAGCACTTGTTGCATAGGAGCCAAATCGGGTTGTAGTAGTAGTCGTTAGTTCAGAGTAACAACATACAAATGTTTTATTGTAATCACGTTCATGCGTTCTGTTCGGTGCTACCCTAGACATGTGACGACGGACCCCCAACAAACATGTCTGACCCTTCTAGGGTCCAGCGAAAGAGAGACCGAATTTTCTTTACTTCCGTTTGTGGTCCCAGGGGTGGTGGGGTTACATCCACTCCCACTCATCCTGAGAAACTGGGACTTCCGTTTTTATTTTAAAATCTAGTTCCGGGGTCATTGGTCGGTCAATGGCTGGCACCCGTTCAGTGTTTCCCCTTCCAAACTTTAACCTCTTTTTGTTCTTATTTCTTTTTCTTCCCTTTCTCCAGAAATCCGATTACCATTTTCTTTTCAATCCCCAAATTCTCTGTAGATCATAATAATTACGCCCACAGCACAAATACTCTTAAGAAAAGTATGAATTCAACAATTCTCCCTCCAGTTACTGTAAATAGGGCAGATTGGGCCTTGGTATGGGATGGCAATTGGTCTAGAAGAAAGAAAGCTCTGAATTCAAACCTGTTAAACTCCACTTAAAAATTGACTGTGTTGCATCCTGGTTGTGGTAGAGGTATTGGTAATTACATACTGAAGGTATTGATTGATTCAAGATCAAAAGACTCTTATGATTATTGATACAAGAACCATCATTATCATAGATAAAAAGGTCAATATCATTAAAAATCAATACATTATTAGCATTTCAACTAAAGAAATATTCGGTTTTATGCTTATTTAGGCATGTCAGTCAGTATGAGCCATACAGCGAGGGAGTCTATCCCCTTTTCACTAGCGCTAGACCAAGGAGATTGCTTCTGTGTCTGAGGTGGAGCGTCACACCCTCAGCTCCTTACTTTACTGCACAGATCCCTGTACTACTCATATGCTGAGTTGGCAAGGGCCGGTATTGAACCGTGGTTTCTAGCCGAACGCTCTACAGACTGAGCTAAGCCAGCCACTTCAACATTTGCTATTAACTTAATCATGTTCAATTAATTAATCAAGCATTTAAAATCTAATCTTTAACAAGTCTTTCTGATTTAATAAGTATTGTTTTTTGGGTTTTTTTCTTTCTTGTTGTTGTTGGATAAACAAAAATTATCAATGATTTCAATGACACAACAAGAATAGATAAAACAAATACTGAATCCATATTATCTAGATTTTTCAAACTAGTGTCCTCATCTTTATTGTTATATTCACAACGTTTTGGCTAATGTGCCCTTCAACCTTCTTTAGGTGTTTCTTACTGAACTCAGGAACCTGAAACACCTGAAAAAGGTTGAGGTCACATCGACCAAAACATTGTGTACATGGCAATAAAGAGGAGGACAACAGTCAAAAAGAAATCTAAATAATATAAATTATCAAGCCTCATCTAAAAAAGGCTGAGTGCGTTTTACTTCATTTGGGAAAGATATAAATGAATGAATCTCTCTTTCTCAGTAAATAGTTGGGCAGACCAGACTCTTTAACCTTGGTAAAGGCAACGGGTCTACGAGAAGGAAAAATCTGAATTCAAATCAGGGAGGGAGGGAGCTAGCAATTCCACCCCCATAAAAAACCTACAGAGTTGCTCAAGAAAACAAAGAGGAACATAGCAGATTGCTGACGTCTTTTATCAGTAACATACCAAGGCAATTACCAAGCTGTAGGGTTTGTTTGTTCCCTGTGGTGGTTGTTTAAATTGAAGAACAGTTTGCTCAAACCAAGTGTAGTTTTGTGGGCGTCTTGAAGAGAGTTGGAAAAGCTGATGAGATATTCATACCTGGTTTAGTCTGTTGGATTTTATGGCATGTCAACCCTTGTTGGGCTATTTCACACCAAAGACTATTCATGGTTATTTTTTTTTAATTTTAAACATTTATTTTTTAACAATTTTTAAAAACACATTTTTTTCCTATTTAACGCATGGATGGGACCCTAATAGTTACTACCACTCTGGGTCAGTGGACCTGGGAGTAATGACAATGAAGAGGTACTTTTCACACTCCATAGCTTCAGAATTAGAACTTTACCAATAGATGCAGTTTAAGATAATACCCAGGGCACTAAGACACACTAAACAAGTAAGTGTTGCATGTCATGGACATCTTTTTGTACTGATAACCATCAAGCCATCCCTCACATCTCTGATATAAGAAAGTATGTAAGTAAAGTCGTCAGGGTGGCCTAGTGTTGATATCAGCCAGACAGTGAGGGAGTCTATTCCCTCTTCACTAGCACGAGACCAAAGGAGATTATTTTAGCATCTGAGATGGAGCACCATACCTACCATCAGCTCTTCACTTTACCACACAGATCCCTGTGCTACTCACACGCTGAGTTGGTGAGGGCTGGTATCAAACCAGCAAACTTATGATTCCTAGCCTAACGCTCTACTGACTGAGCTAAACCGGCCCTAATAGAGTAATAATAATAGAGCAAGAGTAATAATGATGATAATAATAATAATAATAATTAATTTCTTAAGAATGTAGAGATTTATCTTATCAGCTGATTTATCTATTATTACATTACACCTGTTTTCTCTAAGGTAAATGATCATTTCTGGGTTAATTTGCGTCAATAATTACCATCCTCTGAGACAAGAAGTCTTAAGCTTGACTGTCTACAAGGTGTGTCACCATCTTTAAAACAAATTCCCTATTGCAGCTCAGAGAAAATTATATTCTAAAAAACAAAGATTAAAAAAAGAAAATCATAGCCTTCCTTAGGTTTGGTTTGGTTTCTTTGTTTAATGACACACCAAACTTCAAGGGTTATTTAATGCCAAAACCATCCTTTAAGAAAAACACTAGTGATACTATTTAACCCAGTGTGGAGGGGTGGGGCGGTTTCATTCCTTTGCCAAATAATTTTCAAAAAATTCTATTTGCCCCATAGATGGGGTTCTAACAGATACTCCCACTCTGGGTCAGAGTGGGCCTGGGAGTAATGGCAATGAAAGGGTACTCCAGACTATCCAGACCTCCAGAATTGGAACTACCACAAGGGTTAGGGTTAGGGTTGAGGTTTAGGGTTAGTTTAATTAGAAAATAAATAATTTGGGTTCTGTTTTTTATGGGTCACTCATGTTACTCAACTAGGAAATAAGCAAACATTGACTTCAACTGAAGGGTAAAAAAATCAAGAAAGAGAAAAAGAAGAAGAAAAAAAAGGTCATGATGCATCCACCCCCATCTTAATTCTCCTTTGCTTCATCCCAATGTAATGCAGACTAAAATATTTGGATAGAGGATAACAGTTTGCAAATTATATTGGTATAGACAGAATCTTCTAATTAATTCTGACCTCATTAGAAATCAGTGAGATATTGCTTATTACCTACATTCTAGGGGGGAGGAGGGGTAGAGGTCCTTTTTTCATTGGCCCTTTTCCGTAGCCAAGATGATAAAATAGATATTTCATATTAGAATTCTAAAAGATTTCTTTGAGCAGGTAGATTATTCATAAGCACAGTTTTTTTTTCCCTTATGCAATTTACAAACCAACTTGGATTGAAAATTGCATAGGCAAGAAACTGACAGTTACCAAGAGCCATTTTTTATTTATTTTTATATATATATATATATATATATATATATATATATATATATATATATATATATATATATAGGCACGTGGCATAATGGTTAGAGTCATTGGAAATGGACTTGTCGACCCAAGTTCAAATCCTAGACAAGGCTGTTTGCATTTCACATACAGCTAATACCCTTGGGAAAGGTATAAATCCATATATTCTCCCTCCAGTTATGGGTAAAATAGTAGGGCAGACTGGTCTCTTCAACCTTGGGTAGGTAACCAGTCTAAGAGAAGGAAAACTCTGAATTCAAAAATCCTGAGGTCAGTCGTTGATTGGGTTTATAGCATTCCTTGTGCACCAATTCTTTCCTATCAACTGTGTCAAAAAGTGCAGAATTGTCCAACACAAGCCTTCACCACTATAAACAAATCACTGTGTTGGTTGTTCACTGAATGAACACTCATGCGTTGAAAATCGACGCGAGAGTTATATATATATAATATATATATATATATATATATATATATATATAAGTAAAGTCATCAGGGCGGCCTAAAGTCGGTATCAGCCAATCAGCGAGGGAGTCTATCCCCTTTTCACTAGCGCTAGACCAAAGAGATTGTTTTTGGCATCTGAGGTGGAGCACCACACGTACCATCAGCTCCTTACCTTACCACACAGATCCCTGTGCTACTCATATGCTGAGTTGGTGAGGACCGGAATCGAACTAGGAACGTTGTGGTTTCTAGCCGAATGCTCTAGCGACTGAGCTAACCCAGTCCTTATTATTATATATATATATATATATATATATATATATATAACACATACACAATTAGTATATAAGTACGGGCCGGGTTAGCTCAGTCGGTAGAACGTTCGGCTAGAAACCACAAGCGTATGAGTAGCACAGGGATCTGCGCGGTAAAGTAAGGCGCTGATGGTAGGTGTGGCGCTCCACCTCAGATGCTAAAACAATCTCCTTGTCTAGTGCTATTGAAAAGGGGATAGACTCCCTCGCTGATACCGACTTTAGGCCACCCCGTTGACTTTACTTACTTTATATAAGTACACCACCTATCCAGTTTTTTTTTTTTTTTTATCAAAAGTTAATTTCCTTCTAATGCAAAGATCATTAAGTTGCGCTCACAGAATGAACTCACTCTCACTCTATCCATCCATCCATCCAAGAGACCACTGATGGAAAATGTGCAACTACTTCAGTCACCATTTTTTCACACTGGTATATTGAGAGTATGAAAACTATATTGTGAAACCAAATATTTTTTCCAAAATGTTATCACTAAATATTGGCAACACCAAAGGGATAATTAAGGTAATTTTCACCTTTAGTTGTTAAAATTCCTAGCAAATAAGGCAATTAGGGTAACCTCCCTTGAATTTCACTTTGAGCTAAGTCTGTGTGAAATAAACCAATCTTAGAAACTTTTTCAAAAGCAATACAACTGCATGCTTTACCACAAAAATATCATAAAATGTGTTCTTAATAACAATTAAGTTCATTTCAGATAATGCGCACGCACAATTTTATGCTAGGAATTTTAACAACTAAAGGTAAAAATTACCATAATTAATTCATAATCATGAACTTATCTTCCACTTATTTCAGAAGAATAAAGGAAAACCATGACAAGTTTCAAATTTAGCATATTGCAATGAAATAAGACAGAGGCTCTAAAGAAGATGTTCCAAAAAGCAGCTGCTTCAAAATATCATCACATAATTCCATGGTTTTATCTAAGACACAAAAAAAAAAAATTACATCTGTTGACATTTGTAACATGAGCTAAAAGGAATTAGTTACCAGAACTAATAAAGTAAAAGACAATATTTATTCTTAATCAACTGCAATGAGGAGCAAGGGCAAAACAGTGTTTACCGAAAAATGGTGTGAAAATGTGTGTGTGTGTGTGTGTGTGTGTGTGTAGAAAATAGAAAAACAAAGTATTCCAAAAAAGATGAATTTATTCTAGATGATGAAGTCGATGTTAAGAATGTTTTGTTTTTTATTAAAACTTCATCAGGATATTAGGATGGGAAAAGTGTTGTCTGAACAGTGATGGATATCTTTTCAAAATACTGAGAAATGTGTATAGAGAAAAATGTTCATAACTGTTGGTAGCGCTCCTTTTTTTTAATTTAAAATAAACGGGAGATGTGAAAAGATATCCATCTCTGGAAAAAATTCATTTTTTTAAAAATACTTTGTTATCCTATTTTATTTATATATATATATATATATATATATATACACACACACACATACATACATACATACATACACAAAGTTATAAGTGAGGATAGCGTAGACAGACTCAACGGTGCTTGGTAACTGTCAGTTTCTCACCTATGATCTTCAGACCAACAATCCTGGCCTTGCAATTGTTGCTTTGGACTGGACTGGACTGGACTGGACTAAGCTAAAAAACAATTGGGTGCCTCACCATAGGACTATGGTTAGCAAACTAGTCTCATTGACCATTGCTATTATAAGTTCCATCTTCACCAGTACTGACCAATATTTGAACACTTGGGTTAAGCTTAAAAAATATGGGTGCATCTGTTGTATACTCTCTTTTCTTCTATTATTCTTCTGCTCATCTTTGGTATCTTACGTTCTTCTTCTAGCATCTGGACTTCATCTTGGGGACTTCGTGTCTGGTCTTCCATTGGGGATTTCTCTTTATCAGAAGCGCTGTGTCATTGGTAGTTTTTAGATAATAACCCGAGACTTTGATTTGCTTTAGATCATATTTTATTCCGAAATCCCCACCAGACTACCTGCGCAGATTGAGTACGACAGTGCACTTAAAGCAAATTACCACCTTCGTGGTTTGGCCGATACTGAACTCTCTTTCTAATCTAAACCGGAAGAGGGTCTTCTCCACCGATTCTCACGGTATCCCCCAGAAGGAGGATCAGACTGAGGTCAAGCCAAGTCACTCAATCCTTCAAGGTCACCGGCTGCAAATTATAACAGCCATTTTGGTTTCTACACTAATGGTATACAAGTGTTAGGAATTTAATAATTATGTAACACATCACTGTGACAATGTTATGATTTTTGGGGCCATCCTTTAGGCTTCAAGCAAGAGTGCTTGTCCATCAGAGATCTTTTGTGTTAAGCAGAGTGTGATCCTTAGAGAAGAATCCTTTGGTTGTTCCCTGGTGTTCCTCAGTCTTGCAAGTCCTTCGTCAATGATGTATCACCGATTAAGTAGTTAACCAACAACGTATTCGGGCTGTTGATTGGCTGAGGTTTAAACTACGTGACCTTGCTCAGTCTATAAATTAAGTGGTGGTTTGCAGCACGGCTTATATACTAATGGATACAATGGTTAGTAAACCACCGAATCCTTACTGGATGCCTCATAATTATGACACTGTGCAAGAAAAGACTTAGATAAGTAAATGCCAAAAAGAGGGTAAAAAAAAAAAGCGAAACCTAAGAAACAATAAATAAATCGAAAGAATGATTTTTTTGTTTAAATAAAAAATAAATAGAAAATCAGAAAAAGTGGGAAAAAAGATTAGAATAGAGAAAAGGCAGAGGGGGGGGGTGCAACAGCAACAACAACAACAAAAATAAAAAAATAAAAAAACAATTATGAGAAGAAGAAAAAATACTAAAAAAGAACTTTAAAAAGAACTTTAAAAAAAAAACACAAAATTTAACAAAATAACAAATATGTATGAGGAGGAGGAGGAGAAGGAAAAAGAAAAACAACAGAAGGAAAAAAATCTTTATAGATACTGGAAAGAAAAAAAAACAAAAGTGATGTTTGAGTGGATGCCAGAAAGCTCATGTGTTAGGCGCTATCTTGTTGATGATGCCCTAATAACATCAAAGTGCTAATCGACAGTCTGGGGTCGCTCTGCTCTAGGCTATTCCAAAAAGTAACACTAATTTACCTGTTTCCTACTTATACAGTATACATGTGTATGTATTTATACAGAAAAATAATTAAGAAACAAAAACAAACTCTCTCTCTCTCATATATATATATATATACACACACACACACACACAGAGTGATGGTGATAGATTTTTAATGTAGTGCATCCTGGGACACATGTATTCGATTTGAATGAGTCCCCGGGAAATTTGATGGGTCCCAATTAAAATTTCTTAATAAATTATAGAGTTTTTATTTATGAACAACTGAAGATCTCTAAGAACTACCTTGTACCCCATACAGTGTAATTCGTTTCCAAGAAAATATTGAAATGTATTTACTGTAAGCTGGATATGGTGGGGAAAGAAAAAAAAACAATTGGATGAAAGGATACAATTTTTCTGCGTCTTTTTAGATTTTTATGCATCAGTGATGCAGGACACGTCCCTCCCTCCCTCCTCTCATATATATATATATATATATATATATATATATATATATATATATGTTTTGTGCCAAAACCAATAATATCATAATATGCACACTTTTGCTTGAAGAGCAGTTTGTATACAAACTCTATACAGTGGTCTGGTTTCTGCTAATGTAATTATAGTCATACAGATTAAAAACTGAACATTTGCAGTCCATTACTGCAAACCAATATAATACATTAAACTTAATATTATCTAAATCAACAATACTTAAGGGCAGTCTTGTTGGAAGGTGTGAAATATTGAATGGTAAAACAGGGAAGATATGCTCTCTGGCCTCCTTCAGGTGTTTCTTGTTGCAATTGGAAGCCTTCATGGACCTTCAACTGAACCTTTTATTTAATTGTTAGATTGTCCTCATTCCAATACAATGACCGGGTACAAGTGTTAAGCCATGTTAAGTATTCGATGTTATTTTCACCCGTACTCAGGAATCTGAATCTGTTACCTACAGATGATTGTCACTTAGAACTGTTTTAACTCAACCCTAATATCCATTGCACCATGTGTCCAAATGGATGAGGACAACAGTCGGAAAAATTTAATTAAATTATCAAGCCTCATCTAAAAAATTTAGACGAATAATCAGATCTTTGATTTAGCTATTTTCTTTGCATCCTTGGATGCGCAGATTGCTAGACCAAATGGACATGGCCCATACTGCTTCAGGGTGCATGATTACATCGATTACATTACAGTATGATGGGAAACAATATATAATATATATATATATATATACACACACTATACTGCTATATTTACAAGTGAATAGAGCTCAATATCGTGAATAAAGTATATATATCTAAGTTCTGGTAGCATGAACATGAAGGCAATAGCGCTTGTTTTCTGACAGTTTCTTGCCTACGCAATTTTCAAACCAACATGAGAAATTGTCAATAACCCAGCGCCGTTGACTTCATATCCATGCTACTCTAACTTCACATACACATATATCATAAACAAGACATAGTTAATCGAAGCCTGAAGAAGATATCAGAAAATCTGAAACACATGTCGCTTATGTAAAATAAAAGAAATATTTTTAAAAACATGATCCATTTTGCTGACCTTTTTTTATAAAATATTTTTCTGCTGTTTGACCCATAACAACACACTATATATATATATATATATATATATATATATATATATATATATATATATATATATTCTGCACATGTCACTAAAATAATGAATGAAAAAAAGCACCAATGAATTTTTATCTTGACAATCTGTAACAGACAGTTAAATCTGAAGAGGTTTTGGAAAGCCTGAGTAAATATATAAAATTTGCAGCAGAAAATATGATGGGATGGGATAATTTTCTTATAAATAGAAGATGCTTTGAAGCCCAAGATAAAAGAAGTGTATTATCTATGTAAAACGAGTTTCTCTCAACTGAGAATAAAAATAACTTGAAAAGGTTTGTTCAAATCTTTGTAGGGACAATTCTATTAAGACAAATTGTTATCACCAACAAGTCTAAAAACACCTGAAACTTTTTTTCCAGAAGAATTCACATCATGAAACAGAAATCATTTTAGATGTGAAGAAAAAAACAGTTGGTTATAAACAAGGGCTGCAGAAATCTGGGCCATCAGAAAGATAGGGGGAAAAAAAACCTTTCCAAAATTGATAGAATTGTGATTAAGTTAGAAAAAAAAACACAGATACAGGAAAGAGATATTAAAAGACAGACAGATACAGGAGTTGGTGCACACCTGAGTAAGTATATATACCATTGCAAAATGTTATTTCAGCACATATATATGAATAGAGGGAAAGTGACAGATAAGGATATACGTAGATATAAGACATATTTACTTTATATAACAAACAATGTGACTTTCCCCAGACATAAAAGAGAGAAAAACCAATGGAGAAATTTAAGACAGCAAAAAAAAGAGTAATGAGAGATTTCAGATACACACTAAGTCAGCTAAAGAATTTAACTCAGATAAACAGGTTCACTTAGAATTATGTAATTGATTGACTAATTGATTTATATTAAAAGCATGGCAACATAAAATCACATTTTCTGACATTCCAAACAGTTGTTTTCATTTCTGCAGTCACGTTTGACATTTGACAGCAATCATGTATGATATTTAACTTTTGCATGATACAATCATAAATATATCTAGCATTCTTTTTTTAATGGCTAAAATTTTTTGTGCGAGGCTATAATTGTATTATTCCCCTCCATAATTGTCTTTACTTAATTAATATTCAAAACATATTTGCCCGATATTCCCACCCACCAAAATTCATGCAAAATTATCTGACATCCGACACAGAGAGACAACTATTTTAACCATGAAGCAGGCCTCGATACAAGTTATGTGTATTCACAAATATAAACCAAGTTCTTTTTCTGCACTGCAATCTCTATATGACTTCAAAGGAAAAAGAAATATAATTCTTTTACGTTGTCAAAATCTGAAGATTTTGATTGGCTTCACATTATCTATTTCTTTGCCTGTAATATGATAGAGGATATTGAATATATAATACAAGATATACATCAATAAAATAAATCAGTATTTTCAATATTACTTTGTGGTTACAAAATCTGGACTGACTACAGTTGATTTGATTTTATATATATATATATATATATATATATATATATATAGTTTTTTTTATCTTTTTATATCAATTCTACAGTTCAAAGATAATATAAACCAAATGACATGTTTGATTTTCAATTGAAATATTATACTCTACAATATATTGATACAATTGCGAGCATATACATTTCTAACCTAACCAAATTAAATAAGGACTACAAATATTTAATATAAAATATGTGCATATGTCCATTGGTCATATAACTCAAAGATTGTTTGGGATAAATGCAATACTTTCATCGTTCAAGGTATCCGTTTGTTGTTAGGATTTTACGGCATGTGAACCCTTATTGGGTTATTTTATGCCAAAGATATTTTGTTTTATTCACTCTTGATGGGTATTGAAAATTTTTTTTTAGACTTATTTTTTTTTTTTAACAATTTTGTCTATTTAACCCATAGATGGGACACTAACAGGTACTACCACTCTGGGTCAGTGAAAGGCTTACGAAGACCTAAATTATGTGTTTTCCATGCTGATGACTGCTACATCAGCTAATACAACCTATAAATGAACATATCTATATGCATACCTGTATGTGTGTGTGTGTGTATATATATATATATATATATACACACACGCACACACATATGAAGAGAGTGAGAGAGATCATAATGTAGACATCACACATGTGTATATGCATAAAGTGAGTAATCCTTTTCAGTATATCTCACAACACGTATATATATATATATATATATAATATATATATATATAACTAAAAAAGATTACTCAGTAACTTACCCTGTTACTAAAAGACTTATGCGCTGAATTTGACATAATCATCAGACAGAAGATGTATATATATATATATTATATTATTATTATTATTATTTTACATAAGGTTGATGCACACATGTATACAAATAATGTCAATGCCTAATTATACACACAACAATGTAGACATACTCCTGATAACAATGTAAATGTGTATATAAACACCATACATATAATACAAATGCAGGTGTATATACATATAGGTGGTATATATGCAACTATTTAAAAGTGAACTAAGCCAAAGTGTTTATGTTGGGAATTTATGTTGAGGGAGATAAAAAGGTGTTCACTCATGAAGAACAGTGCCAAGAGGAAAATGACAAGAGGTGTGTGGGTGTTTGAGTCTGACATAACTTTGAGATGATAGACATATTCTCATGTTTTTTTTTGTTGTTTTATTTTCTGCCTTCATTAATGGGAACTGCCGCTGCATCTCATTTTGGCTTCAGTATGTGTTCTGCATGCATAATTTGGTTCAGCTCCATTTGGCGCCAGTAATAGCCACCTGCGAGTGACCAAAGAGAAAGGAATTCAAATTTGATGAACCAAAGTATGCAGATACCAACAAGGTTAGACAAAACAAGGACGCCTGCTATTCATTCTTCCATTATTCCCACTTGATGAAAAGGACAGAATTTTTACAAAATACATGTGGCACAAACTGCAGACATCAGGAAATACTTGTAATGCTTTCACTTTTAATACAATAGGGAGGTGCTGTCCAAGGAAAAAGACCTTCAGTTATGACTTTTTATAGTGTTTCTCCACTCAAATCAAAATGTGACAATATTTTTATTTTTATTCTATTGTCCCAAATACCAAGGCACTTCATTTGAGTTGCAGGCATAAAAAAAAAATCCTCTGTATCCCCCCCCCCAGCTATGGGTTAAATAGTACCACAACTGTTCTTCTACAAGGATATCTTTGGCATTGAATAACCTATGAAGGTTGATATGCCATTAAACAAAGAAGCCAAACCTAAATATTTTGCTCGCACATATATATATATATATATATATATATATTTACCAACCCATCTACATGAGCAGAATGTGACACAGGGTCAATTTCTTAAGCAGAGGTTTGAATTCAGAGTTCTCCTCCTCACAGACTGGTTACCTAGTCATGGTTAAATAGCCCACTCTACCCTACTATTTATTCATAGCTGGAGAGAGAGCAGTTGAATGCATGCCTTTCCCAAGGGTATTAGCACTATGTGAAATGTAAACAGCCTCGTCTAGGATTTGAACTCAGGTCCATTTCCTACGATTCTAACCTTTACACCACACGCCTCCTTGCTCTCACAATATAAATGGTTGTTTAGTCTCAATATATAATGGTTTAGTTTGTTTTGTTTTACGGCATATCAACCTCAGTGGTCATTAATGCCGATAAAGTTTTGAAATAAATCAATTCTTAATGGATAATACAATTTTTTTATGAATACATTTTTCTATTTAACCCATAGATGGGACCCTAACAGGTACTACCACTCCAGGTCAGAGTGGACCAGGGAGCAATGGTGATGAAGGGGTGCTCTACATTCCCCAAACCTCCAAAACTGGAACCTCACCATCAGATAGAGTTTAACATCATTCCCAGGACATGTAGACCCGCAGCCACCACCTTCTAGCACCCATATGATAAAAAGGGGTTGGGGCTTGCCATAAGGGCAATAGGGTTGGGAAAATCATATAGGTGACGATATATAATGGTATCAAGACCCTGCAGTGTAATTATTTGATTGTATGCTTTAATTTTGATAGGATAGTGTAATAGTTATTGGTAAAGTAAATAGAATTAGCAAACCAAGTTCAAGACCTGGTTGAGACTGTTTGTGTTTACTTAATACTAATACTCTACAATAATAAACTGTTGTTTAGCTGTTGCATATGACAAAACAATATAGTGAAAAAAAAAAGAGAGAGAGAATGTGCTCAAAAAAGAGTGTTTTTCAGAAGAAGAGTTAAAGTAACAAGATACAAAACTGCAAAGGTTGTATTCTTCCTTTGGAAAAGCAATGCAAAATGATATTGGCAAGAAATAAGGAAAGACACCTGGTCTCCTCTTTTCAAGAGAGGAATGTGAAATAAATAGGCAAGAGGAGAAGAAGAAAGATGAAATGCACAAGAAGACTTTAAAAAGATTTGCCTTACAACACAGCACAACTATCTGACATGCATTTATGATAGGATTTTTTTTATTTATTATTCAAGACATAAATGAACACCAGAAGATCCTTAAATAATTCTTTCCTGCCTTCATGTATGAGTTGACCCACCGTATAAGTGTTACAAGTACAGGGCTCGTTCAAAAGTAGAAAAACTGAATATTTCTAGTTAGCTCCTCCCACTTAATTTTTAATACTGTTGACACAATACACTGTTTGTTTGTTGATTTTAACAGCATATCAACCCGTCCGGGGTTATGTTATGTTTAACGGTTAGGAAGTAATACATATCGTGTATTTATATTTATACTTTTTAGTAATTGGTTTTAAAATGTGTTAGCATTATTGGGGATTGTGTTGTATGGTATTGATTTGTTTCATGTCTATATTCTATGGTATAATTTTATTTCCCTCAAAAAAGAGAGAATATCCTCCATGTTGACGTTTTCAAACAGACCTTTTATATTGTTTGCTTTAAAAAAACGGTTTCTGAGCAAAAAAACTGCATTCCATGAATAGGTGTTTGACATGTTCCACATTGTGGTTGTTGTTCTTGTTTGAGTATATAGGCTGTGTTAGTCTTGTATGACCAATATGTAATCGGGACACAATGACTTGTTCCTTTCTAGACTTCCTTAAAGTTAGTCTCCAGCCTCCCAAGTGGGTTTGATTAGGAAGAGTTTTTTGTGGGTGTTGTTATTCCAGTGTTGTTGCCATTTTGTATGAAGGAATCTGTGACACTGCAATAATGTTTTATAGATTTAAAATAAATGGTTGGTTGTTTAGTTTTCCAGCTATCAACCCCTTTCAGGTTATTTAATGCCGAATCAAATCATTTTGATAAATTGGACACATGGCCTAGTGAATAAGGTAGTTAGGTTAAGACAGTTCTAAGTGACAGTTATCTCTGGATTCCGAGTTCAATCCTGAGTAGAGGCAGTAACATAGAAAAATAATTAACACAACTCCTACCCCAGCTATGGTTAGCGGAATGAGAACAGGATACCCCCATGGACTAAAAGGGTTAGGTTTAAAGTTCCGTGATGGCTCCCGATTACGACAAGAAAGTTTCCGAGTTCAAAAGAAGGTTGCAGAGTCCAAAAGAAGGTTCCCAAGTCAGACAAGAAATACCTGAAGAAGGCCAGAGGGCATATCAGCCGAAATGTTGTACAAATAACAGTGAAGATGGGGACAATAGTCTGATTAACGCAGATAATACTATTCAAATAGAAGGTTCCTGAGACTGAAAAGAAGGTTCCTAAGTCCAAGAAAGTTCCTGAGTCCAACAAGAAATACCTGAAGAAGGCCGGAGGACACATCGGCCGAAACGTTGTACAGATAACAATGAAGATGAGGACAATAGTCCGAATAATACAAATAATACTATATTTTCAATGTTTCATTAGGGCTTGTTTAAAGTTTTTGCAAAATTGAATTTTTTCTTTTTTATTTGTCTATAATCATTTGATTGCACAATTCTATATATCAAGTATTCCTATCTAATTCAAATTG
>CM042150.1:88892595-88930095 GCA_023376005.1 Doryteuthis pealeii
CCCCCCCGCCTCTGGTAGTGGGGTAAAAATCTCATTTAACAATCCCCATTTGCAAAAATCTATGTCATGTCACTGAAAGTAATGTCTGATAAAGGCATCTCTCAGCAGGAGTTTTTTTTTTTTGCAGAGGTCATTTTCATAACCTGATAATAACCATCTTGAGATCATTGCTCTGATAGAAGTGTTATTATTCTGAGAATAGTGGTTTACCACTGCCTATCATCAGGCAAATATTATATCTTTAAAAGAGTCTTGTATTCCTTGTCAAAAAGATAATACTACCTTATCAACCAAGATGAAGTGAAAATTTCTATAATTTCTGTTTTAATACAAGTAATCATTTTATGAGTAGACTAATAAAATCAAAAGGAAGAATAGTAACAAAATACTTGAAGTATAAATATGAACTACAGATAATATCAACTATTTGCCGGTTTAGCTCAGTCATTAGAGAATTCAGCTAGAAACCACAAGGTTCCTAGTTCGATACCGGTCCTCGCCAACTCAGCGTATGAGTAGCACAGGGATCTGTGTGGTAAAGTAAGGAGCTGATAGCAGGTGTGGCGCTCCACTTCAGATGCTAAAAACAATCTCCTTGGTCTAGCGCTATTGAAAAGGGGATAGACTCCCTCGCTGACTGGCTGATACCGACTTTAGGCCACCCCGATGACTTTACTTACTTACTTACTTACTAGTGAATTCAGTTCTCTTTACTTTACATTTTTGTATATAAACCAGTGTTTCCCAACCTTTTCTTAGTCTGGCACCTCCATTTTATGACAAGTTGAAATAGAGTTATTCAAAGACAGGTTAAGTTCCTCTGACTATTTAAAGCAACCCCTGTGTCCATTTACTATAAATAGTGTTTTTTAGGAATAATTGTCTTTATCTGGCCCATGAGTTCAAGTTTCAATTCAAAATTCAAAAATTTTGATCCCCTGCACTATACCTTTCAAAAATCTAAATTTGTATAA
Source organism: Doryteuthis pealeii (assembly GCA_023376005.1). Taxonomy (NCBI): domain Eukaryota; kingdom Metazoa; phylum Mollusca; class Cephalopoda; order Myopsida; family Loliginidae; genus Doryteuthis; species Doryteuthis pealeii. The sequence continues at coordinate 88,893,570 of CM042150.1, forward strand.
TTTATATACAAAATAAATATCAAGAATGAACACACATTTGATATTGGAAAACTATATATAGCTGACTCAACAAAAAGGAATTGATGCTCGAATGAGGGTAACACATGATCTACTCATTTAAATTAATAATTACTAACGAGGCCCGTGGAATTTCCACAAAACAAAATAAAAATTAAGAGGAGCTATTTAAGCCAGAAACGATGATTTGCAATTTCCTTACATATAAATCCTACCAAAATATATTCCGTAATTCAAATTTTGATATTACAAATAAAATAAACACATAACTTTTTTTTTTTAATTCATTCAAATTTTACATTGAGTATTTAAGTAACGCAAGACCATTTGGTATATTTCATTTTTAAAATAGGGTGAAATAAAATGGAACAAATAAGAAATCATCGGTTAAGCAACACCAGATAATCTGTATTCACATTTTTTTGCATAACGGTGTAATTTTTAACCAGAGGTGTTGCGGGAAGATAACGGACGGAAGATTTAGGAACAAGCGTGTTAATATATAGATTAATGTCATGAGTAGATTTTCATTGTGATTGATATTGTAACAAACTTTATATTCATATAAATTTTACCCGTGCGTGTATGTGCACAAGTAACAAGACACATGGATTCTCTACTGCGTATCAAGACAAGGTTGCTTATTTATATGAGCCAGTATAACTATGGAAGTTTATCTGCATATGTCTAAATCAAACAGTTACAAAAATATCCTGATGCATTTGCATGCAAACATCTCATGTGTGCACATATACAGATTCCTCAATATATCTAAAAAAATAAATAAATTTAAAAAATTAATATATATATTATATATATATATATATATATATATATATATAATGAAAAACAAGTCATCCATCTTCCTGCACTAATCAGTAACAAGGGACTGCATACGGCCTACCTTCATACCTCTGCAATCATTTCTTGTGGATCTTATGATAAAGTTCCTGCTTTTTTCTCCACCCATGTTATTATAATTGGATCAGGTCCTGAAACCAAAGAGTATTTCAACAGACCCAGGAATAGGTTTTCAAGGTTCCAGGTGTACCCAGTTCATTTCTCTACCAATAAAATCTTTAATACAGCTATTTAAAAATCAGTGACTGGTATGGCTCTTTTGATAAGGGTGGTGTTTGTTTCTCCAGTACCATTCAGACATTAATGCCTTCCATATTGGAATCATTAGGTTAATACAAATAATAGCCCCCTTCTGCTAGTATTGCTTGGATGAATTCCTGAACACTGACAATACACTGTTGAAAAAAATTGATCTCTCTAAGCTGTAAAATCATAACTCAAACCAATTTTTGAAAGTTTTGAATTAGGAAAAAAAAAAAAAAAAAAAGATTTAATAATTAAAATTTGTGACTTAAAAAAAAAAGCCATCACTTTATGTGTAGTTTAGCTAAATCAGTAGAGCATCCGCCTAAGAACCACAAGGTTTCAAAATTCAATACCAGCCCTCGCCAACTCAACGGCATGAGTAACATAACTTGGATCTGTGCAGTAAAGTGGGGAACTGATGGTAGGTGTAGCATTCCACCTCAGATGCAAAAAAACAATCACCCTGGTTTAATGCTAGTGAAAAGGAGATAGACTCCCTTGCTGTCCGGTAGACACTGACAATAGGCTACTCCGCTGTCTTTACTGGTTTAGCTCAGTCAGTAGAGTATCCACTCAAGAATTGCAAGATACCAGGTACAATACCAGTCACACCAACTCAGCACATGAGTAGCACAGCTTGGGTAATCTGATCTGTGCGGGAAAGCATTTGTTAGTAGGTGTGGCTCTCCACCTCTGCAAATCAATCTCCCTAGTCTAGCACTAGTGAAAAGGGGGATAGACTTCCTCACTGTCCGGCTGATACCAACGATAGGCCAATCTACAGACTTTACTTTATAACAACCAAGATGAGGACAATAGTCAAAACCATTTGAATAATATAAATAATCCTCAGTATTATCTGCATTATTCGGACTATTGTCCCCATCTTCATTGTTATTTGTACAACGTTTCGGCGATATACCCTCTGGCCTTCTTCAGGTATTTTTTCTCGGACTCGGGAACCTTCTTTTCGAACTTGAAGATGGGACAATAGTCCGGCAGATAATACTAATCTTCAAGAGAGACCGAGCCTAATCTAATTCAGAAATAACTCCTCAGTATTATCTGCGTTATTCGGACTATTGTCCCATCTTCATTGTTATTTGTACAACGTTCGGACGATATACCCTCTGGCCTTCTTCAGGTATTTCTTCTCGGACTCAGGAACCTTCTTTTCGAACTTGAAGATGGGGACAATAGTCCGAATAACGCAGATAATACTAATCTTCAAGCCTCATCTCAAACACTCAGAGAAATAAATAACCTTCTAAGAAATTTAAACACATTTTCTTCCAATGCAGGAAATACTGTGAGAATCTAGGTTCCCTAGTTATTTTCCCTATACCTGGAGAAGAAGAGACGCGTTCATGCCTTTCCTATGTGCATTAGTGCAAAAATGAACACAAACTGCCTCAGCTGAAATTTAAATCTGTTTTACCAATTGCATTTTCTGTGCCACCACCCATTAAACTAACTGCACCACTGACTAGCAGACTAACCCTAACTCTACAACATATTCATAACATCTTATCTGTAACATGTTTTAAAAATTAACAAATTTTTCTCTTTCAAGCATGTAACTTGAACAGACAGACAACAGATATAATTAGAATATTATAAGACGTTATCACTAATACAAGCGAAGCTTGCAAAACACAATTGCTTTAACTTGAAAATGTGAAGACGTTCAATATCTTGGTAAGGTTTATCTTGTTTGTCTTGAAATAAAAAGCTTTCTTGTTTATAGGTTTCAGTGCCAATAAAGACAAAACACACCTTATAGTCAAACCATTGCACATCTGTTCATACCATCTTGTAATCGTCTCGTCATGGTAATGCCAATCTCTACGTTGCCACAAAAAAAAAATAAATAGAAAAATGTTTCAAGATAGAAATAATTTGGAGTAGAAATTAAAAATACATACTGCATATATTTACACCTATTTTGTTATAGAATTAGAAGATGCTTGTGAAGATGGTTTCTGTTCATCCATCTTGATAGTCTGGGAAAATTTTAAAAAACATATTCTGACTTTGAAACAACAGCTTTGGATAGGTATATGTTTGCATATAAAAAAAAAAAAATCAAAATTACAAGCAAAAAAAAAAAAAAAAAAAAAAAAAAAAAACGCCCTTCTGGGCAGTATAAAAATAAATATTCTAAAAGATATTCCTGAAGGGGGTGGTAAAAATTAGATTAATAAAATAAAACGTTTTATATTTAAAAAAAAAAAGAACTAATTACTTAAAAAACATCATATTTACTCCACTCCACTGAGATATTTGTTTTGTTTTACGACAGTAAGGATCCCCAAAACCTTTCTAAAAATTTCTGATTTAATTATTCAGACTCTTATCTTTATAGAAAAATTTTAAAATTATAAGTAAAATATATTTTGTTCAAATTTCATAAAAAGAAATAAGGGTGTGTGAGGGGGTGCCGTGTTGACCAAGTAAAAAAAATATTTCCCCCAATATATTTTAGGAAAAAACTATTTTAAAAATAAATTCATCTAATGGTAAATAATTATCAAAATTTGTAAAAAAATTTGACTCTTAATTGATTTTTCATAGAATTTTTTTTTCAAATTACTATGACGTAGTTTCAGTTACAAAACAAAAAGAGACCGAATCTCCATCATTAAGAGATATAAAATATGACTTTGGATTAAGAAGTATAATGTATCAGTCTAAAAACTTATACTATGCATCATTAAAATACTTCTACAGTGCCACAATATCCTACTTATTCATAAGCCCTGCTTCCATGAAATGTGACCTGACCAGGATTCATATTTTTTGTCCTTATCAGTTGAGAACCACTAGTGTAGTATATGGTTTGTACAGCTGAAACATTTTAATTATTCAATTTGCATACAGATTGGCAGCCTTTTTGTATGAGTCATATTTACAAAAACAGAAATTAAATGAAATATAATGTCAAAATTGTATTTTTAGCCCAGTCAGTAGAGCATCCACCTAAAAACCACAAGGTTCCTGGTTAGATATTGACCCACGAGTAGCACAGCTTGGATCTGTGCAGTAAAGAGAGATGCTGATGGTAGGTGCGACACTCCACAGAAGCTAAGACAATCTCCCTGGTCTAGCACTAGTGGTAAGCAGATAGATTCCCTCAACTGTAAGCCACTCCGCCTAATTTACTACTATCGTTGAAATACAAATATTATAAAAGTAAGTGAAACTTTACTAGTACGAAAAATAGTCATAATAATAATGAGTTAAAGATGGTCATGCCAAGATCATGGATTCCTATAATTATCTTGCCACTCCTGGCAAGTCCTCAGCACAGCATCCAGCGTGCAGACCTAGCTGATGTAAGTTTTTGCTGGTCAGCCAACACTGGTGTGTCCATGTGTAGGTGCTCACAAAAACAAAAAAAAAAGGCCACTTTGTCTTGAGGATAATATGCTGCTTTGAAACCAATGGTAACAAATGCCTTTTAATTGTATAGTAAACCATTACAAATAGATATAGGTCTTACACCTGTCATCAAGCACTTTATTTTCATTTCTTTAATAGAAAATACCTATTATATATATATGAACTGCTCTTACCTACATCGACTTTTATTTTGGACCCATCCAGTGCATATAAGAGTAGCTTACACACTGGACCTCATTCTCTAATTTATCTCCTCTTAGATAGATATCCACCTTCCGCCCGGCCTTCGGGGCGGGGGTCCAGTGTGCTTCGGCCTCTGGGCCGGTGAGGTGTTAAATTAATAGCGTCGATCCCAGAGGGCCATCCCTCCAGGCATTACCAGCCCCTTTGGGGGCAGGGCTGGGTTTATTGCCCAGCGCCTGAGGGGCCCCCTTGAGGGGAATGCCGACGGGATCGACGCAATTTTTGTTCTCTCCCACCCATTAGCTTCGGCTTGTGGGTGGGCCCACATTAAAAAGAGGCCTTGTGCCCAGTCCATACAAGTGGGGTACGAGACAAATATCTCCTCTTAGATAGATATCAACGTCTATATTCTGTAAATAAATATTTCTCTAAAGGGCATCTTCTGTTATTTTTTTTTTCTTGCTGTGACAATAGAAAATTACACCTTTAGAATGTTATCATCATCATCATCATCATCATCATCATCACTACCACCATCTATCGCAGTTAATAATTTAAGCACTTTACCATATTTATATACTTGTGCATATAAATAAGAAAGACTTGCCCAATATGTAAAGAATCCTAAGCTAAAGCCTAAAACTATATTAGAAAATATATAGCACATCAAATAACAAGACAAAATATGACACCCACTACCTATCCCATAATGCAAACTATCCCACTTGCCAACAAATTTTGCTAATAATGGCAGCTTTGTAAGATTCTTAAATATGATTAGTATTAAGTATTATATATGTATCTACTCCACTCAATCAGGATGAGACACACGGTCAATTTTTAAGTTGAGTTTACCAGATTTTATTTCAGAGTTTTTCTTCTCCTAGACTGGTTACCATACCAAGATTAAAGAGCACAGTCTGCAAGACGAATCATCATCATCATGTTCGTGCCAGCTTTGTAAGATTCTTAAATATGAATAGTAGTAGTAAGTCGTCTGGGTGTCTTAAGTCGGTATCAGCCAATCCTCGAGGGAGTCTACCCCTTTTCACTAGCGCTAGACCAAGGAGATTGTTTTTTGCGTCTGAGGTGGAGCACCACATCTACCGTCAGCTCCTTACTTTACCGCACAGATCCATGTGCTACTCATACTGAGTTGGCAAGAGCCGGTTTTCGAACTAGGAACCTTATGGTTTCTAGCCGAACGCTCTACCGACTGAGCTAACCCGGCGCCTGTATCTACCAACCGCTCCACACAATCAGGATGTGAAACAAGGTCAATTTTTAAGTTGAGTTTACCAGATCTTATTTCAGAGTTTTTCTTCTCCTAGACTGGTTACCATACCAAGATTAAAGAGCACAGTCTGCAAGACTGATCATCATCATCATAATCATGTCGTGCCAGCAGCGCGGATATCCATGAGAATCTCTCGCCAACCATCCCTATTATTCATTGCCCCCGCCCCGGGAGGTCTTATATACCAGATGTTTTATAAAGGGCTATATAACATTGGGAGGAAAAGGGTGAAAGACATTCACTTCTGTGATTGATTATTGCATTATAGACAAGAACGACGACAACAACAAAAATAGAAATATCTGAAAGGGTTGAAGAAAACAACAACAATTGCTTTCTGGAATTGGGGGGAGGGGGGCTAATAATGTCTGAAATATTAAAAGACAGCAGCAGCAGCAAAAGTGAGGGTAATCTTTGCTCCATCCAACAGTCAGCATATGTTTCTTTTTGGTTACCACTCTCTATATGCACCTGTTAGCATTCAGCTCTTGCATAGCTAACCTATTACACAAAATATCTATCACTTCAATAAATCTTATCTATTTCAGTTAGTCACACTGTTATTTACATTCACATCTGACAAAAAAACGCAGCAGCATTGGAGATTCTAGCCACTTGAAGCAACTACAAAATTTTAAACAATAAAAAAAAAAAATAGAGATTGTGTGTATGTGCATGTATGTCTCTTTATCCTTCTATCTCTCTTATATATATATATATATATATATATGAAAACAAATTTTTTTTGTGATGAAACAAAGAAAATACAGTGCTCAATCACAAATTGTGAGAGCTAATATTTATTTAATTTGTTGAGTTTTTAAAAATAAATGCTTATTATAGACAGCTACCCAGGTTGTCTTGCTAGGTCGCAATCATCAGGCTGTCAAATTAGATCCATGGTGTTTATTGAAGATCTTTTCTTAATGTCACATTCTGGACCGCAAATAATGTTGGTTGCTTTCGTGGACGCTAATATATATATATATAGTATCCAATTGCCACTTTAAGTTTTCCATCGCAGTGGCGTCAGTAAATAATCCAAAAGTGCTCAATATATTAAAAAATATAGAGCAGTAATAATACTAATAATATTATTGTTAGAGGGAAAATAAAGGGTCTACCATGGTTTCAATCAAAAAATGGTCTCCTCAGGACCCATTAACCAAGTTGATGTAATTCCTCAGTTAAAATTGAATATATTTATCGATAATAGCATAATCTTTACAGATCACAACCGTCCCTCACAATCCTACAAGTTTTTTCTAACTCCTGTCATTTACAAAACATCCATCAATTTCTTCATCCCATAATCAATCCTGATGATGGTTTAAATAAACTGAAACATTTAAGCGTTGATAAATAAATTCATCTTATTTTTGGAACACTTTGTTTTTCAAATTTCTTCATATATGTGTGTGTGTATGTATATATATATACACATACATACACACACAGCTAAAAAATTATTCTTTTAAAAAATACAAAACAGGGATTATATATATATATATATATATATATATATATATATATACACAACACACATACAGGTGGTAAAATATGGAAATAAATCCAATAGTATGTAGAAAATAAGAAAACACGCACACACATAATCATACACAAATACACGTAAACATATGCATTCCAACATATATATGAGAGGTAAAGAAAGGAAAGTGTAATTTTCAAAAGTATAGCAAAAATACCAAATATATAACATGTACTTATGCATATAAAAAAGAAATGTGGCTTTGTTGTAACGTGCTTAGCAAATAAGATGGGTAGTCCAGCTGACATTAACTGCGAGAAGTGATCACTTCCACCTTTTATTTGCAACAAAACAAAATGGCTGAAACAGTACTTCCGTTTCATAACAAAAACAAATGGTAGAAACGTGCTTCCATTTCTTAGCATACCACAGGCTTATTACCCTTTTTTTGTTTTACCTCCTTGATTATAACTTTGTCTATGTCAGTCTTTTCCTTTATCACAATATTTCTTTACATTTTTCTTTCCTTCTTTTTATCACTTTGTCCTCCACATGTTTTCTTTCTTTTCATCAACTGATGCCCCTATGTATTCAACTCAACAAATAGGATTGATTCGACAATATAAAACCCACAGAGAAGTAAAAGTACTGATCTATATGTGAATAACACAGATATTTCAGACTATTCTAGTGTTGTGTGTGTGTGTGTGTGTGTGTGGGTGTGTGTATATATATATATATATATATATATATATATATATATAAAGTTAGGATAGAGTAAACAGCGTCAACTGTGTTTGGTGACAGTCAGTTTCTGCACTATGCAATCATCGGACCAAGAGCTAAATTAACTTTGATTATATATATATATATATATATAAGAAAAAATGTAAATGAATCAACAGTATGTAAGTATATAAAAATGAAAAAACAAGGTGTTCAGAAGGTTGATATTTTTAATTAGCCAATGCTACAGTGCTTCAGTTTGTTCAGCAAACCATCATCAGGGCTATCATCTAAAACTTTTGACAAACTTCTGTTAGTAATCCTATTATATATATATATATATATATATATATATATATATATATATATATATATATACACACACACACACACAAATTATCATAAACAAGCTGTTCTCATTACCAATAGGTTAAGAACTTGTTTCGAAAAGAATGCAAATAGTACTTGATGTCATTACAGCAGAGTTGGTGTGTGTGTGTGTGTGTGTGTGTGTGTGTGTGTGTGTGTGTGTGTGTGTATATATATATATATTTTTTTAAGTTGGGCGTTATTACGAAACATCTAAAAATAAATGAATGAACTCGATGTTATGGAGTATTGGATGCACTTATTTTTTTATCATTACTTTTTATCATAAATTTTCGGGTTTGTTATATATATATATATATATATATATATATATATATGACCTAAAGTGTTGATTTATTGATTTATGAAAAGATTAAAAATCAATAAATCAACAATTTTGGTAATTGATATATCTGAAGAATTTTATATTTTCTAATCCCATAAACGCCTAATATAAGCTCTGTTGATTTCAAAGGACTAAAAAAGTATTTTTGTAGCTTATCCACAAGATTAACTTAATGAAGAAATATTTAGTGAACCCTGGTCCTAAGATAATCTACTAATCTAAGATTAGTTGTAAGTTTTACAAATACACAAATGTAATCTATACAGAGAAATGTTTGACACCAATCATCAGTTCACTAGTTGTAAGAACAGGAAAACCATAAAATTCATAATACACACACACTCTGAACATTTGTGTATGTGTGTACACAGAGAAAGACAGACATGCACACAGAGAGAAAAAGAGAGACAGAGATAGAGAGAGACAGAGAGAGAAAGGAGAGGCAGATAGAAAGACAGTGACACATATAGCTAGAGAGAATAAAAACACAGAGAGAGAGAGAGAGCGATATACACACAAAAAGATTGAAAAGGGTGAGAGAGAGAGAGAGTGAGAGAGATGGAGAGAAGTGAGAGAGAGAGAGAAGAGAGAGAGACTGAGAAGAGAGGGGGCACATATAGCTAGAGAGAGGTGAGGCACAGAGAGAGAGACATATAGCAAAAAAAAAAAAAACAGAATAACAAATATGCAAGTAGAGAGAAAGACACAGATACATATAGCTAAAAAAAAAAAAAAAAAAAAAGATTGAGAGAGAGAGATAAACACAAAAAGAAAGATTGATTATATATATATATATATATATATATATATATATATATATATATATATATAGCTATTGCAGAAAACAAAACAGGAATTTAGAGAAAGACAACATGATGGATTATTGACCAACAACATAATTTCCTTTTGAATGTTTTCTTGGATAACAATGGTTCAGATGTGAAATAACTGGCTCTACTTTATGGTGTGTCAACCTTTAGAAATCCAATGCATTCCCCACAACACACAGCATAAGTAGGGCCTGAAAGTCAGAGATCAGATATTATTAGCCTATGAATTATTTGGTTGATTCTCCTCATCTTTGTTGTTTTGATCACATTTCACCTTGTGCATTCTTAAGGTGCTCTCAGCTATAAATTACATCTGGTAAATCTGGAAAGTTTATTCAGTGGATTCTAGCAAAACCTTTGGAGGAACTTGTAGATTCTAATGACTTTTTTTGTTGTTTCTTTTGAGAAATATTAACATTATTTTTATGAATTACCATTTTTTAAGTCCATCAATTGTTAAGTGCAATAGTTAAATTATTCACACAAAAAATTACATTCAGTCAGAAACAGTGCTGGACTTATCTAAATGCTAAATCAACTATAGCTTAGGGCTACACACCCTAGGGACTGATTTTTTTTAAATATTATTATTTTATTATTAGTTTTTATTCTTTAACACTAACTCATGAAACTGTGTGTGTGTATATATATATATATATATATATATATGTGCATGTGTGGAGGCACATGGTGTAATGGCTATTGTCATACAAAATGGACATTGTGTTCCTCGTTCAAATCCTAGACTAGGCTGTTTACATTTCACATAGCACTAGTACTTTTGGGAAAGGTATGAATCCAGCTATGGGTAAACAGTAGGGCAGACTCGGCTCTTTAAGCTTGGTAAACTCCACTAAAGAAATTGACAATGTGTCACATCCTGCTCTTGCAGAGGGAGATATATATATATATATATATATATATATATATATATATGTGTGTGTGTGTGTGTGTGTGTGTGTGTGTGTGTGTGTGTGTATGTGTGCTGTTAGAAAATCCATGTATGCTTCTTTAAAGACATATGTAATGGATGGTGGGAAGCTTTGTTGGTTATATTAGAAGCACAGAAAAGTAAAAAATAATAATAAAAATTGAAAATGATGAATACTATACTTTTAATCTTACAATTTTAATATTTCAAATAGGTCTCTGTCAAAAGTTTCTGTCAAAGGAATATATATATATATATATATATATATATATATATATTTATTCATATTCTAAATTTTATCTTAATTTTAATGTTCTCTTTCCTGAGATCATATGTCAGTTGAACGGTCTCTCTTTGTCTTTGATGTTGTTTTTATTACAGTGCCTGGGGGTTGTAGTATGAGCATCCAAGTGACTGTAACCCATTGGTCGTTTTCAGTGTTCATATTACATAAGGGCTGACAAGCTTGTAGTTATTAAAATATTTATATGTCTTCAATGTCCCTAAGTGTAAATTTAGTCCTGATCTGATTATTTCAACAGTTTGGAAATAAATAATACCTAATAATATCTGTAATATCCGTTTTGATTGTCCAATGTTCTGCTATAAATAATAAAACCTTGGTACTTTTGGTTACAGAGTTTCAGTGCTGTAGAGTTTGGTAATAAATATTAATATCATTATAATTAAATAATGTTCTACTAGAAATAATAAAATCCTAGTGTCTTTGGTTAGAAGAACAAAAAAAAGGTAGGGTAATACTGTAGAGCAGTGATGCTGATAGCTTTTTAATGTAGCGAGTCCTGGGACACAAGTATTTGATTTGAAAGAGTCCCTTGGAAATTTGATGGGTCTCAAGTAAAGTTTCTTTTTAATAAATTATAGAGTTTTTATCTATGAACAACTAAAGCCATCTAACCCCTACCTTGTACCCCATAGTGTGTAATTTGTTTCCAAGAAAATATTGAAATGTATTTACAGTTAGCAGGAAATGTTGGGGGGAGAAAAAAACAAAAACACTAGGATGCATGGATACAATTTTACTGTGTCCTTTTAGATTTTTATGCCTCAGTACCTATCAGCATTTCTGGTAGAGCAAATGAAAAAAGTAATAATTAAAAAAAAAATGATTAAATTGATTTTACATCCAACATGAAATATTATACATCACCATGGCCACAAAACACAAATACGCTTTTTCATTCGCACATACACACGTGCAAAATCCCGCGCTAGGATACAGTCTTAACATCACAACCAACACGCATTTTCAATGTCATGCGCATTACAACATACACACACGTATAAACAAAAATAAATGCATTCACGTTCACACGAGAATACAGTTATTTAAAAAATAACATCATTTTCAAAAAAAAAAAAAAAAAAAAAATTAAGTTGGGAAGAAAGATAACTGGACTGCTTCAGTTCAATTCTTTTGATAAAGAGGTATTACCTCGAAAATTCAAGAAAGAATAAAAATACAGGTCAACACACAACACCATTGTTACCGTATTATTTTTTTTTTTATTTATTCCAAACTGCATTCTAAATCAACTCCTAACCAATACATACACAATGCTTCAAGCAAATTATGAAACTCTCTTAAAAAAAAAAAAGTCGATTACCTAATACACGTCTACATTCTTTGAAAAAGCAAAACATTTGCTTCAGAGAGACTTGTGTAATATCCATTCACATATTTCACACACTGTATATATTATGGAAATCTTGGCATTTGCCTACGTCTCGTATATGCATTTCATATTTGCTTTGTCACTAGATAAGTAAACATTAGAATAAATGAAAGTTTCAACATATTTGTTTAATAAATCATACCATGATATCACGGGTTAAATAAACACATTCATAAAATGATTAAAACATGTAATATGCACAATATAAACATTCAAAATATTAAGGAACTGAATTAGTAAGAAAAGCATTTATCTTATAAGTAAAATAGAAATTAAAAGACCCCCAAGAGATGAGTTAAGAAAATTACCAACAACAAAATCGTTTTACAAGCCATTTAAAACCTTTTTACTGTTCAGCGCAGATGTTTCATGTAATTATTATTGCATCAATCCTAATTTTCAAGCATGAAAAACAACCCCCATTATGCAGCTTAAATTTTATTTAATGCAATCCTCCAAAGGAAAGAATTTATAATAATTGGTTTTAAAGATCATAGTTATTAAATCTATCAGTGGATTTTTTTTACTAATACTTTGTGCTTATCAGTAAAGTAAATGAAAGAAATTTTCTAATAAAAAATAATCTTTATGACTATTTCCTAAGATTGGGTCAAATTTGACACACGGTAAAATGACTGAGGAGAATGAAGGTTTGGTTTATTTGCTTAATAGCATCATCATCATCAAGGTTTGCCAACAGCATGGATTCCCTTGGCTCTTCTACCATCCGTCTCTATTGGTTATTGCTCTTGGGAAGTCCTCTAGATGGCATCCAGTGTCTGCACAGAGCTGATGAATGTAAGTTTTTTATCATTACTTTGTGCTTATTAGAAAAGTAATTAAAAGGAATTTTCGAACCATATTACCTTTAGGCACCCCTTTTTTGATATCGATTAAGAAAGGACATGTTTTTCATTTACACCGTCAATATCCAGTTGTTTGTTAGGGGTTAGGGTTTAGTTTTATAAAAAAATTTTTAAATCTAAAAATTGTCTGTTAAAACAAGTGGATATTGACGGTGTAAATGAAAAACATGTCCTTTCTTAATAGAGATCAAAAAGGGGTGCCTAAAGGTCATATGGTTCGATTTTCTAATAAAAAATATCTATTTCCTGGGTGTAGGTTGATACAAGACAAAGGAGAATTTTGGTTTGGTTTATTTGTCTAATGACATCATTATCATCATCATCATCATCAAGTAGGTATGCCAACAGCATGGATTCCCTTGGCTCTCTTGTCATCTGTCCCTATTGAATATCCGTCTTGATAAGTCTTCTAGATGGCATCCAGTATCCACACAAAGCTGATATTATGAATATATATGTGTATGTGTGTGAAACTATAATCCAGCAAAAACAGCACATTGTAATAAGATTTTAATTAGAGCAATACATTTAAAATGTTCTTAGTGAATAAAGCAATTTTCAGCCCAATTTGCAAATGAATAATAATTTTGTAGGATCTGCATTTGTACAAATTATCAATGGAGATAACCATGGAATGTTAATTAGAATCCTTCACTCCATCCAAAATAGAAGCATCAATATCATCATAAACTGCTACTACAAGAATCCAAAGGCTTTCATAGATCATCTAATAATACTTAATCTGTTTGCATGCCTGTCATAGTGTGATGAACACTGAGCTAGATTGAACTTAGGAATGAATATTTTAAAAAACACACTCACACATGTGCAAGGATATTATTGCAACTAGTAAATACTTGCACCCTATGGTTTCAAAAAGATTTGAAACAGAGGGGGTTATAATTGAAAAATATAACAACTGAAACTTACTCTTCCATCACTCCAGTCTTTCATTGCTAAATTTTTCTAATTTAACTATTTAGTTAAATAAGAAGTAAAGAATAAAATTACAGTTATTTTTTCTTGTTAATGGATTTCTTTTAACATTTATCCAAGATTTTTGCTCATATTCATTAAAATAAAACCAAACAATTAGGAATCAATAATACTAAGCACATATTTATTAAAATCAAATTTTTAATATCAATATGCAAATTAGCCTTCCCATTCACACTGTAAACCGCTATTTTGTTGTATATATAAATACAATTGCATGTTATTAGCATGTAGATATAGTCAACAGTATTAATAATGTAAAACAATTTTATTAATAATTGAGGTTTAATTAAAATCAAATCATGGAGAATGTGAGGTAAATAAAGGGAATTGTGACTTGAGTAGTAATATCCAGTGATGTTGATAGCTTTTTGATTGAGTACGTCCTGGGACGCACATATTTGCTTTGAATGAGTCCCCAGGAAAATTTATGGGTCCCAACTAAAATTTCTTAACAGATTATAGGGTTTTTATTTATGATCTGGGGAAATAAATAAAGCTGCCTAACTCCTACCTTGTAACCTATCCTGTGTAATTTGTTTCTAAGAAACTATTGAAATGTATTTACAGTTAACTTGAAATGGTAAGGGAAGAAAAAAGAAAAACACTGGGATACACGAATACAAATTTACTGTGTCCTTTTAGATTTTTATGCACCAGGGACGCATGACGTATACCTATCAGCATTTCTGAATATAGTTTCAGTTACAGACAGATAAACACACAATCTCCATTATAATAAGACTAGAAGCAGCTACCCAGCATTGCCTGAGTAGAGGCAGGGTAATAAAAAGTTAGTCTCGCAGATCCATTGATTGTTTTGGTGTTACATAATTGATTTATGTCTTAATCACAAACGCAACAAATGACTTTCATTTCCCTTACTTTTCAAATCCTAATTTTTAAAGATCTTCCCAGATATAAACAAAATCTTCATTATTTTTGCACAAAAGCTCTATTGATAGTGAATGTGTATATATATTTACTTTGTCGTTAATTGTTTTATTTTCTTAGTTTCCTCCGGACATACATACACACACACACACGATTTCCCGTTATATATGTATAGATTAGATAATATTAGAGAACTGAGATACTTGCTTATAAAAACCAAAGCCAACTATCTGTGCAAAAGAACGAGAAGAAAAGCACAAACTTCTTTTCACAAGAAGAAGCAACAGAACAAATTCAAACATAAACATGACTTATTGAGTTGGTGTTCTTTTGAAGACAAAATTTCAACTCATCGGTATGCAAGATCGAGTCTGCACATATGTTGTCATTGAAATGCTGCTCGGATCAAAGCGATCAACTACAATCTGCTGCATCAGAGCCAAACTAATGAGTAACAGAAAATGTAGAATAAATCATTTCTATGGTCAGATCCATCTTTTTTCACTAGAAACGTATGATGTTTCTGGTCTAGAAATCATAGATTACTATTACAAGCATTGCTTTTTGTTCCTCTACAAAGCATTCTTTACTAACTGCTAGAAAGGTGGAAAAGACATACGCTTCCAATTATTAACAAGCTGGAATATGTAAATTTAGAACCCTTTTTGCTTAAAACCTCAAGGAAAAACAAACCACAAACACAAAACTACTATATATATATATATATATATATATATATATACACACTCGCAGATAGGCTGCATCAATGGATAAGTTGCAGCAGTAGATGGGTCGTACCCCTGATTTGTAATTTGTAAAGTGCGTATTTGTGGTTGACCTGCAGATAGTTTGCATTATAATCTGGTTAGTTAAATAACATATTCTAACATAAAACTTATCAAATATTCACCTTTGTTTCAAGACTTTGCTTACAAATATATCTAGAACACTTTGCTGTAGACTGAAGCATAATACAAACATATGTAGTATAACGGTATGGTCACAGTACTAAAGTGTATTTGTGGCAAACTCCGGAACAATATATGTTGTATGGGCAAACTCAAATTTTAGTAGTACTCGTCATTGTTAGTAGCCATTAGGTCAAGGAACAACATACACATAAGTTGTATAGTCACAAGGGGCTTAGTATTTATTTCCAGGCTCGTGTCGTGGGCTCTGTTTCAGAGAGAAGGAAAGACAGAGAGAAAGAGAGAGAGGGTATGGTTAAATTAATCGGTCATAAATCATATCCACTCCTGCTATGTCACATGAAGGACCAGGAGCCCGTCTGACCCCTGCTATGGCCGAAAGGAAAAGAGGACGATTTTCTTGTTGCTCGTTACTACGTCATTTCCGCTTCCGGTCAACACCCGGAACTTCCGTTTTTACTTTCAATTCCCCTTCCGGGGTCATTCCTTGGTCAAATTACTGGCACTCCGTTGTGTGCCCACTCCTCCAAACCTCAACCTTTGTTTGCTCCTATTTCTTTTTCCTCTCTTTCTCTTTCAATGCACGTAGACCACAATAATTACGCTATATATATAGAAATAAGAGTTGCATTTCTTAGTACCCTAGTCAGAAATGAGCCTGGGTAAAAAAGCCTAACAAGGCAACACATTAATAAAAAAAAAACAATAATTATCTACTGAACAGTTACAAACAGTATAGAAGACTTTAGAAAAAATGTTTAATCATTTAGGCATAAGCATAGTTATTTAACTTCATCAGGAGTGAATTTTAAAAATTCTTTTTCACAGCCATCACTTTCAAACATTATTTTCATTTGTTAATCAGCTAAAAAGAGAATAGTTTACAATTTTGTTGTAATGGATATGTGATTATTTCGCTGCATCAGGTCAGTTTAAAGCAATAAGTTCGTAAGAATCTTTGATATATAAATATTTTGTACATATGAAAGACTTTGAAAGCTTTCAAATGTTTATTGTAATCATTTCACATCATTGCAAGCCGATTGTTGCAACTTGATGATAAACAAAAATTAAGGTAGTACTGTTTTACATGGCAAATGGGGTAATTATGAACTTTTGTTTGGTAAATTAGGGTGTCCCAGAAAAAAACAGAACCCACAAATTTTGTAATAAAACTATTAATTTTAACTAGGGGAGTTTAGTGTTGAGGTTGGGGTTGGGGTTTGAGTTCTGTTTTTTCTGGGTCACCCTGTAAAGGGTGACCCAGAAAAACAGAACTCAAATTATTTATTTATTTTCCCATTAAACTAACCCTAAACCCTAACACTAACCCTAAATCTCCCTAGTTAAAAACAGTTTTATTACAAAATTTGTGGGTTCTGTTTTTTCTGGGACACCCTAATTTACTAAACAAAAGTTCATAATTACCTCAAATGGATAGGTCGCACCACTGATTTTAGCAGAATTTTTGGTTAAAAAAGTGCAAGTGAGTATATACAGCATGTCTAAAAATGACTCACTTCTTTCAGGAATATAACATTTTCTTTAAAAAAAAAAAAAAAATTTTTTTCAACTTAAAAGTGGTATCGAATTAGGTGGTCATACAGTGGGAATTCAATTTACAATTTATGTACACTTACCGCCAGAATAAATTACATTATGTCAGTCAGACGAATCTTAACTTAAATATTTACCAGATTAACACACAGAAAGCAAAGAGGGCAACACGCAGGGAGGCCCGGAAAAAGAAATCATGAAAGAGACCACAAAGGATCATAAAGGGTCACCGACTTCCTAGTTTTCTTATCTAAACACTATTAACTACTGGAACTAATACTGGAGACAACAAACTCCTGATTGCCTCCAACAAGAACCAACATAAACAATCTGCATGGTTCTATCTTTATTTTGTACAAAGGGCCATATGCCTGTCTGCCGGATGCTGTAGTCAATACATAATATACAAACAAAAGAGGTAAGCCAACTGAAAAGACATTAGAATAACTGTGGTAGGTCAAAGAATTGGATTCCCTTTTGATTTTATGCTATCATCTGCCAAGCATAGTCAACAACTGTCCTGTGTGTGACCAACAGTGCACATGGTGAAACAAAGCAGGAAGTAACATTAGAATAAAAACATGCATTTTCGCAAGTACTTTTCATTAGCCAAGGGTAAGAAAGTTTTAAAAGATCACAAGGAACTAAACATTTGGCGAACCTGTAATTTTATGGAGTGAGACTGGAGTCTCTGTTCATGTTGGCAAAACATTCAGATAAAATATCACACCTTGACTTTGGATTTTAACCTAATTGTTCAAAACAATATGCAGCATTCTTGTGTAGCTGCCCGTCTAGCACTTTCTCCAAGCACTTTATCAGAGTCCAATTGATGGTACAGCCATACGATAGCACTCACACTGCTTACAGCTTGGAAGAATTTTTTGCTCTATCTTATCAGTAAGATTAGTAACGGATCTGGAAGACTAGCTTGCTAACCATTATACCATTTTGTTTTTGGGTTGTTTTTTTTCTTTCTCCGTAACCCAGGTGACACTGGGTAGTTGCTTCTAGTTATAAATAAACAAACCAATTAACATTCAGAAAAAAATATTTTATGGAAAAGAGGAAGAAAATGTCTTAAAGCCTCTGCATCAACAACAACCATTTAAAAAAAAAAAAGAAAATGCATGATGGTAACTTATTTGGCCAATAGCAACTGGTGACTGACCTGAACAATCACTTGACTTCCAGATAGCAGAGATATTTAATTTGTTTATCTCAATAATAATGGCTTCCTTTCAGGTTTTTTTTTCCAGGCAGATTGGTAACAGAAAATGGTAAACATATGTGAAATTGGAAAAAAATAAAGCAACAGAAGTTTGGTTGGAGTGGGGGGGGGTAGACATTCAGTGAGAATTTCTTTGACAAACAGTAAACATAATTAAATTCCAAACTTATTTTTCAAATATGTTCTTATATTGTTTTCAGAATATGTTTGTAGAAGCTAGGGATTGTGTCAGTATCAGTACCAGAGATACAACAACAACAAAGCTGAAGCCTTATTATTAATAAAGAGTGATAATATTCATAATAAATGAATAGCAAAGAGACATCAATTTATAGAAATGGATAATATACAATATTAAAAATAAAATGAAAAATAAATATATATTTTAGTATATATTTATTTGTATGGAAACCAGTCTGCTACCATTGGTATTATGCTATCCAAACTTAATTGTTTAATTGGAGCAATTGTCGGGCAATGAAAAATTTTTGAGATGATAAAATATGGTCAAATTTGACACGCCCAGCATGTCTTCTTTGTTTTCTTGGATTGTTTGTGAGATCGGAAGTAAGTGGCCATACAGCTGCTGCAGTCTGCCCCTCATACTAATATAAATATAACCTACAGTATTACACACACACACACACACACATATATATATATCAAAGATGCTGATAGGGATGCAGGATGTGTACCTGACATACACAAATCTAAAGGACGCAGTAAAATCATACCCATGTGTCCCATTGTTTTTCTTCCCTCACAATTTCTAGCTAACTGTAAATACTTTTCAATAGTTTCTTAAAAACGAATTATACAGGATAAGTTACAAGATAGGAGTTAGACAGCTTTAGTTGGGACCCATAAATTTTCCCGAGGGCTCATTCAAAGCAAATATGTGCGTCCCAGGACACACTAAATCAAAAACCTATCAAGCACCACTATGTGTGTGTGTGTGTGTGTGTGTGTGTATTATATATATATATATATATATATATATATATATATATATATATATAAAATGCAGGGCATGCCTCTCTGTGAGAATAAATAAAAAGTGGTTCTTCCTTCATATCCCTTATAAAATTTCGCATAGATTGAAGACATTCAAAAATCAATGCCAAAAAGACATATATCATAAAATCAAATTTAGCTGAAGTAGATTACTGAAATTCCAGTTCAATTCTCACAAGGATTAAAAATCTTTGAATTCTTAAGTAAGGGCAAGAAGCCAATAAAAGCAACAAAAAAAAAAATAAATAAATAAATAAATAAAAAAATAAGGCAATTAAATATTTTTTTAAACAGCAAGCCCTCACCTGTAGGTTTTTTTTTTTTCAAGGAGGGGAAAAACCTTAACAAACCTGAATGAAACAAAATACTCTTAACATTGATTACACTTAGAGTCAAATATTTTTACATGGTAATGAAGTTCGATGCAACAACAGAAGGATTCCGGATTGCGGTCTTCCCTCCCACAACCAACAATTTTTTTTTTTTCTTCTCTATTAAACCAGGAATCTGAGAAGTTTGTTGCTCATCACAACAATCCCCAACCCCCCAGACCAGATATGCTGGCGTCCAAAGTTGCTGAAAATCAGTTGATTAGGGTACTTTAATTACATCATGAGTTGTTATTACTGAAAATGAATAGTTTCAGTAAACTCCAATAAAACGAGACTGCAGTTTTGCTTTACTGAAAACATCTAATAATCCAGCAATATATAAATTAGTTGTTTATATAATGTGTGATATCATGGGTAGGACTAATTAGATAAATACATCAAAAGTCTTATTCACTCTTACTATTTCATATATAGTGACACAATCACAGCAAATATTTCATGAAATCTGAAACAAGGGATTTATATTTTCTCATTAGATTGTTTCTGGTATGACCAATTCTAAATGGAGGGTTCTGAGAAGATGACAATTTCCTTTCAGTTTGTTCAAGGATTTTTGAATCTAAGAATGTGTGAAGAGGTGAAATTAAGAGAAACCTTAAGCTTGTTGAATGATTGATGCCTAAAAAGGTTGAATAATGGGAAGTAATATCAAGGATAGTGATTATACAGAAAATTCTTTAAAATGACATGTATTACCATAAGAAGTTGAATGAGGGAGAAGAGGTCCCTTAAGGAGACACGTATTACCATAATAGGTTGAATGATGAGAAGAGGTCCTTTAAGGAAAACATGTATTACCATAATAGGTTGAATGATGAGAAGAGGTTCCTTAAGGAGACATGTATTACCATAATAGGTTGAATGATGGGAAGAGGTTCCTTAAGGAGACATGTATTACCATAATAGGTTGAATGATGGGAAGAGGTTCCTTAAGGAGACACGTATTACCATAATAGGTTGAATGATGGGAAGAGGTTCCTTAAGGAGAACATGTATTACCATAATAGGATGAATTGACTAGGGAAGTAATACCAAGGAAAGTGATTCTACAGAAAATTCTTTAAAAAGACATGTATTACCATAAGAAGTTGAATGAGAGAGAAGAGGTCCTTTAAGGAGACATGTATTACCATGATGGGTGAATGATGGGAAGAGGTCCTTTAAGGAGACATGTATTACCAATAATCTAAGAATGTGTGAAGAGGTGAAATTAAGAGAAACCTTAAGCTTGTTGAATGATTGATGCCTAAAAAGGTTGAATAATGGGAAGTAATATCAAGGATAGTGATTATACAGAAAATTCTTTAAAATGACATGTATTACCATGACATGTATTACCATTACATGAATGATGAGAAGAGGTTATTTAAGGAGACATGTATTACCATAATAAGATGAATTGACTAGGGAAGTAATACCAAGGAAAGTGATTCTACAGAAAATTCTTTAAAAAGACATGTATTACCATAAGCAGTGGTGATCAGGAAAACACTAAGCACTTAATCAAAGGGATTTCTTTTACAATTTTCTTAAACATTTTTTTGCAAATGAATATTAATTCTCATATGCAGAGATCTGATCAAGTACCAAAAGAAATGAGGATAGCCTATTAATTCATTAACTGCCAACTATTTATACACCTTGGCCCTCAGCCAAACAGATTTATCACTTAACAAATATACCAAGTAATTCACAGGCAGTGTGGTCACTCATCAGAAGTAAAAGAACCTTCTTTCTTTCTCTTCTTTTTTATTTTATTTTTTTAATTTTTTTAAACTTATCAGAACTCCAGATGTCAAAATAAGGAAAACTGATCCTGATAATGTTTTAAAGATTTTTTAAAGCCGCTCAAAGCACTGAAATAATTTTTTTTAAATCATGAAGGAAACGAATGCTATGCTAATGAAATTTGTAAACAGAAATTTACCTCAAGGTTATTAAAGAACTCAGCGTATTTGTCTAATTTGATAAATCAGTAATTGTTACTTCGCTAGTCAATAAGTAAAAGTAAAGTGGTCAGGACAGCCTAAAGTCGGAATCAGCCAGACAGCAAGGGAGTCTATCCCCTTTTCACTAGCACTAGACCAAGGAGAGTGTTTTGGGGGCTGTAATGGAGCACCACACCTACCATCAGCTCCTCACTTTACCACACATATCCCTGTGCTACTCATACACTGAGTTGGCAAGGGCCAGTATCAAACCCAGAACCTTGTGGTTCCTAGTCGGAGACTCTACAGACGGAGCTAAACCGGCCATAGTCCTTAGTCAATACTTCTTTTCTCTTAGTAGATGATAAATCTAAATTTAATTGATAACTTTTACAAAGATATTCTAAAGGCTCTTCATCAATAATTTTTCTTGAGAGAAAACTCTCTTGAACTATATAGCTTCTTGCCTTGGAGAAAGGAGAGCTATTGATGTTGTGACTCACAAATAGGACCAAGTTGCCATCAATCACAATAAAATAAATAGTTCATTTACACTGCTGGAGAAATGAGTTATGTACTGCTGTGGGCATCTACAAATGGACACACCAGAATGGGCCAATCAGTAAAGACTTACATTGATCAGCTCTGTGCGGTTTCTGGATGTCATGAAGAGGATTCGCCAAGAGCGATGACCAATGGATGGGTGGCAAGAGTCATGAGAAAACATGCAGTCAGCATGACAGGATTCTGATGATAGTAGTTATGTGTGAGTGACAATTTTCCATTATTCACAATTGAACCATAAAACTGCACTGATTGAACTTATAATCCACAGTTAAGGGTATTAATAACTAGCAGTAGATTAATATCTGCCAAGAAGTTAGTGAACAGATTCACTAATATATGAAAGAAAAAAAGGGACAATATAGTAAGAGCATTTGTACAAGTCAAACAAAAGATGATAAAAATCTGAAATACACAAATATATGAACGGGTTTAATTGGTAATTGAGAGAGAAAAAAATCCCCCACCACCACCCAATTCTAGTGGTCATACTACTACTTGTCCATCCTATCTGATGATGACACCATGCAAATCCTTTTCCTCCAATTTATTCAGTCTCTGGTTACGTCTTGTCAATTGCCTATGGAACCTCACCATCAAATAGTTTAATGTCATTCCCAGGACATGAAGACCATCAGCCACCGCTTTCTAGTACCCATATGATAAAAAGGTTGGGGGTTGCCATAAGGGCAATAGGGTTGGGACAATCATATAGGTGCTAGAGTTTGACATGACCAGCCGATTGATTGGAGGGGGCCTCTCCAACCACCCGTGTAGCCTAAGTAACCAAAGTGTAGTGTCGTATGTTGTTTTTTCATGAATATACAAAAGTAGAACATAATGTGCACATAATCCAAATTTTTTTTTTTTTTGATTTTGTTGTGTAAGACAATTAAAAGAAGTATACATACCAGTACTAGGTTTGATAGAGACAACCTCTGAAATAGAAAAAAAAATAGAAATATATTAATCACACAGAATATAACTTTTAGTTCATGAATTGATAAAATCAGAAAAATGTTTCAATTAAAGGATTCCTTCATGTCTAATGGATTATGAAATTAGATAAGAAAGGATATACAAATAACATGTTCATAAAATAAACCATCTATACATATATAAAGGGCAGTTGTGTATGTCTGGAGGAAACTACAAAAATAAAACAATTAACAACAAAGTAAATATAGGTACACATTCACTATCACCAGAGCTTGCTTTTTTAATAAAAATAATGAAGATTTGTTTATATTCGTGAAGATAATTAAAAATGAAATTTAAATATTTTACAATATCAATTGTAAATAGTAGACATTAATTTTTCTTTTCAGAGTGGCTGGATCAGCACAAGGTCTTTTTTATTTTTTACGTGGGGATTTTAATGGAACATCCCGTGGGGAACTAACTCATGATTCAGTAATAATGGATCTGTGAGACTAACTTTTTTAAAAATCCTCCCTCTACCCAGGCAACGCTGGGTAGCTGCTTCTAGCGAATAATAAACAACAAAAGATTTATTGATTTATAAAAATCACTTAATTGTGGAAGACTGGAGCCATATTGTCTAGACAGACAAGCCATATTTCCCGAGCTCTTTCAGGCAAACTGGAGTGCTGAGGAGACTGCATATGGCTATGAGTGCAAGCTGATAGTGACTTTGTAATGGTGTAGGAGTTATGTTTCGTTGGAGTTTGCAACAACTACTAGTGAAACTAAAGTCCATCTTGTGAAATTTACATATTTTGTTGCCATCCATTTGCACTTCTTTACACTTGTCATATTCCTGGTGGGGGTGGTGCATTGTTCCGGAAAGATGATGCAAACCTCCATTTTGACCAAGTGATACATATTGAAGTCAGTAAGTCTACTGTTGGTTTGAATAACAGCAGTTAACTAAGTACAACCTTGTTCCATCAAGAATTATCCATTCATGAATTTGGGTGATTTGGGTGATTCCATTCCTTGAGTTCCGATTGGCTGCTTGATTTGAATGACATTGTGGAGTCTTATAAAACCCTGTCATTCTGCAGTAGACTTTGTGACTATTCGGGTTTGTATTTAAGTTACAACCGTTTGTTGCCTTGTCTTCCCAGTTTGACGGTAATTGGAACTTCAATTATTCTTCAATACAAAACTGGTTTCAGGAACATTCCACTGACTTCTAAGTCTGCCATTGGATCCTGCATTTTCCTCATTGAGCATGGATATATTTACACCCTCCCACACAACACCCCTCTGCCATAGGCAGGATGTGACACAAGGTCAATTTTTAAGAAGAATAAAAAAAAGTAACTAAAGTCAATGGAGTGGCCAATTGTCAGTATCAGCCAGACAGCGAGAGAACCTATCCCCTTAGATGAGGTAGATTGTTTTTGCTGGGGTGAAGCACCACACCTACTCTCAGCTCTCCACTTTACCATACAGATCAGATTATCTAAGCTGTGTTACTCATGTTCTGAATTGGCGAGGACTGGTATTGAACTCGGAACCTTGCAATTCATACATGAATGCTTTACCGACTGAGCAAAACTAAAAATGGTTTAAATTCAATGTTGCCTTCTTTTAGACAGGTTGCCTAACCAGGGCTAAAGAACACAGTCTAACCCAGCGGTCCTCAACCTTTTTTGCCCCCACGGACCGGTTTCATCTGAGACAATATTTTCACGGACCGGCCTTCATATGCTCCGGCCTACATTTGCTCGATAATCGTTAATGACGTAATCTAATAATAAATCATCCGCAGTGGTCTTATGTCAAATGCAAATATCAACAGACAATAAACAACCTTTTGTTCATAAATTAATAATCAACAACATCTCTATAAATAAAAATATTTATTCTAGAACCAAAATCCATTCTAATAAGAAATAATTATAATAAAAAACTCGATTCAAGTGACAATACTGATCATTTCTGTATAAAAGAGTGAACAAGTGAATCAAATAATGATAATGACAATTAGTGAGAGCCCTGAGCTTGTTTCTCTGCAATGAGCCGGTCTCATTTCGGGGTAATGGGAGAAAAATTCAAACGTTCTGTGCGACCCAGTACCTGGTCGCGACCCGGTGGTTGGGAACCGCTGGTCTAACAGACTATTTACCCATAGCTGGAGAGAGAACATATAGATTCAAGCTTTTATCTTTAATTTCTTTTAGCACTTCAGTTTATATACATATTTACCAACCCCTCCACACAAGAATGATGTGACACAAGATCAACCTCTTAAGCAAAGTTTAAGAGGTTTGAATTCAGAGTTTTCCTTCTCTTACACTGGTTGCCTAACCAAGGTTAAAGAGCCTGGCCTGTTCTACTATAGTACTCTCTGGAGAAATAATAATTTGATTCATACCTTTCCCAAGGTATTAGCGCTATGTGAAATGCAAATGGCCTTGTCCAGGATTTGAACTTGTCTCGCTGTGTCCATTTCCTACGACAATGATACCATTACACTACACACCTCCACAATTTAAATATAGAGCGGACAGATACACACCCAATATATCATTCCCCTTTTAGATTTTTTTTATTTATTTGGGCTTTTTTCATTTATTTTTTTTAAAGCCCAGAACGATAAAAAGTAAACAAAACCAGATAACATATCCAATGATAGTGACAAGTGTGCCAAGCATTAAGAAGTCTGATCAATGCAAATGATAAACAGCCAAAAAGTTTTCATGTCAGCAAAAGATAGGCTATCATCAGCACAAGAGCACTCTACAACTCCCACACAACAGACCCCTCAAGCTTAAATGTTTCAATCAAATCTACCAATCTATTTCAACTGGACTGCAACTGTAAACACCCAACCCCAAGGCCAAAAACACCAAAGAACTTTTCTTTTTTTTTTTTTTTTTCTAAATTTGCATTTCAGCAAGGGACCCAGTTATTATGGAGTGAAAAGTACCGTCCTAGAAATTTCATGTTTTCCTTAAACGAATATGTTTATGATTTTTTTTTTTTTTTTTTTTTTTTGGGCAATCATGCTAATGCTATGAAAATAAATCAAAAGCGAATGGAACGGAACGGAATAACATTTTTTTCTTAAGAGAAATAAAAAATAAACAAAATGTTTTTAAAAGCATCATCTATGTGTTGCATAATAAAGTATCGTAAATTTTGAAAGTATTGTTTTTGGTGTTTGTTGGCGTTGAGAGATGTCCAAATTTGTTATTTCCAAATTGCAGGGTTGTTTTGGATTGGGGCTGTGAGGGTTAGAGAGTAATTGATTGTATTGTGGGGGTCAAGAGATGTCAAAAACAGTAAAGCTGACAGTTAATAATAAACAATGTTGTAAAAACCTTGTATAGAATGTATATAAATTCAATAATGATAAATAATAAAAAAAATTTTTGTTAAATAGAAAAAGTTAGTTGAGTTTGAGTTGAGAAATTTGACAACAAAGCAAACATGGTGAAGCAGTTTATGAATTTTTGTCCCCCCCCCCCATTTTTTTTTGGGGGGATGGCACAAAACAGTTGAACTTGCGAGTTTTGAAGACAAAGTATACTAGATTAGTTTAATTTTCCTCTCTGTATATCTATTACCTACTTTGTCATTTATCACTTGTTTAGAATTAAGTAGAAATTGAATCAACTGCACAACTGTCCAGTGACTTGTTTATCTCCTCAATAATTTGTGTGATTATTTTCATCATGATCATAGCACTCACTATGTGACAGATTTGGTTACGTGACAATACAAACATTGACAAACCCTGAATTAAACCACAATGTGACATATATTACTAAAATTCTCATTGTGTCTGTGGGTGCATATATATATATATATATATATATATATATATATATATATAATTTGAACACAAATTATGTCAGTTTGAAATAGAATGTTATGAACGGAAATAGAATGCTAAGATTTTACTCATTTTTTTTCCATATTTAAAATTGAATATAATTCAGAAGATACAATATCACATATTGACAATGATCTGGAGATGGTGTAATATAAAAAAGCAAAAGAAAAAAAAAATCTATGTTGATAAATACTCCAATTATAATCAAATCATCCTCTGAAAACCTCCCCACCCCCCATATTCTACATACTGTCAGATTTATCTTCATTTTCCCATATTTTTATATATTTATTTAGAAGGGATTTAATAGGAAAATTCACTGTATTCGGCGTACAGCTAAGACTCACTTTGTTTACATAAAGTTTGAGACCTCTAGGTGAGTTCATTTCCGCTTAGAAATGTAGCAGTTAAATAGCCTGCTATACTTGGCAGCTGACTGTGGCCATATGGGTAAGAGGATTGGTGAGCAAAAGTTAATTCGGGTCTCGAACCCGGCCAGAAGTAGCTGCTAAAAACGGTATAACTGCACTGATGAGAGGTGATACCTTGAAACACGTGTCTGTAGTTTACTTTATTATATATATATATATATATATATATATATATATATATATATATATGGGCCGTGTTAGCTCAGTCGGTAGAGCATTCGGCTAGAAACCACAAGGTTCCTAGTTAGATACCGGCCCTTGCCAACTCAGCGTATGAGTAGCACAGGATCTGTGCGGTAAAGTAAGGAGCTGATGGTAGGTGTGGCGCTCCACCTCAGATGCAAAAACAATCTCCTAGGTCTAGCGCTAGTGAAAAGGGGATAGACTCCCTTACTGATTGGCTGATGAGCTAACCCCTCAGTTAAAAGTCTTTAGTTCTGAATTTTTTTTTTTTTTTTTTGTTTAAAGATATTTATATGATAGTGACTAGTCAAAATATTAAGAAATTTTACCTAAACAAAAAGCAATGCAAAACAAAATGAAAGCTGCAAAATTTTTCTATTTTCAGGAACTAAATGAGGTTCTTATTGGCTATGAGACTGGTTGTTTACAGTTTAAATAGATGATATATTTGATTTGAGCAATTTTGTCTGAAAAATAAAATGCAAATGCAATTATTTTATTTATTTTTATTTTTATTTTTAAACTTTCTTTACAACTTAATACAAATAAAACAAAAAATTACTTTAAATCTGCATTCAACCCTTTAAAAAAGGAATTTCACACATTTGTTTAACCGATTTTTCACATGAAAAGTTCATTAAATCTTCATCAGGAATAAAAACCTTCACTGGATCACCGCATCATCCTGATTTAAAATAAACTAAGCAATTATTTTAAAACACGACGTCTATTTGGAACATATCCAGCCATTTTGAATTATCTCCGGAACAATGTTGTTGATGCAACTTGCCAACCAATCAGAGAGTAACATACTGCACATGCGTAGACACTCTCCTATGAGGTCACTCAGTTTGTGGACTGTGTGACCATTGCATTCATAATGACTGAGTGTGTATATTCTTCATGTCTAATACATTCTTTTTCAAGCAAAACATATCACCCATGCAGAGATGTTGATTGGTACGCATCCTGCCGTCCCTGATGCACAAAAATCTAAAAGGACACAATGAAATCAGATCCATGTGTCCCAGTGTTTCTTTTTTCTTCTCTCACCTTTCAAGCTAACTGTAAATACATTTCAATAGTTTCTTAGAAATGAATTACACAGGATAGGTTACAAGATAGGGGTTAGATGGTTTAGTTGGGACCCATAAATTTTCCTGGGGACTCATTCAAAGCAAATATGTGCATCCCAGGACGCACTAAATCAAGAAGCTATCAGCATCACTGCCCCTGTATATCAGCTCTCCCCATGTGGCTCCCTGCAACTTCTGGGTTTTCTCAAAGCTAGAATTACAATTGGAAATACTGTGGATAAGATTAAGGAGAACACAAGACAGCTGATGGTGATCCCAAAAGGACTTTACAGGGTTTCTTTTTTTTTTTTCTTTTTTTTAAATAGAAAGGTTGGTGTTGTTTGGTTGTTTTATGACATATCAACCCTTTTGGGGTCATTTAATGTGGAATCGAATCATTTTTATAAACAAAGGACTCGGGTTGCTTACAGTACCTGTTGTTGCTTAAGTGGTCACAGAATTGAGTATTTAACAGGCTCATCATTGCTTAACTTAGGTGATCTAGCAGGAGCCAATGATTTCAACGTGACTTGACCATAATAAAAATAGTAAAAAGGTACTGGGATACATTCATGAGATCCCAAGGAGAGTACAATGAGACTAAATTGTCACTGTCCTAGGTGGGTTATTTAATATCATATGGGTGGATACTTTCTTGACATGTCTTGTACAAAACCTGTAAAAGCACTGGCTACTATTCAATAACAACCAGTCTTAAACTAAAGAAAGACAAAATGTATCGAGAGAGAAAAAAAAAATCGGTAAAACTAAACCTATTGTTTTGATTTTTTTAGGCTGTTGTCCTCATAATGTCGCCCATCAATACGAGATGTGTCACAATCATCAAAATGATTGTGGTGGTTCTCAGATCGATTGACGTCCTTAATTAAATGAGATCTGAGTAAGTTTTTCAATGGCTTGTTTGCTCAAAAGACAAACTACTCAAAATGATTTCCCAAGCTGAAACATTGTGATACTTGGATTGACAAGGTACACCTGAAGAAGGCCAGAGGTTACAACAGCCGAAACATTGTTTTTATATATCACAGATGAGGACAAGAGTCTGAATAAAAATTTTTTTTAATTTTTTTTTAAATAAAAAATAAACATATCAAGCCTCTTCTAAAAAATTCAGACAAATAAAACTAAACGTGTAAAAAGATTCTTTCCATCGGCAAAGCTAAAGATCTTATTTTTATTGGCAATCTGACAATTATTTCACAACAATTATTTTCTTTCTCCGACCCCCCCCCTCAAAATGATCTTTCTTTTTTTTTTCAAATGACAGAATTTCTTTACTCAATTATTTTTCAGCCAACAAATTTGTTTCTCATGAAAGGAGTTAATTCAATTCATTTTATTTAATTATTCTTTATTTGTTTATTGCCCTAATGGATTCATTGGCTAGAACCATTTTTTGAGATGAGCTACAAGTAAACCCTCTAATAATTTCTGAAGACTTTTTTTTATTTCCATTAATTTGCTTATTGTTTTTATTTATTTATTTATTTCTCTTCCAGATCAAAGGAAACATAAAATAAATATTTTCATGAACCCACAGGACCTAGATCCATGTGACCTTTACTTGTTTCCTAAATTGAAAATTTATCTCAAGTGTTAGATTTGAAGAGAAGAAGAGCATTAACTCTTAACATCCTGTTGAGAATTTCAGAGCCCTGTTCCTATAAGGATTTTGTCTAAAAACGACCTTTTCATTTAAAGTTACTTGAGTTATTTCCCTTAAATTAAAGACTTTTAAATATGTTTAATATTACATTTAAACAAAGGCTATCGTTTGAAGCAGATTAGGAAAACAAATGTCACTTCCGGCTGAGCGGAATGAGACAGTATAAGACATTAAGAGTTAAAAGAAATAAGGTTGTGCTGGATTCATACTCAGGGGTTGTACATAAAACTCTGTTATGCTAACACTGACTGAGTTTCTGGTACATCCAACTTTGACTCTTTTATAGAAGACAAACGTAGCATTCTCCAGACCGACATATATGTGACCCTTTTCTTGGTTCCTTAACTAAAAATTAATCCCAAAGATAAGATTTGCTTTTTTTGTTTAATGGCATATTCAATTTTTCTGGGTTATTTAGTGCCAAAACCATTTTTGTAGAAGAACAGTAATGGTACTATTTAACCCTGCAGTCCATTGTGCGGACTCCCCTCTCCATCTTTTAGAGCATTGTAATTTTAGTATACGTCAGTATATTTCATTTTTTTTTTTTTTTTTGATGGAGTGTTTAAAGAATTTGTTATATACATTTTAATTATATGATTAGGCTACATAATAATAATAATAATAATAATAATAATAAAAGTAAAGTTGTCGGGGTGGCCTAAAGTCGGTATCAGCCAATCAGTGAGGGAGTCTATCCCCTTTTCACTAGCGCTAGACCAAGGGGATTGTTTTTACGTCTGAGGTAGAGCGTCACACCAGCCATCAGCACCCTTACTTTACCACACAGATCCCTGTGCTACTCATACGCTGGCAAGGGTCGATATCAAACTACAAACCTTGTGGTCTCTAACCGAACGTTCTACCGACTGAGCTAACCCGGCCCCTTCTATAATAATAATAATAATAATAATAATAATAATAAATGTAAAAAAATTAAAATATTAAAAAATGACCAAAAATAAAAATTACTTTTCATTAAAAGTAAACATACTGCATGAAATAGAAGCTGCACCAAATTTTTTGTACAAGGAATAATTTTGTACTTTAACACCCTATTTAAAAGGAGGGACTGATTGATGGAAGAAGGTGCTCATAGTGTAATGGTTATCATTGTAAGAAATGGACATGGTGAACTGAGTTCAAACCCAGGACAAGGCTGTTTACATAGCACTTATAATTTTGGGAAGGTAAGC
The DNA here is from genome assembly GCA_023376005.1 of Doryteuthis pealeii. Classification (NCBI taxonomy): domain Eukaryota; kingdom Metazoa; phylum Mollusca; class Cephalopoda; order Myopsida; family Loliginidae; genus Doryteuthis; species Doryteuthis pealeii. Next base: position 88,925,719 of record CM042150.1, read on the forward strand.
ATCCAACTATTCTCCTCCCAGCCATGGATAAATAGTAGGGCAAACTGGGCCCTTTAACCTTGGTAAGACAACTAATCTAGAAGGAAAATTTTGAATTCAAACCTGCTAAACTGCACTTAAAAATTGACCTATGAAGAACTGAAGCCGTCTAACCCCTACCTAATACTACATACCGTGTAATTGGTTTCCAAGAAGATATTGAAATGTATTTATTGTTAGCTGGAAATGGTGGGGGAAGAAAAACAAAAAAAAAAAAAAAAAAAACACTGGAACGCATGGATACGATTTTTCTACATCCTTTTAGATTTTTATGTGTCAGTGACACAGGACGTGTACCTATCAGCATCTCAGCCTTGTGTTGCATCTTGCTCATGCGGAAGGGTTGGCAAATACATAAAGCCCAATTTGTTTTTGAAATAGGGTAATGATTTAAATATTTCACTGAATGTTTGAGATGAGGCTTGATGATTAGTATTATCTGCATTATTCGGACTATTGTCCTCATCTTTATTGTTTTCTGTACAACCTTTCGGTCGATATGCCCTCCGGCCTTCTTCAGGTATTTCTTGTCGGACTTGGGAACCTTCTTGTCATAATCGGAAGCCATCACGTAACATTGAACCTAACCCTTTATTCTCGGAATGAGAACAGGATACCCCCGTGGACTGAATAAAGAGTTAGGATCAAAGTTCCGTGATGGCTCCCGGTTACGACAAGAAGGTTCCTGACTCCGTCAAGAAATACCTGAAGAAGGCCGGAGGGCATATCAGCCGAAACGTTGTACAGATAACAATAAAGATGAGGACAATAGACCAAATAACGCAGATTTAAATATTGTTTGATTAAAAATTCATTCAATGTTCCTTCAGTTAATCTGATTTCTTTACTTTTCACCAACGAACCAATCACCCCCCCCCTTTTTAACTTTCAGGTGAAAACTATGTGGACAGACAGAGAGAGAGAGAGAGAGGGCTTAACCGCATTTGCATGGAATAATCATCAAAGATGAATATATATATATATATATATACAGCCAGAGGCAAAGTAAGTGAACCTCTTACTGGTGGCCAAATGCACCGACTGACACCAGAACATTCAAGTAGTTCACGGATGATAAATGAGGTCTTGTAACACAACACTGGCATAACATTGTTTCGAAGGTAATAGCAGATGAATTGCCAACAGTTACTGCCACCATGATAAAAATCATCAGAACACATCAGTTTTCAAATCCATCTTGGTGCTGATTAGAAATTCGATAAGACAAAATGGCCTTTTTTACATCCCTCACATCTCCAGTCAGCAACCCTGTTTCTAAAAATGCTACGATTGCCAAAAAAAAAAATCAAGACATGTCATTTGAAAACATTGGTCAGAGAAATAAATAACTAGATAAGTGTGTGTGTGTGTGTGTGTGTGTGTGTGTGTGTGTGTGTGTGTGTGGTTTTTGGGGAGGAGCATTTAATTTTGGTGGGTGGGAGTAAGTAATCCAAGGGGGAGGGTGAAATTTTGTCATTTGGTTCAGGCATCAAGACACCATAAATAAAAGTTGATGATTTTATGTATCAAATTTTTCAAGAATATAAATGGTTGGTTGTTTTACATTATATCAACCTTCTTTCAGGTAATCTAAATGCCAAATCAAGTCATTATGATAGCCAGATATCGTATACCAAGCCTCAACAGAATAGGATATGCACAAACCAGAATCTGTTCTGGAGAATGAAATGCATAAAATTCTCTGGGACTTTTTGAGATACAAACGGATTACCTTATCCCAGCCAGAAAAAAAAGACTTAGTTTAGATTTTTTAAATAAAACTGGTAGATTTTGCAGTCCCAGCAGATCACAGGGTGAAGATGAAAGAAAATGAAAAAAATAGGTAAATACTTGGACTTTGCTAGAGAATTGAAAAATCTGTGGAATATGAGGGTGAAAGTGGTAAGTGATACCAATTGTAATTGGTGCACTTGGAACGGTCTCCAAGAGTTTAGAAAACAGACTGGAGGAATTTGAAATCAGAGGAAGAATCAAGACCATCAAGACAACAGCACCATTAAGCTCAGTTAGGATACTCAGAAGAGTCCTGGAGACCTGGGGAGACTTGTTGTCACTTGGACCTCGGTAAAAGACCATCAGTGAATGCTGGTGTGAAAAACTCACAAGAAGTGAAATAATAATAATAACAACAACAACAAAAAATCACTCCACATAAAATTTTCTGGGACTTTGAAATAAAAACGGATCCCCTTATCCCAGCAAGAAGACCAGACCTAGTGTTGATTAACAAAAAAGAAAGAACTTGTCAACTGGTGGATTTTGCAGTGCCAGCAGATCACAGGGTGAAGCTAAAGGAAAATGAAAAAATGGACAAATATCTGGACCTTGCAAGAGAACTGAAAAAGTTATGGAATATGAAAGTCAAAGTGATACCAATTGTAGTTGGTGCACTTGGAACGGTCCCAAAAAGATTAGAAAAGGGTTTGGAAATCAGAGGAAGGATTGAAACCATTCAGAACACTGCACTGCTGCAATCTGCCAGAATACTCAGAAGAGTCCTGGAGACCTGAGGAGACTTGCTGTCACTCAGACTCCAGTGAAAGACCATCAGCTAACGCTGATGTGAAAACTCACAAGAAGTGAAATAATAATAATAATAATAATTAATGAATGTGATCAAATGGCACTTGTTCAGATGAGGATGTTTAACTGCACAAAGAATGAAGAGTTAGGGTAAACAGAAAATGAAGAAGTACTCGTCTGCCAAAGATTAAATTAGAGTGAAGAGGAACTAAGTGAGTGTGGAAAACAGAGGTTGATCAGATTTAGCCACATGCAAAAAGAAAAAACTACTTAAGATAAAGTAGCTGACAACAAGGTCCACAGCATTAGTTTTTCTTTTTGTTTTGTTTTGTTTTGTTTTTTTCTTCTTTCTTTGTATGAGCTAAGAAGAAGAAAAAAAGTACAAGACAATAGAGTTTTTGTTTCTACTTGCCTCTTCAATGAAACTTCTAAGCCATTTCAGGAAGAACATATGTTAGATACAATATTTTCAATTTGTTTCTATTCTATCTGGTGAGAGAGAGAGAGAGAGAGAGAGGACAGCCAAAGAGAGAGAGAGAGGACAGCCAAAGAGAGAGAGAGAGGACAGCCAAAGAGAGAGAGAGGACAGCCAAAGAGAGAGAGAGAGAGGACAGCCAAAAGAGAGAGAGAGAGAGAGGACAGCCAAAGAGAGAGAAGAGAGAGAGAGAGAGAAGAGAAAGAGAGGGCAGAAAGAGATGCAAGAGAGAGAGAGAGAATAGAGAGAGGACAGCCAAAGAAGAAAGAGAGAGAGGACAATCAGAGAGAGAGAAAAAGAGAAGACAATCAGAGAGAGAGAGAGAAAGAGAGGACAATCAGAGAGAGAGAGAGAGAGAGAGAGAGAGAGGGGACAATCAGAGAGAGAGAGAGAGAGAAAGAGAGGACAATCAGAGAGAAAGAGAGAGGGCAGAAAGAGATCGCAGAGAGAGGAGAGAGAGAGAATAGAGAGAGGACAGCTAAAGAAAGAGAAGAGAGAGGACAATCAGAAAGAGAGAGGAGAAGAGAAAGAGAGAGGAAGGGAAAAGAGAGAGAGAGAAAACAGAGAGAAAGAGAGAGGGCAGAAAGAGATAGCAGAGAGAGAGCATAGAGAGGCCAGGCCGGGAAAAGCTAGAAAGAGAGAGTGTTGAGAAATCCTAAAGAAGCCTTAAAACAAAAAGAACAACAAAAAAAAGAATGAATGTCGGCAATGGGATGAAAAAGTGGGGGAAAAAAAAAGAAGAAAAAAAAAAGACACACTTGGAAAAGCACTTACACACTTCCTTTTAACAAACATTGAGTGAAGGGCAGAAGGACATTAACCGTGCAGCATGAAAAAAAAAAAAAGTTGGTCTAAATGTGCAGTCAGAAATCCAAGAACTACATGTAAACAAACAATAGAAATTAAACCAAAGACGATAAGTATATACAGGTTATAAGATATCTACAAGGTTTGGAAACTTCTTAGAGCGCCACTGAAACAGACCAGTGACATTTGTGGTAAAGAGTCGTTTTTTCTTTTGTTCTTTCCTTACTGGGTTCTGTAACTAATATAAACTAAAACAACAACACAGAATCACATACAATTGATTTTGGGAAGAACTAAAAATAAACTTTTGGCCAAGGAGAGTTTGAAATGAAGGGCACTGCCTACGAGAATTGAATTAAAGGCTAAGAGTGAAGGTCATAAGACAAGGTTTCCAGCATTCAAAAAGACTAGGTCTGTTCCGAGATTGTTTAGACCAGGTGTAGGGAACTTGCGGTCATAAGGCCATACACTTCCTTTTAAACATCACATTATGCCCTTCAGATATCCCATTG